>JAHWFO010022892.1:343454-375804 GCA_023313115.1 Rhysida immarginata
TATTTTTTCTTTTTTTGACAAGACGTGTATTTTTCGAGATATTAGACCGTTCTGGGACTTTTTATTCACCCGGTAGGCAGATATGTCCTAATTTCTTTCCAGTTTATTCCTTTCCAGTTTCTCAGATATGTCCTAAAATAATTCTTTGAAAAATTATAGATACATGACGTCATTACCTCATCTGAGAAGGTTTTCATACTTTTATACCTTATACCTTAACATACGTATAATCCATGGATGTTCTGTAGGAGGACATCTAAAATCTATTGTTTATTCCTCTCCTGTCCATGATATTGAGGATCTTCAACAGAGAGGAGCACACAAGGAATTTTTGGGGTATGAGATTTTCCTGGATCCGATGAGCTCAGCAATGCATTGCCGGTCGTTGAGGTCGTTTTGTACATTTGCTATGATTGTTATGTATTGATCCCTCGCGTTTTCTTCGTTATTCATTTACTGAAAATAAATGATTGTTAGTCTAGCGAACTAAATAAACACATACTTGCTGTATTAACTCACTTCAGGACACATCTTTGTATCAACTTTTTTCCGTATTTTTAGGTGTAGAAATCGACTACGTATAGCTAGCCCACTATTTTTTATTATATTCTGTATTTCGAAGCAAATAATTAAAAATAAACTTTTTTACATTCATACTAGAACACTGCTAAAAAATCTTTGATGCTTATCGTTGCGTTCCTATTAATTAATTAGCCTTACCTTTAGATTATTCTATATACACCAATAGTCTTTAAATTGTTCCAAAAATATATATTTTTTAAAAATTCTTTAATCGTTTTAGTGCCTGTCATTTTTTTTTTTTTTTTGGATAAAGAATGACGTCTATACATGCGAGTTGTGAGTACTGCCACAACTCAAATGGAATCAGGAATCGGAAGTCATGAACGGTATTGACAAAAGGTAAGGTTTGGTTTGCGCATGTTTTGCATCATCAATTGTCGTCATTCTGAAAATTAGAGTTCTTTATACTGTCTTTTACTTTCTTATACATAGTATAAGGAAGTATTGTAACCACGAAAAATTTCGACTTCCAGATTTTCACTGATCTTCACGTTTTAGGGTCCCTACTTTACGAAAAAGTGATCTCTAGAAAATGTCTGTGTTTGTCTGTGTGTCAGTGTCCACGATAGCGTCCAAACGGCTAAAGCTATCGAGACCAAACTTTAAACTTAAGATTATAATCTTCCTCGGAAGATCTGATTAGTTTTCCAGTGGAATCGGTGAACCGGAAGTATCAGTTTACTCCAGCGCCAAAATATAAATTTTGAAATATCTCGTTAAACATTGCATTTATGAAAATTTTGAAGGGATTAAAAAGTGTTCCAATTTCAATTTTAAACAACTTTTGTTAAGAAAATTTTTCAAAATTCCAACCGGAAGTACCAGTTTTACTCTTGTCAAAATCCAGTTTTTGGCTAATTCAGGCGAAATAAGACGGTATAGGAAAATTTGTGAAGTATACAAAAGTATTTAGAAGTTATTTTAACAACTTTTGTTTACGAAAGTTTTCAAAATTCCAACCGGAAGTATCAGTTTTACTCTTATCAAAATCCAGTGTTTTGCTAAAATAGGCGAAAGAAAATGGTATAAGAAAATTTGGAATCTATACCAAAGTATTTGGAAGCTAATTTGAAGTAACTTTTATTCACAAAATTTCTATCGGAAGTAGCCATTTTAGACAGTTGTTTAATTTTTTTCTGTAATTGGACCAGGACATTTACGTATAAGAAAGTCGGGTGGTGACCACACCTCTTTTTTTTTTTAATAGCTAAATCCTGTACATTTTGGAATACAGAGTTCCCAACCGGTTTCTCTAACCTTTCCCAGCTTTCTCAAGGTTACATTTGAGATAATTGTCGTTATGTAAGTACAAATTCAAAAAAAATTCTTTCATTTAATTGGTGGTAAGGCTTTTGATCTTAAAAAGTGAGTAGTGCGTAAACGACATTTAACTCATTTTAACATTGTTCACTGTCGCAAGACTCTCTAAATCAGATAACTAAAAAGTAAAAATAAGTTTAAAGTGTTGTAGTCCATATGCTGGAACTGTACAAGTATACTGTACGGTCTAAATTTCGAATTCTAATTTCCCATTAGATTTGTTTCGAGAAACTTTGTAATCAAAACAGGAAGTTTCGAAAACTAGAATTTGCATGTTTGTGGTGAATCTATTGACTATTTTGAAACTGATGGTAAATTTGTTTCTGATTCTTTGGAAGTTTGATTTCTTGAGACTTACTTAATATATGAACCAGTTGTAGTTTGTAATTAATATCAGTTACGTTAAGGCTATAGATGATAATGTACATCTAAGTTGTGTCCACGTTCAAGAAACGCTTGTTTTTTTTTGTTTTTTGTTTTTTTTACAATCACTCTTTGTTTGCAGGTGTTGTTGCTGCTTTTTCACAATTCATTAGGAAAACATATCCAGACACAACTGACAACAAAGCGAGCAGTTTTATTTTTTTGAATAAAATTTCGAAATACCTGTTATTTTTACTGAAAGCTGTTTATGAAAAAGCAAAGTTCGCAAAATTTTTAATGTAATAGTTGAAAACGTTTCGTTCTACGACTGTTCGTTTAGCCAGTAGGCCTGTCAATTTCCTCACCCAGAATAACAATTATTTCACCACTATCTAAAAAATTCAAGTAAAAAGAATTGATATTGCGTTTATAACAAATTTAATGAAACACAATAAGTTTGAAACACATTTAGCTGCAAAAGTTTGAAACACTCATAGAAGCAAAGTTCTTCAGTTCGAAAAACAAAAACTAAATTAAAAGGGGTACTCCCGACACGAAACTGAGACAGTATCGTCTATCTTTATTAGCTTTATTCCTCTGTTTAGCTTAATCATGTCTCTATCCTTAATCCATTTGTTTTTGTCTCGAAATGCACAAACAAGCTTATTCGTATATAAGAAAATTAGTGACATGTAAGTTTTTAAATTACCCTACCCCTTCATTAAAGAACAATTACAAGCTATGACTTCATTAAATGACAATTACTGGTAGCGACTTCATTAAAAGAACAACCCCTTCTTCGATCTCCATTCTCTAAGGGTGAAGTGAAATTTCAATGAACGAAGCGGATTTGTCAGAAACGAATTAGTTGGCTCAGATAAGTAAACAAAGAAAATCAATTAAAATAAAAAAAAATGCTTCTAAAATTCCTTCAAATTACGCTCATTCTAAAAAGATTTAACTTTAAAAGCTTTAAGGATCAAATGAATAGCGTGGAAGGGTCATGATTTGGAAATTTTAGAAAGCTTGTAAGTCCTACAAGAGGATCATACAAGTCGTTGTGCTAGAAATAAACATTAAAACGTTTGTTACTCAATTTTTATCTTTGCGTTTTATTTTCTTATTTATTATTTTTTTCATTTAAATCATCCTACATTTGCTCTTTCTTTTGCACCGTTGATTGTTAGTGTACAGGGCACTGTAAACGCTCCATAAATAGCTAGCAAATTGCGAAAATCGGTCATGTAGATAATGACTCATTTTTTCAACGTTGTTTTTAGCATTAAAGTTTCAATAATGAGAGTTCCTGAAATCTTCCTTAAAACGCGCGTCATGTTCCTTGAACGCGCTTATAATTTATCTCCTTTTTATCTCTTAATCTTATCATTCATGTTGTTAAAATTTCCATACTTTAATGTTGATTCATAGAAAGCTGACACAGTTAGTGGTAAATTATCTTTATGATGTTCACACAAGATTAAAGATGGGAGTTTTGTTTTAAACAAATCATTTGCAGGCCGTTACATCTAATCTAAGTTAAATACGACATGTCTCTCCTATTAAACAATCTTTTCAGTGATGAATTATATATTACAGAGCGAGAGAGAGATGATGCAACAGTATCTTAATATAAACAAACAAATATCTCTAAATAATTCTTAATTTTCCAATTTAAATAATTAAAATTTTATATTTTTCATGAAAACAGAGCTTCGTTTATATCTAAGAATGTGAGAGCAAATGGCAATGGTTTTAATTACTCGAGCTTCTTCCTAAAGTCGCAATTTATGACTAAGAGCGAGACACGTGTGAATTTTTAATAAGTGAAATGTATAGGTAATGAAGAGTATAAATGAATAACGATCACTTAAGATGAATCTAAACTTGAGAATGCTTTTTTTTAATGAAGCAGATATAATAATGGAATTAAAAATAATATTTTAAGCAGAGCATTTTACCATTAATATTACATACACTCATTTGTTTTTCTTCAATTTTTTAATGGTCATTTGATATCTGAATACGTTTGCCTTTCAAATTTGAAAGTGATTTTTTTTCTTTTTTATTAAAGTTTTGTACAAAATGTAAGTGAGGTTATAATTTTGTTCAGGAATGTACACTGGCTTTTCAATTAATAATGTGTAGACCCTCCTTTTGCATCCAAAATAGCTTGAACGCGTCGTGGCATTGACTTCTCAAGGAATCGAACGTTCTGATGAAAGTCGATCCAACGCTAAGACTAGTGCATCCCCTAGCTCTTATCAATGCGAATAACTCTCTCCAGCTCGTTTTATAAAAATTAGGATATGGTGATTGTGTAGGCCTCTGTAGAACTGTGAAGTCATTTTCATATTCCATTTTTTGAATTTGCAAGTCTTGTCCTGTTATCTATACGCTACTCGTGCCCTGAACATCATAATACTGACATCACATCAACCTGTACGTTTATGATTTAGCCTAGTGCTATTTTCGCCAGATTCTGACCCTCCTTTCTGTCTGGTGCAAGGGACATTTTTGATTCATCTGATCATGCAACGCGCTTCCAATCATCAAGGATCCAAAGACGGTAGTCATTGGGTTATAGAAAGCACGATTTCTTTTTTTTTTTATTTTTTATTTTTACAGAGAGCAGCGGTACGCAACATGGCCACCTACTGCTATAGCTGAGTCGTGTAAGACATAGACGTACTCTTTGTTCTGAGATGTTACTTTCTGCACCATCATTGAAAGTACCATCTCTTGCCTTACTACGGATCTGCAGTTTACTGTTAACTTTCTTGTAAGCTTTCTGTGGTTTCAAGTTGCAAGATTTTTCCTGTATAATCCCCTAGACAAGAGAAGAAATAGGGAACGATCTTTCACTTGTTCAGAATGAAGTTTATTATTCAAAGAGGAGAATGTTGATTATTATGGAAGGTGGAAAAAATATCATCAACATACCTATACCAAATTCGTGGCAAATAAGTTTTAGCTTTTTGTTCGTGGAAACTAAGATGGAAAATCGGCTAATAGAATTTCCCATAGGGGTGCCCTTTTCCATTTTATAGTATTTGTTGTTGAATAGGAAAATATTGTTGAAGCAACAAAGAAGGATGCTTAGCATAAATATATGATTGAATAAACTTCATTGTGGACAAGTGGAAGGTCGTTCCCTATTTCTTCTCTTACATAAGTATCCACAGATTTTTGTTATATGTGTTGTACGCGAATATTATAAGAAGGGTAGCCATTTGGAAAATGGTTAGTTCATCCCTTCGAGGTGCTAATCATTCATCGTTCGAAGTCTCACCTTGGTTATTACTACACAAATCAAAATTCAGAACCTCTTTCCACTAATATACAGGGTGTATCAGGTTCGATGGTCATAAAGTACCTAGCGTTGTTCTCCGCAAAATTCTAAGCATAATTTTCCTTATCCATTTTTCAAACTTCTCAAAAAAATGCTTGAAATCGTTAATCAAAGTTTGGCTATTATGACGTCAGAAGGCTATAGGAATGGATGAATTATGATGTCAGAAGGCTATAGGAATGGATGAATTATGACGTCAGAAGGCTATAGGAATGGATGAATTATGACGTCAGAAGGCTATCCAAAGTGGTTCCTGGATATTAAGACAGGATCCAGGAAAAAATTACATGTATGTTATTATGGCATGCATGAATTACGTTAGAATGCTTAGCCAAACTGTTTTTTGAGAATTTTGAAAAATGGATAAGGAAAATTATGCTTAGAATTTTGCGGAGAACAACGCTAGGTACTTTATGACCATCGAACCTGATACACCCTGTATAGTTAATTTCCTATCCAAGTAATCCTATTTATTTATTTATTTTATTTATTTGAAAAAATAAAAATTTAAATCAATAAAAATCGTGAAGTATATAATAAATTATTACTCCAGAAAATTTAGAAATGTTTTTAATAGCAAATTGTGCAGAAAAACCCTTAATAAATGATTTTTTGAAAAAACAATTTCTTGTTCTAAATTAATTAAAAAACACTTCCATTATTCTAAATAAACCATCAGTTTTAATTCATACAGGGTGATTCAGTCAATTTCTGACCATTTCAGTACTATGATTTATTGACCCATTAATGTTTACAAACTTAGCATTTTAGTATGATATTTTAGGCAGTTCGGAGTTTTTATTCCCGTGGAAAAGTCTTGATGATATGCTCAATGTCGCCACCACGAATGTTTTGAACTGCTCGCAACCGAATGGTGAAGTTGTTCATAACTCTATCCAGGATTTCTGCATCCACAAGGGTGCAGCAGTCGACGATGCTTTGTCGCAGCTGGTCTAGGGTTCTTGGTGCTGTAGTGAACTCACTGTCTTTAAGGAACCCCCAGAGATAAAAATCACATGGGTTTAGGTCAGGACTCGTAGGGGGCCAGAAAGCCACCCCCGAATCGATCTGGAAACCTGTTTGATATGACACGATTTCCGAATTTCTCATTGAGAAAGTCCAGCACTTCATTAGTGGTGTGAGGCCTAGCCCTATCCTGTTGAAACCATTGATGTCGAAGCGGTATACGCCTCCTTAGCAGCTCGGGGATGAAGACGGTTTCCAACATAAAGTAAGCCTGTGACGTTACGGTGCCCTCAAAAAAGAACGGACCAATGATGCCTCTTTTGGAAATCGCGCACCAAGCCATAACCTTTCGTGGATGAAGAGGTGACTTATGGATCTCATGAGGATGCTGGGAACCCCAAAAACGAACGTTGTGTGTATTAACGTCACCTGACAGATGGAAGAAGGCCTCATCTGACACCCACAGGTTGTCCACAATGTCCTGATTGGCTTCCTTTTCTGCTCCAAACTGTTGTCGCAAAATGTTGTCGCTTCTGTCTTCCAGTGTCTGTTAACTCCTGATAAGCATGGATCTTATACTGGAACAGGTGTAAATCCTTTCTCAAAATTCGCCACGTCGTGGTATACGACAGCCCTTCTTCAATGGATAGGCGGCGAACAGATTTTTTGGTAGGGGAATCGACCAACCTTGTGCGAACATTTCGACGACTTCGGCCGTTCGAACACGAGCTTCGCTCCCGCCTTCTTTCTTGCCTTTAACACATCCAGTGGCACGAAATTGCTTGACAAAATCCATGATTGCTTGCCTGCGTGGTGCGTCTCGACACTTATACTCCTTCCGGAACTTTCTTTGCACGGTTACAGGTGATTTTGTCTCGAAATACCATTCGACAACCTTGCATTTCTGCTCTGTTGATAAAGCGGGCGCCATTTTTCAACAATACGATTTTCATGCAGCGCCGTTGCAACAATACAAACTCCAACTATTTAGAAATTCGATATGGTGCTCATATTCTTTCAATTGTTTATCCCCAATGCACGTCATTCGAGTGAAATGGTCAGAAATTGACTGAATCACCCTGTATTTAAGTGCATATTTCCATTATTTTTAAAGTATATTTGCATGCATATTTTGTTGTTTTTTTAGCGCATAAAAATCCGCTCTCTAATAATAATAGAAAGAACAAGAAATTAATCCTCCCGAGGAAGGTATAGGAAAATAGCGTAAGCGCTGAGGTCATCTATTTTATCTGCACTTTTTAACCATCCACCATTTTTTAATGGAAAAATTGATTTTCTCGAACGTAGTATTTAGAAAATGAAAGAGTATTGATCTTCTTTCGTTTCTCATCATTTCCGATCAAATGATATATGCCATATGTTGCCAAAGTTCTAAAGACCAAGTAACTGGCACCCCCACAACTCAGATCCCATTGGGACAACTTGGCTCAAACTTCATAGTAATGTATATCTTCCTTGTAGATGAATCTGCATACCGAATTTCACTCCTCTACATAAGTAAATACACTTAGACCTTTTGGTCCCCTCTAACTCCCACCCCCGAAACTCCGACCCCAGTGAACCAATCAAAATCAAACTAAATAGTGAAGTTTTACATGACCTGAATATCAACCTTCTACTACAAAAAATGCAGAAATTATGAAAGGGACAGACGGACATCGTGAATTCTTCTGCTACTTAATAAACATGAGAATATTAAACTACAAGAAATTAATCCTCCCGAGGAAGATATAGGAAAGTAGCGGAAGCGCTCAGGTCGTCTATTTTTACCCTTTTATCCGCAATTTTATCCCCCCTCCCATTTTTTAATCGAAAAATTGATTTTTTCGAACGTAGTATTTAGAAAATGAAAAAATCGTTTCTCATCATTTCCGACGATCGAATGATATATGACATGCCATATGTTGCCATAGTTCTAAAGACCAAGTGACTGCCACCCCCACAACTCCGACCCTATTGGGAAAATTTGGCCCAAACTTTACAGTAATGTTGATCTTGCTTAGAGGAATCTGCATACCGAATTTCACTATTTTATATGATAAGTACGGGTAGACCTTTTGGTCCCCTCTAATTTCCGCCCCCGAAACTCCGACCCCAGTGGGCCAATCAAAACCAAATAGTGAAGGTGCATATGTCCATAGTAAGCTACATTCCGAATTTCAACCTACCTCAAAAATGCGGAAATTATGAATGGGGACGGACAGACAGACGGACATTGTGAAAACAATACAGTTCCATTCTTCTGCTACTTAATAAAACAAGGAAGAGAATCATAAGATAAGTTTAATATATTTAGATAAGTCATATATGTACATTGAACGAATCACTGTTTCGCGATGGGCATTCCTATGAGAACTACGGTAGGTACTGGGGTAAGTGGAGAGGCTTAGAACCAATGTTAACGTGGAAATATTGCGGTTTTTGTAAATATTGTAACGAACGACGGAATCAGGATAAATCTGTTGCTTTAAGAGAATGAATAATGGTGTTAACATGAAAGTCTAAAGTCACTAAGTCGATTAGTGCAGATTCTATGGATACGGATGACCTGATCCAGAGGAATGTTGTCCTTACAATGGCACAGATGACAGCTGGCGTAGATTAAGTGGTAGTACTAGATGTAATTGTTGGAAAATTGTGCGATATGTTCGTGGCATCAAGGCATTTCGTTTAACGTGTTTATGTAATATACAGTACTAATTTTACTAATTTACAATTTAAAGGTTATTTTTGTTAGAATTATATAATATACGAAGTAATATTTAGGTTTTTTTATAAGTGGGAATTTAATTTAATAACTGAGTGAATACTTTTAAGCGTGTAAACTGCAACAGGTTCTTTTGATTTCACATCCTGTACTCAACGTTAATTTATTTCTCCCTTTATTAAGATTTATTCGCGACTTAACGGGTATTTACCTCGGTCAATATTGGTTATGATTTATGCGGGAATCGCAACAGGTGCAAAAGAGTCCTCGGACTTCTTTCATTAAAATGAAGGGCGTCGAGTAAGAGGACAAATTAAGGTGTTTGAGAAAGAGAAAGCCTATTGTGTACTTCTTATATCAAAGTGGCTTTGGGGATAAATGCTATAATTTATGATTTTTATAGCCAAGGTCCTAGGCATAGCGTCCCTATGCTAATTTAGAATTTTTTTTTTATTATTATCACAATTAAATAAACAATAAATCTTTCTTCGTCTAATCTGTTTATATTTCCCCCCTGATCTTCAAGTAACATGACATATTTGTTTGGAGGATCAAAATATACCCTTCAAGTACTCGTATTTTCCGCGAAAATTTTTTTTAATTCATTAAATCTTATGTTCAGTTCGTTTTCTGCTCTTAATTAGAGTAAAATATTTTATAATTTTCTTGATGAAACAAAACACTTTATTGCAGTCATTAGACAACTGTGGTTAATTTTCACCTAATAATGAAGAATAATATTGACATAATGAACAGAGCCTTTTAAAAAGTGTTTTACCATTTTCTCCTAGAATGTTGATTCCAACAGAAATAAAAAATAATGTTAATGAGGCTTCGTGGCGCTAATTCCTTGTTTTCACTGTCGTGATTAATCTGTTCACCTGTGAAGCATGCACATATCTGCGAAAGTCGTGCTGTTTGGTTATTGCATATTATGCCCGACTTTACTGACTTCCACAGGGTAGAATTTGTTGATGCCCGTTTTACTTGGTGCATCCGTGACACAAACTTTCATGAAAATCATGATAATAAACACTATATGAGGTGAAGTAGCTCCCGGACGGAAGAGTAAGTTGAATGACATTTAAAGAGTATCGTGACATCTAAAAAAGAAGACAAATTTTTGAAAGTAACCCACATGAATCTGCGTCTTCAGAGCCCTGTTTGTATAAAATCGCTCGAAAGAAGCTTCATAAACACGAATATCCAAGATCTTTGTATAAAATGTAATCACCAAGTGACTGGTAATCCAGGTGAAGGCAACACGGTGAAAACAGTGGTAAAATGAGCACAGGTTAGTGGAAACATGCCATGTGGTTCTTCACATCGTTTCTTACCATCGGGCGGTTTCTATATGCCTAAAGAAGCTTACGATTCGGATTTTCCAACTTCAACAGTGAAATGTTGTGAGGGTGCTTCATATTTAGGCAGTGATATCATAATTTTGTGTAAGATTTCAATGATTACTTTGAAGTGATTGGCCAAGGACTATGAACAAATTTTGAGAAACTAGGTTTCTTTATGGCATTTTTTCCTACAGGAGACGACAATTTCCAGAAGGATACAGCTTTCTTGGCCAGCACAGTCACCATCTGTAGGCTGATTGGAAATAAGAATTAGAATTCACATTCCCCTTTCAAGGAACTTAAATAGCTTCTATACGACGAAGATATAAAATTCCGTTCAGGGTTTACATGCGAATTCAGGCTGTACTGTGAGACAACGGTGGCCCTACATCATAAAGCTTTTCTTTGTGGCGTTTCCATTATTTTATCCAAAGCCTTCATATTTTCACGATTTTAATATAGATCAATTTCTGTGTTCTTCAGTAAAATGTGACTATTAAATGAATTGCTTTTCTCTTTAAAACTCCGTTTCATAATTATTTTATTTGTGAAGCTGGATCAGTCAACCATTAAGGCGATTTCATGAAATACAGATTAATTCTTTTTTTTTATTTTGTTTAATTGTTCAGTTTAATTTAGTCATTGTTTAATTGTTTAGTTTAATTCCATCATTGTTTAAGCTGTACTTAATAAGATCAGAGGAAATATAATCAGATGATGGACTGGAAGCTAAAAATCAGTCCGAAAACTTTTATGAATGAACAGTCTAATTAATGAACAATCAAAATGTCCACATCAGCAATGAAAAAAAGAAACTGTGAAAAACCGAAAATCAGTAAAAAAAAAAAAATAATAATAATACTAATAAATAAATAAATAAATAAATAAATAAATAAATAAAACAAATCCCAAATTGGAACTCAACATAGAAAAAAGATTCAACAATTAAAAACATGCTATCCAAAATATTCATCTCCAAAACTCTACAGGCAAGCCATTTAACAGTGAAAAAATAATTATTAACTGGAGATGCTCTCCAAGCATAGGTAATGATTTTTCAATCGAAAAATCAGTGAAAAAATAGTGAACTCAAAAATTCTCTAATTATTTTATTCCTTTAATTATTTATTTTAATTTAATTATTTAATCATGTTGAGGTTAAAAAAAAATCAAATAAATAAATAAAAAAACTATCAATTTGATTATCTCTCCAATTTTTAACAAGAAATTAAGCCTCCTGAGGAAGGTATAGGAAAGTAGCGGAAGCCCTGAGGTCATCAATTTTTTTTATTCCTTCATCTACACTTTTTAACCCCCCATTTTTTAAATTCAAAAATTGATTTTCTCGATCCTTGTATTTAGAAAATATAAAAGAACTAACATGTTGCCATGAAGTTTCTTCTTTCCTTTCTCATCATTTTCGATCGAATGATATACCACAACCTATATGTTGCCATAAAATTCTAATGAGAAAGTGATTGCCACCCCCACAATTCCGACCCTACTGGGACAATTCGGCCCAAACTTTACAGTGAGGAAACTGCTTAGAGGAACCTGCATACCGAATTTCACTCTAAAGGAGACCTTGTGGTCCCCTCTAATTTCCGCCCCCGAAACTCCGACCCCAGTGGGCCAATCAAAACCAAACTAAATAGTGAAGGTGCACATGCCCATAGTAAGCTACATTCCGAATTTCAACCTTCTACCTAAAAAAAAATGCGGAAATTATGAAGGGGACGGACGGACAGACAGACAGACGGACAGACGGACGGACATTGTGAAAACAATAAGTAGCTCCATTCTTCCGCTAAATAATTTGAAACATTGTTGCTATTACAATTATAGCTTCAAAGCTTATTTCGAAATTCGCTTTTATTGTTAACATACTTTCTAAATATTTCTTCAGTTAACCACAAGAAAAAAAAAAACTAACTGTTAACATAACTTTGAAGACCCTGTTTATAAACTTTATAGCCGCGTTTGGATTGCTAATCTAGCAACAGTAATTCTTTTCAGATCTACTGCATAGACTTTTAGCAGATAAAATAATATAATAATTGCCCAAATATTTTCCTGAAACTTGTAATAAAATAAATCAAACTACAGAAATGCATTACTTTAAAACCCTTTCTTTGACTAGTAATAACCTATCTGGTTCGATATTCTGATTTGATGTTCACGCTATTATTCAAGAGGATAAACTGAACGAACAAAATCTAGTTTTGCTTAACAGTGTTATCAACTGCATCCAGGTAAAGGAGCAGTAAAAACAGTGATGATGACAATGGATTACGCGTGAGCATGTTATCGATTGTTAGAGACTTCAGCGTAGCTATATCGTATTTGAAATTATTTTTACTATGAACAATCGCGATAGAGAATGCCTGTTAATTTAGAACCGTTTGAACTCATTTCGTTTTGGAGACAGCATCCAAAAATCAACTTTCCATTAATAACTTCGTTTTATGAAGTATATTTTCAAGTTGCTAACTGCATCATATTCAGTAAGAAGGTAAAGTTGCACTTCATTGTTGTTAGAACATTTTCAAAATGTACCTTTGCAGTTCAAAGATATTTCAGCATTGACATTTATTTATAACATGTTTCTTGGGGTATTATTTTATTAGTTCATTGAGAATAAGAGGAGAGAAGAATAAAAACTCGGTCAAAACATTTTCATATAGTTTTTGCATGCGAGAAGGGTCCAAGATTAGTTTCCTGCCTATTCTGATAAAAGGACGAATGCAAAGTAGTTGACCAATGAAACTCCGCGGGATAGCTATTATACAAGACAGGATTGAGCATAATGGTAAAAGAATTTGACTTTAAATAGACCCGTATGGAGAGGTAGAATCAGAAATAGGGACTTTACAATTTATGGATAAGAAAAATGACATTAAAACTAACTTATATTGTAAATTAAACATTGCGTTCTCCAAATGTAACGTTAAAGAAGTAAATCGAATTTTTTTATTAAGTATTTTTTTAAGAATTAATAGATAATTTATTTTCATAAAATCAGTAGAATGATCACAAAGTAAGAAAAGTTTAAAATACCCACATAATATCCGATTTTTTAATTTAAATGCCCTCTACATGATCAAGCATAGGTTTATATAAAATTGTTTTTTACTTATTTGATTTATTCATATATTAAAAAGATTTATTAATCTAATGGTGTTGATTTACGGAAGAAGAATAGAACCTGGCGATTTTACCGAAGAAGAAAAGACGATGATGAAGAGGAAGAAGAAGAGGAAGAAGAAATCGAAGAAGATTTGGAAGCAATTAAGAGGCAAGAATTTTTTTTATTGGTATTATGATACCGGATAAGCCTGCTAGAGAAAAACAACGGATCATTTATCCACCGTGAGTCAGATCAATAAAAGACCCACAAGACGAGATTGATAAGCTAAAAAAAGTTAAAAGACGGATCTGATGTCTTTTTAGAGTTCAATAGCCGGGCTATGAAGATCAATATTAGAGTGAAATCTTACAACCAATTAAAGAAAGCAGATTTGGAGAATAAATATCGCCGACTAACAATTTAATTAAAAATAAATTATTGTTCTTTATAAAAATAGCTGTCAAGATTAGAAGAATTCTAGATTTTATAAATCCACTTAATGAAAAAATTATATATAGAATTGATTTTAGAAAACAGATAATGCTTTGAATAACTAAACTAATTAGGCATATTATGGTTATTTACTTAATATTAAGGAGCTATAAAGCTTAACAGAGTATAAGGGTCCCTGATAATCTAGTTATATTTTTTTATATTAGCCCGATCAATTTTTTACACTGATCCGGGAAGCTCACGAAGCGATAATAAAATTTCGAACCGAAACTAATATAGATCACACATAGGTCCAATAATATAAATATTATAAAAATATTACGTGCCATGATTCATATTTAAAGATATTATAGTGACATTAAATGCACAGATACAGGGTGAGGCATTTATCTTGAGACAACTGAATATCTCGGAAACTAAGCATTGTGCGAAAAAATGTCCAAAATCAAAAGTGAATTATTTCGCGAGGGAAATTCATTAGTTAAAATAATTACCCCCCCCCCCTTTGAAAGGGGGGGTGGGGGGAGGGGGTAACTTTGAAATCTTAAATAGGAACCCCTGTTTTAAATGTAATTTCATATTCAGATTGTATACGATATTCGAGAAATGTTTTATTCTTGGTGTTTTTTCAATTGATCCAACCGTTTAGGAGATAGAGGCCCTGAAAGTGTTGAACTTTTAAATTTTTGAACCCAATTTTATCGATGAAGACAAGGAGATAGAGAGTGGGTCTTACAGACATTCCTATTCTACTTTTTAATGGTCTTTAAGAATCCGAAGTCAGAATTTCAAAAATCCAATATTTTTCAATACACATGCATAGACTGTCTCCACAGGACTGCTGCACCCAAAAGTTTACTTCTGCACTAAAAAAATTTTGAATTTTTGAAAATAGACCCACTCTCTATCTCTTTGTCCTCGTCGATAAACTTGGGTTCAAAACTTTAAAAGTTCCACACTTTCAGGGTCTCTATCCCCTAAACGGTTGGATCAATTGAAAAAACACCAAGAATAAAACAATTCTCGAATATCGTATACAATCTGAATATACCATTAAAAATAGGGGTTCCTATTTAAGATTTCAAAGTTACCCTATCCCCCCAGCCTCCCTCACAAGAGGGGGGAGGTAATTTTTTGACTAATGAATTTCCTCCGCGAAATAATTCACTTTTGATTTTGGAGATTTTTTCGTACAATGCTTTGTTTTCGAGATACTTCCATGTCTACACTTAAATGGATCACCCTGTACAGTATAAATCGTTTAGGGCATCATTGCCATTACCTGAAGGTTTCTGGTTCGAGTCTAGGCTATAGAATTTTCTTTCCTATTTTCATCAATAATTTAGACACCTGAGATATTGTGTGTAATAAATCCTCATAGAACATTCTTGAGTTATTCTTGAATGATTTTAGTTTGATACAATCTTGATTCGAAACTTTTAATCGTTTCAAATGCGTATCACAAGCATACCGAGCATAGGGTCATTGGAATTTTTTAATAGTTGTATAAATGGGGTAATTTTTAATTTCTTGTTTCAAAGATATTTTCAATAATTTATCAGTGATGCCCTGTGTTTTATAGTGTTTCGCCATATAAATCGTGAACAAATTTTATTTTATTTTTTTTTCTATTTACAGGAACCGGTTAGTAACAGCCTTTACATTTGGGGTGATATGTTCCATTATTTTTATTTTTACACTTGGTGTAGCATTAGCATTCATCTTTTCTGCTACTTTCATGAACGTCGGCGAATTACGTGCTTATGAAACTAGTACAATTTACCCGCTACAAGACGAAGAAAATGCTTTTAGTGAAAATGAAGACGATTTACCCATTTTAAAGGACATAATGGCTTCACTGACATTGGATGCAATGGATTCCGCAAAATATACAGAGTCTACAAAAGTGAACAGGACTGCGACAACTACTGAAATTCTCCCAATAACTAGTAGCAGATTTACCTTTGAAAATCTAAGTAGTGTATTCCCTTCCACCACTTATTCTGATTATTATTTAGAAGAAACTATAGGGACTGATGATGTAAATAGAGAGATGGAGAAAAGTAAGAATGCGATTTATTAATAAAATGATAATTCTTGGTGTATAGAGAAAAAATGGAATACCTTGGAACAATTTTCTCAAAGAATTTTCTTTTTGAAGCTTACTGTGTTTTGTATATTTTAATTTTGAAGCTACTTAATATAGACAAAGTCCTTATACAATATGTTCTTATATAATAATGTGTAAATATGTTCTTTAAATCTTGAAATAATAATAAAATGATTATAAAATTGTCATGCCTTTCTTTGTTTAACCTTTTAAGATTAAGGCATAATGAACTACATAAAAATGCTCAAGTTGAAATTCATTGAGCTTTGATTATGGGATTTGAATGTGTAATTAGGCTCAAAGAAAGATTTTTCAAATTCTGTATTTATTCTCTAAACGATTAAAAATAGTTACATGATTAATGCCACACTGCTAAAATAATTAATGCTGAAGTATCATATGGAACAGATAATTTTATATATTTATAAATGAGCCTCGTCCAGCTTAATTTTCTACTTTAGCAGAAGTTTATAAATTTCAACAACATTTATCTCAGTTCATATCTAAAAGGTTGTCATAACTCATGAAAATCGCATGTTCTAGAGAAGTAAAATTTTGCTCAATGCAATTAAATTTTCATTTTTGGGATTATTTTTGTAATCCCAGTGTGTAATTTACATAATGCAACACTGAATCACTTGGACGAATATGGAAATTCTCAGTTTGAAAAATAATTAACGGAAGTCTCGTAAATTGAGTTCTGCTTAAAGAGGAGTTTTAAGCCTGAATTGTTCCAAGATAAACATTTTTTTGCCTATATTCTTTAACCTTGCTAAATCTGATATTAATTAATAAATCTAACTATATTTACCATCATTTAAGAAACTATTATTAAAATAAGATCATAGATCCCAGCCTAAACTATAAGAGTCGTACAAATGAAAACGAAAATTCGTGTGGAAAAAAAAAGACGACGTGTAGGTTCGTAAGTTTTTGTTTTCAACGATTGCGAAACCCCACATGCAAATTGAACAATAGTTTACAAGTGTTGCTTCACGTGAGAAAGAACGATAGCTCATGCTTCGAAGCTCTGCGAATGATCGCTTCGTCCAAACAACAAAATGGAGTCAACGAAACAGGAACAGAGAGCAGTAATTCGTTTTTTGACATGTGAAGGAGTTTCAGTTTCTGAAAATCATCGTCGTATGCAGAATGTCTATGGAAATGACTGCCTAACCTTCACTCGTGTTTGGGCATGGAGCAAGATGATCAACGACCTGGACAAGCAAACCGCGCCATCACGGATGGTTCCAAAGCCAAAATTGACGCTGTCTTAAAAGAAATCAGAAGAGTTACAATCGATGTTGTGGTTGCTAAAACTGGCCTTAGTCGTGGAACTGTTCACTCCATTATCAGGAACAATCTGCACTACAGAAAAATCTGTGCACAATGGGTGTCGCAGCATTTGACATCAGAACAACTTGGAGTTCGAATGGCCATGTCTCTGCAACATTTGACTCGCTATGAACAGGAAGGAGAGATCGACAGAATCGTTACAGGGGATGAAATTTGGTGCTTTCATTTCCAGCCCGAAAGCAAACGTAAAAGTCGTCAATGGAAGCATTATGGGTCACCACCCCCGAAAAAATCAAAAGCAATCGCAAACAGCACGGGGAAGGTGATGTTGACCGTGCTCTTTGATCGCAAATGCCCGATTTGACTGGACTTCTTGAAAAAGGCACCACAGTTAACGCAGCACGGTATGGAAAAACATTGAAGGCACTGTGCACGGCCATCAAATGCAAGCGTCCTGGACTTCTTACAGAAGGAATGCTTCTTCTCACGACAACGCGCGTCCTCACACCTCGAAAGCAACAGTATACCTCATCAAAAAGTTCAACTGGGAAGCAATGCAGCATCCACCTTACAGCCCTGACTTATCCCTATGTGACTTTCACGTGTTTGGGGATCTCAAGAAACATCTGAAAGGCCGCAGTGTCACATGGGAACCATTGGGTATGGATAAGTTACAGAATGGCGCAGTGGAAAATAAAGAATTACGTGAAAGCGGGCGGATAAATGAAAAATATAAATTTTAATGAACAAAGATAAAACTTAGGATAAATAAAAAGCAAATAATAAATTATTACAAAAATACACTGGGCTTGGCTAATAAAAAGACTTCTTAACTTAAAAGCAACCCACGTGTAAAAATCAATCACCTAATTTACTATATGCTAATTATCAAACAGAACATGAATGAGTGACGTATTCTTACAATCTTTAAACCTTTTTTTTTTAAAAAGGACAAGTGGCTAAACTTAAGCGAATAAATCTTCAATTTCAACAAATGCTTAACTAAAATTTATAGAAAAACATGGCATACTTAAGAATAAAAAAAAATCAAAGAAACATCTTATTGCTATTGCATAATTAGGATTCAAAAAGCAAAGATAGACATTTTCGTAACACAATTATAATAAATCTCTCAGGACGTAAAATAATTAACAAACATTTCTTAGATTCAAGCCGAGAGCATACTTAGGAATTATCCCTGCAATGGGAAAAAGAAACACATCTAATTCTTATTGGCATAGAATCATTTCATCAACTAAAGCTAATGCTCCAAAGTCCTTTTCTTAAATTAATTATTCTTAAGTCCAGTCCGGTAGGTTACACACAAAGTCACATAAAAGAGTAATTCAAAAAGATCAATCACAAAGATTCACACACCAATGAATTTTCTAAGATTTCTAGCTTATATCACAAACTTGAAAATTACACATTGGAGAACGTCACTAAATGCGAAGAGCGGGAAAGCCTTACTAAAACGTCACAGTCAAGAGTCTTATATTTTAATGAATAACAAAATGAGGTGTCCGAATTAAGTGCATCACCGCTTTCCTTTACGCTCTGTCTATAAGGAATAAATACTGATAAGAAAAAGAATTCACTCCCCTTTCCACTTTATTTATTTTTAAAAATCAGGGACGTTCGTGACCAAGGAAGAGTAGCCTCGTCTCTTCCTAACGATGAACGGCATTAAATTGCGGCGTCATCCACGGGCTGCTAGATTTAGCTTGAGCCACAGAAAAACGTATTCAAACGTGCGTAGCCAATAAATACTCCCGCACAAAGTTCTCTTCGAGCTAAGCTCTCGAACACGCTCCTGTAATGGTGAGCGCTACCGTTTAATGAAAACTCTGTACTCACAGAAGCAGGGAAGGTCGGAACTTCAGCTGGCACTGGTTCGTTCGGGAACACCGCTCTAACATCGTACGCTCCAGGCTCCTGGCTACCGTCACTGCTTGTTGCATGTAGAACGCCAGAATTCGCCCCCTTCGATGCTTTACAGCATGACTCGGCCGCCGTCGGGTTCTCCGCTGGCTCGTTCACTCGGGGTTCCGTACGACTCTTGCTTCGGAAGACCGTCGTCGTCGCCGACGAAATCAAGCATAGCTGGTGCCGTTGCTCGGTTCTGCTTTTTGCCAACCAACCTTCCTCGTCCGAAGCTGGCTCCTGTCTCCCCACTGTCGTCGTCGATCCTTTCAATTTTGGCTCTCGTTGCCGCTCTCGTTTTTCATTGGAGCAGGCGTGATGATGCTGCTGACGCGTCGCCTGGAGCTCCGCCCGCCTCCCGGTGTTGTAGAAAACGCGGGTCGGAAATCCAGCACGAGCGACGTGGGAAATCGAGCTGGTGTTTGATTTCCGTGACACGCAGGTTTCAGTCGGACGATGAAGTGAAGGAAGAGGTTTTGGAATGGTTCCACATGCAACTTATTCAAAAGACTTCTTCCATAAAGGAATTACACGCCTTATTACACAGTATAAATGGGATAAATTCCTTAACGCATTTGGAGAGTATTTTTAAATTCCTTGTATACACTTTGGATAAAATAAATAATTTTCGTTTTCATTTGTACTACCCTTATATTTTGAAAACTGCTCGCTTCAGCGGCAGTTAAATTCGATCGCTTACTTAAAATAGGTTTTCACTGAGTAGGAGAAAGCAAACTCATTTTCATAATAAAAATTTTGAATAAATCGGGTTTGAAAATTAATTTATTAATAATGCTAAATGTTAATTTAAAAGTGAAAACACGCTTGATAAAATTTAATGTTTCATACAGTCGTTGTCATAACTTTAAGATCACTAAAGTTTTTGGATAAATTAAATGAAAAAGTAGCTTTTGATATTCAACGTATTTATTTTATGAATCGTATATGTATGTAAATATAATATACAGGGTGTCCAAAAAGTCTGGTAACATGGCAGATATCTCAAAGCTGCCAGGTAGGCGAGATCTGATGAGTGTGGTTTATAGGTAATAAGGGGTGGGAAATTCATTGCCGCACTCAAATTTGACCTTGACCTCCAAATTTAAGGTTCCATGTTCTAGCCCATTTTCTCAAAATCTTTCAAGGGGAAGGGTGTGATTAAAAATTATTTTTAGACTAATGTGATGGTGCTCTATAAGGTATGAATTAGAAATTTTTTTCTATCTTTAACAGTTTTCGAGTTAGCAAATGGATTATCTTAAATTTGGGGGTCAAGGTCAAATTTGAGTGCGACAATGAATTCCCCATCCCCCTATTATCTATAAACCACACTCATCAGATCTCGCCTACCTGGCAGCTTTGAGATATCTGCCATGTTACCGGACTTTTTGGACACCCTGTTTATAAAAATAAATTGACGGTCTCTTCATTTGTATAAGCAGTATCGAAAATTCCATGAAAAATACAAAATGAGGATGACAAAACTATTAGTATAAGACCAGGCTCAAAAATATTGCAAAAACAAACACAAATAATGTTTATTTGTTAATGGTTTCATCATTGTTTGAAAGAACATCCATTAATCTTCTGTGTATCGAGTTAGTACAGTTAGTACAAAATGCTTAATGGAAGTATTTTTCCTAATAGCTTCTTTCAGATCCTGTTTGTATGAACACTGGCGACCATCTTTGTAAACATCACGTACCATCATCCTCTATTGGATTAATATCGGGACTCAATGCAGGTCGCCCTAGAACTTTGACGTTTATTTTTCTTTAACCCTTAAAGGAGCACTCATCGTTACGGCAACAAAAAAATATTTTTTAATCAAATCTTGTTTATATAAGTATAGCAATGCCAAATAGGGAGTTAATAAAATTTTACGCAAAATAGTTTCATAATGTATCTTAGAAGATACATTGCTCCTTCTGAACTTAAATGAAAATGCAAGAAAGTTCAAATAATGCTTTTAAATGTTTATATTATCTCTACTATTATTTATCTTAGTTCTACAGTTCTTAAAAAAGTTAAAAGCATATAAAAAGTAGATTAATTTTACATGGCCACTTGAGGAGGCACCAGCATCATCTGCCATTTTGAAGGATGGGGTTGAAGAAAAAAATTGTTTTTTCCTTTACTTTACTATCGACTGAGGGCTTCACTTGTTTAATAAGTACATTAGATGCTTCTTTAAAGATACATGGCTGTTAATTCAGCTTAACCTATGAATTTAATCAAGAAAAAAATTTGAAATTCTTGTATCTTTAAAGATACATTTTACCTTTAAGGGTTACACCAGTTCATTGTGGAGGATGATTTGTGAATGGGAGCATTATTTTGCTGATATATCCAATTTTCAGTGCCGATATTTGATTTGCATGGCAGTAAGTATTGCTCCAACATCTGCTGATACCTAGTCGAGTTCATTCGTCCATCAATGAATCTCCTTCTTGTGCACGCTTTGTTAACCACTCGGGTTCAATCCGAATGTCATGCCAGTTAAGCTTAGGCCATCAGGGCCGTCAAAGTTAAACTTTTTTCAATCACTCAACACTACCATGTCCCACAATTTAGCATCGACAGGATATTTGCGAGCCCACGCAATTCTGGCATCCTATGTCGCTTTCTCAGGAGTGGTCTTGATTTGTTCTCATTGTAGGGCATTTATATAGCACACGCTGAACAGTTCTGAACAGTACTTTTAAGTGTACGACTTCTACAATCTCTTTAGGTGTTACTTTTGCTGATATTCGCCCTACTGGTTTTTCTTTTCCATATTCGTCTCGTTCAATTCTGCTGCAATCATCCGTTGAATGGGTCCACTTTCATATGTAAAAATTTTTCTTTTTCCAAAAACAATTAGTCTTGGATAATGAAGTTTTCAATCATATGAGAGTCATCTCACTAGATTTTATGTGCATCAAGTGTAAATCTAAGTAGCTCTCCCCTTAAGTAATAAAAAATGAGCATGGTCTTAAAGTTATGTCAGCCTAACTTTATATTTTTCATGTAATTTTTATTACTTCTTAATCAAATAAGACAGTTTACAGACATGCATATCAAAAGCCAGTTTTTCATTTAATTTATCTGAAAATTTTAGTGGTCTAAAAGTTACGACAACTGCTGTTTATTAATGGGGAACTTTGATTTGTGTCGATTTTTATAAATAAATAATAAAGCTTCAATTCACTAACTTTGTAATCTTGCATATAATAGAATTGAATCGATTAGCTTCTTTGCAATTTCTCTCTCTATCTCCGCGGGGCCTTCGTTGATCTAAGACTTCAACAGAAAATGTGCACTCTAATGTTCTCACTTAAAACTGCTCATCTTGAATAAGATTAGCATCTCGTCCGCCCTTTTGTTTCAAATGTTCTCCTCCACATTACCTCTGTCGTCACCTTTCTTCTTAAAATAGACTCTCCTGTTATTAACTTTAGTTTTGCTAATAACTACATAGAAATATTATAAATGGTATTATCAACTAACCATCCATTTAGTTGATGTGCATTGTTTAAGATTTTAATTGTGAAACAAACATTTAATTAAAGGTTTAAGAAAATTCTTGCAACTTTAAACAATTTTTTTTATCTAAAGAATATATTGCCCACTTCATACGAGAAAAAGTGATATGGAATCGAGCGTCGACGTTATGTAGAAAACAAAAGAAATCTGGAAGGTTCTTCGAACCTAAAAAAGGGATGGATATCAGCGATCTCATCAATTATTTGTTCCGCGTAGAAGGAAAGGATCCCAACCTGCCTTTCTGTGAAAAAGGATATTTCATTGGTAAATTTCTTTAATAAATTATAATGATTCATCCAACAGGTTATATTTTAAAAGCTTAATTTTTATAAACACTGTCTGGCCACTTTCCTGAGACCATGAATGTAAAAAAAAAATAATAATAATAATAGTATAATGTAAAATAATGTCGCATCGTCTCTCGTGGAGCGTAGCGCAACATGCTTTCAATATAATTTATAATACAGTGGACGGGGAGTGTAGATATTAAGGAATGATAAAGTTTTTGTTTACTGTAATTTTTGAATTGAATTTTCCAAATATAGGAGTGAAGATAGACCCAGATGAAATGTGGACTTCGTTTAAAGGTGAATTTCTTTCCTACAATAAACTTCGCCATCTCCTGAACCCAAAATTCGAAAAACAGAAGCGAAAGTGTCTCTCAATAGTTAATGATACCGAATATCCCGTACAGTTTGCATATTGTCATACATATAGGCAATGTTTTGCTTGTGAAATTCTAAGTAAGAAATTTTTTTAATAATTTTTATTGTTTAGATTTATATTTAGAAAGAATTTTTAATTGGGTCCAGACATTACTAAGAATACAAACATTGCATGTGATATTATAGCTGAAACTTTATTTTGTACTTTATTTTCAAGACATCCTAGAAAATTCCTTATACGAGTTGGAATTAGTTCTATACAGGGTGACTATCCAGCATAATCGTTTAGGAACATTGTATGGTTCAAATGGAACAAAAAAATTTTCTATAAACATTACATCTAGTTTCGATCGTGTGTGAGATACCGACGTTTGTGTACCCTCGAAAACACCTCCCGATGTGGATGGCGCCTATGAAGAAATGCATCCGCGTACAACCTGCCGGCTTCTGCAGCATTACCAGCAGCAAGCCCATAGTAAAAATGAATACTCCCACATTCTTCATTTGTGAAAACAAACGGCTTAATGAACTTCGACGTTGTCTTGCATAATATGAGCAACTGCTCAAACCAACCGCCAAGTCAATAAAATACCTCTCACACATGTTACAAGTACGACGATTCCTCTTCCTGTTTGGCATATGCAAAACAGGAAGAGTACATTTAAGAATAAATAGGTAAACCTACGTTTTTTCTAGGAAAAGACTCTAAACAAAAGAAAATAGACAAACGTCGATATCTAGATGTAATGTTTACAGGACATTTTTTGTTCCATTTGAACCATACAGTACAATGTTCCCAAACAGTTATGCTGGATAAGTTTGGGTCACCCTGTATATGTATTGAAACGAAGATACAGTGTGGTTAAAAGAACCCAACCAAATTCGATAGTGTATATCTGTGTCTTAAAGATATACACATGGTAGGCCACTAGACAGAATGATAAGGGAGAAACTGCTTTATTGAGACATCTGGCCCCTATTCCACCTGAAGATTGCTCAGGACATTTACTCTTGATATTGTAAATTTTTTTTTATCTTCATAACAGCACAAGTCCTTCATTATCGTATATGCGCTTTGCTCATTCCATCTCAAAACTGTCTGTCACATTAGTTACTTGTTTCAAAATTACCTAAGTCAATTTTTACTACAAATGCTGTTCTCAAAAGAGATAAGAGCAAGCACATAATCACTGATCATGAAGAACTGTGTATATATCGGGCTTGAGAAGCTTTTACGGATCCGCGATTTTCCGCCTTTCTGTACACTCTTAAAGTATATTTCTATTTATATATTTCTATATATCACTTTTATTTGCAATCATGATATGTTTGAAAAAGTTTCTTCAATTACATTATTTTCTTCTCTTTGACTTAAGCTATTAATTTATTAATGTCTGAGCCATGGCACGTAATAAAAAGTAGTCATAGAACATTCATGAGTTATTCTTTAAGCTATTAAAATTAGAAATATTCTTAAGCTTTAAAAATCGAATGTCAGAAACGATAGAAATGTACTTTTATATTATGTAAAGATGCATCTTGGGTCTTGTATTGCACACACACATACACCCAAAAGTAAAGAAATGAAGAGACACAAAAGCAATACTTAAGGAAATAAACACATTTAATGTCCGTTTCGATTTTTTTCCCTCGATTAGGCACAGATGTAAAAAAAAAGACAAAGTATACAGAAACAGAAATCATGAACGAGGAGAGCACAAATTCGTGAACAGGACGAATGAGAATATATAACATTGAATATTCACAATAGTTAAAAATAATTTAATTACAAAGGTTCTAATGCAAAATACAATATAATACTTGTTTATAATATAAAAAAGCATCATTTCTGAAAGTGTAAACATTTTATATTACAAAGAAGTAGTTTGAAAATGTCCACAATTTGAAAGTGATCAGTTTGCAGTCTCAATATCAAAGAAGTTATCTTTAATATTGAGATTGCAAATTAATCACTTTGAAATTGTGGACATCTTCAAAGCATATTTGAGACATGAAAAATGTTTACACCTTCAGAACATCTTTAAGGACAAACAATCGGTTCCATCATAAACATTTCAAAGTATGACCAAGAATGAGTGTATTAGTTTCAACACCAAGGAACGTTTTCACCATCATAAGAACTAATAGGTGAAAGAATATTGGATTCTATTGATATTACTGTTTTTACCCACTTACGAACAATTATTAACTATTTATTCTACTTATTCTATCATATACAATCAACATTATAATATATCAGTACCATATTAATTTTTAACAGATAGAAAAAAAATTAAGAAAAAAAAACTATTTTTTACTTTCTTTTTATTAATTTGACCGTAATCATATTATTAGAAATACTTTTACACAACGAATTCCACAAAGTGCCTTAATTCCAAGCAGATTAGCCAATGTCACAACTAATCCATTTTAAATTAAAAATCTGATTAACAACAAAATAAAGAAATAAGAAAACAGAACAGGTCTGGTATTAGCAATATGGTAGCGTCTTTGTTAGGTGCTCAACGCGTATCGAGAAACATCTCATCTTCAGGAGCAAAAATCGACTACCTTTTAACGTAGTCGTTATTGTCCATCTTCTTGTTGATGTTGTGCTTAAGGCCCTTCTCGAAGATGTTAGTTTCTTCTGTCGTGATGGAGGTTAGGTTGATGGAGGTTAGGTTGACGATGTTGCTATGAAATGTAAATTTACTGGCCTTGTGTTGTTCCTTCTTTTCCAATAGGTGGTCTAATTTGCTGGTCATTGTCGTGAATTTTTCCAGTTTTTCGGACTTGAGGCACTCTCTGATGTTGATGTTGAGCATGGCGTGTGGACTCGCATGGGTGGCTAGCTAGAGGTGTAGTAGCATGATGACTCGGTTAAGTCGGATCTTCTTTTGGTGTAAGGAATGGTAGTCGATCTTTGCTCCTGAAGATGAGATGTTTCTCGATACGCGTTGAACACCTAATAAAGACGCTGCCATACTGCTAATACCAGACTTGTTCTTTTTTCTTATTTCATTATCCAGCAATATAGACCAGATATGCAACAACAAAATAAAGTTAAATTTACAATAAAACAATATTTTTGATTTTTGCGTTTTTAAGGAGCAAACAAAAAAAAAATCAGATTACAAACTTGGATCATTTTGCAAATGGCCTATTCATAAAGTCTTAAAATTTTTTGACATAAACGACATTTCATATAAAACAATTTAATAACACAGATTAATAATTTTAATTTATGTACCCTAAAAGATATGTAGAAGGAATAGTATACATTAAATGAGAAATTCATAAATAATACACAAAGGCGTAACAATTAATTTACATACAATTAATTATTTTGAGTATGCAAGGTGTTTTAAAAAGATGGTCAAAATTAGCCAAAAAAAAAAGTCTCAGTTAACAAATGAACCGATTGTGAGACCATGCAAAGTGTTAGAACAGCAAGTGATTTTGCTTCAACATTGAAAGTGCAAGTGTTCATAATATGCATGCTCATTTCTTTCATCTCCCCCGTTATAATGGCACTTACGAGCTGTAGTTGCTCAACAGTGTATAGACTGTACTTTTGCCTCCCAGATTACTAGGCTTTGGATTATTTTATCTGGGGTCGTCTAAAGAGATTAATCTCTTCTGTCGTTCGTTGTCGATTAAAAGAATCGTATTGAACTCGGCAACACAGATATAAACCAGAAATATTCGAAGGGATTCGCAGCTCAATGCATAGAGGAGTGCAAGCAGAGTTCTTTTTAATCTGAGTTCTTAATATAAAATTTGCATAAATAAAGTCTCAATTCCGCAAATCGAAGTTTAGCCACAGATTTTACAGCATTTGTGAAAAAAAATTCTCATCATTTCGCAAATGGTTCATGATGATCAGGATTTTTTGCTTTATTCTAGCATATTATTCATTCCTAAATTTTTGACCGTTGTTTTTAAAACTCACTGCATGTAATCAGTATCTCAATTTATTCAATCATATTAAGTAATTTTCTTTATTTCATCGTTTGGAAAAAAACTTTAGCTAAGAACTAGATCATAATTATATAAGAGTAAGAGTTGTAGTAAATACAATTGATTAAAAATGAATACTCCTTTTAATGAAAAATTGAAAAATAAAACGAAATAATAAGCAATAAAACTCACCCAATGTGGAGAAAGTCTTATGGAGACAGATGTGGAACAAAAAAAACACAAAGTAGGAGAAAATCTGGTCCGATGATGAGAAGCACAGTTGAAGAAAGTTGATGAAGGTCCGATGATGAGAAGCACAGTTGAAAATCTGGTGATGAGGGTCCGATGATGAGAAGCACAGTTGAAGAAAGTTGATGAAGGTCCGATGATGAGAAGCACAGTTGAAAATCTGGTGATGAGGGTCCGATGATTAGAAGCACAGTTGAGGGTCCTACTTTATGTGCGTCGTCTGTTCTTGTGTATCTTCCTGTGTTTCTACTGTGACTGTTATTCTACAAGACTTTCTCTTCACCTGTGTTTTTTTTTGTTCCACAACTGTCTCCATAAGACTTTCTCCACATTGGGTGATTTATTTTTTATTATTTCATTTTATTTTTCAATTTTTCATTAAAAGGAGTATTCATTTTAAATCAATTCTAAGAACTAGATCATTTTATTTCTTGCTCACAATTTTCTTCTTTCATTTAGATTGTCCCAAAGATAGTGAACCTTGTGTGGAAGTTGTAGAAAGTGACGTTTTGATGACGTACCGAGAAGGAAATGCTTTATGCTTTAACCAACACAAAGGACCTTTGTTACTGATCAAAGATCTAAGAGCAATTGGTAAAGTTCTAAAGCAGATGAATACGAAACCGCCACCTTGCGATTTAAAGCAAGGAAAGTTTATGGTAGCCATTGGTAATTATGAATTTTGTTTCATAGAAAAGTACGAGTAAATCAACTTATACGGCGTGCTTTTGAAAAGGATGTCGTGAGATACCTAGCGATGTTCTGCACCTTAAAATAAACACAAGTTTCTCCATACGTTTTGTCGAAATTGCGTTCCTTAAAGGAGTAAACAGCTCGTGCAGTTTGGTTAAACTCCGTCCATAACGTAAACAAAAGCGCATGAAAAAAAGTAAACACCACCACGTGTTCCATTAATAAGTTTCTGCGAACTACCTATGCACTAATAATGTGCTGGCCCTAAACTCAACCACTCCAACAGCCCACTGAAAGATTCGTAATTACTAGACCTCAGAAATGAACTTGTCCACAGGTTCCAAACGTTTGAGGAAATTTGTGTTTATTTTAAGGTGCAGAACATCGCTAGGTATCTCACGACATCCTTTTCAAAAGCACCCTGTGTATTTCACTTATTTGCTTGGTTAGAAATACAGGGTTGTTCCTTTATAATCATTTTATTTAGTTTCCTTTATAAATGAGATCATTTTCTTTTCAGATGGCTCTTATACTCCTACAATCGTGACAGTCTCAGGCACTAAAATTAACTATGACATTCCTAAATTCACTCGTGATTTTGGAAAAATTTCTGATCAATGTTTAATGATTGACCAGCATCAAGTCAAGATACGAGATTGCGACGATCCACAGTGCGTAGTCTGCCTCTTTCCCGAATGAAGAACTAACTACACTGATCTTTTGTTCTTCCTTCCCACATCAAAGGTAGCAACTGCTTTAATAATTAAGTTTTCGTTTATACAGGGTGTTTCTGAATGGTCTGTACAAACTTTCAGGATATGTTCCAGGGACCAAAACAAGCAGAAAATGTCATATGAATATTTCTCGTGTTATATAACTGTTTGAAGTTGTTCTGCAGTAGACGAAATTAACGTTAAAGCGTATGGGAGTTACAAACTGTGAGTAGCATCATGTGCAAACAGTATAAATATGCAAATCAGTGTCAGTAGGTTTAGTTACACTGTCATGAATAAGGGGTGAGGTGTTCAGTATGACAATGGCTACACGACGAGAGCTATCGGAGTTCGAACGTGGTCTGCTATGTGGAGCACGACGTATGGGTCATTGAATATAAGAGGTGGCTCAAGAATTCAACATCCCACGGTCCACAGTTTCAAGAGTGTACCGAGAGTACCAACTTGACGGCATTACCTCCCACCATGGACACGCAGTGGTCGACCACACCTTCTCAATGAACGGGACCAACGGCGTCTGAGTAGGATGGTCACCGCTAACAGGCAACAGACACTACGCCAGAGGACATCAGATTTTAACCAGGGACGTGATACTAGAGCTGTATCGATGCGAACTGTGCAACGAAATCTGGTGTCCATTGTATATGGAAGCAGAAGATCCATGAGGGTGCCCTTCCTAACAACAAGACATCGTCAGCTACGACTCTCCTGGGCCCATGAGCACATCAACTGGACACTTGACTACTGGAAACGTGTGATCTGGACTGACGAGTCTTGATTCCAGTTGATACGAGCTGATGGTAGGGCTCATGTGTGGCGCAGACCCCATGAGGCCATGGACCCAAGTTGTCAAGCATGCACTGTGCAAGCCGGTGGTGGTTCCGTAATGGTGTGGGGTGTTTTTTCGTGGCATGGCTTGGGTCCTTTGGTTAAGGTAGCTGTTCACTGATGCTGCCCTACATGGACTTCACATACCCTGACAACGATGGGATTTTCCAGGACGACAATGCACATGCCATTGGGCCATGATTGTTCGCGATTGGTTTGAGGAGCATTCGGGGCAATTCCGGCGCATGATATGGCCACCCCGATCACCATATAAGAATCCAATTGAACACATTTGGGATGTGCTCGAGAGGGCCATTCGTTCACGGGATCCTGCACCTCAAACAAACTTGCAATTGTGGAAAGCTCTCCAGTCGGAATGGTTGGCAATGTCTTCGGATGTCTTCCACCGACTTGTAGAATCAATGCCACGTCTCACTTAGGTGCTTTAGGATCCCATGTTCTTATATTTTCTGCTCGTTTTGGTTCCTGGAACATTTGTGCAGTTTATACAGATCATTCAGAAACAGCTTATATACATAGAAAGCTCAATTACTATTAAGAAGAATTCAATTTGAATTCATCTCATCAAACAGTCATGTATTAAAAGTCACTTTTATTGAACAACGATACACGAAAAGCATGCATTTCTTTTGACCCTTATAAAAACGATTAAAATTCAAGGTGCAGTATATATATATGAGAAACGTTTAACATAAAAATATTTCTTCAAACAAACGTTTCAAACAGTTCAATTAACTCCTGTAAAAAGATCACTGTATAACTGGACTGCATATACAATTCTGTAAAAATTCTTTAAATAAATTTTTGTTAATATATTAATAACAAAAATACAAATTATGTATATAAATTTCCTATATAATAATATTTTTAAAAAAACATCACCAATCCCTTAAAAAATGTACAACTGTAATAAAATGTGTATATCATTATATAATTACAAAAGTATATAATTAAAAAGTGGTTGTTAATTTGTACTTTGTATCTCCATTTTACCTCAGCATTTGAACATTAGTTTAAAAACTAACTTTCAAACAAATGAAGTATAAGATTATAATATAAAAGATAAAAAATTAAATTTTAATTAAATACTGTAACTAAATTTGATAAGAAAATGTTCATCCCTATAGTACGACTAAAATCCATTTTATCATGCACACTTACATTACAAACATTATATTACAACAATAAATATCTTAATATATCACTTCAGATATATTATTTTGTACTGATTGGTTTTCCAGGGAAAGAGGATGCTAGCACGTCTTCCTTGTCGAGATCGTGTCGTTTGAGCGTGGCGAACAGGACAAACGATGACAGGACGCTGTTGTTGGTAGTGTTGCTGGTATTGTTGCTGCCGCTTGGCTGGCTTAACTCCGATCCGGACTCGACTGTCGATTGTTGACGGCGAATCTTCCGACGAAGCCAGGACATGAGCTGGTCACGCTTGACCACGTACACCAGGAAAACGAAGAATCCTTGCAATGAAGTGACCAAATCCAAGATAGACGTAACGGCTTCGATGTATCCTATGGCCCATATGATCACTTTTATCACCCAAGTAAAGCCCATCACGATGACAAGCTTGACGGAAATGCGCAATCTGTAAGGTTGCAAAGAAAAGCAAATTTAGCATTCTGATAGACTGAATAATTATTACTTTATCAAGCAAAAATAACACATTTTCACTTCAGTTAAAATGTTACATATATAATTGTAATGTTTGCAGTAAAGATTTTTGTAAGTATTTTCAGCTAGTAATATTAATTAATCACACTAACTCAAGAAATGCTAAGGTGCGAGAGCTGCTCTACCATTTGAACAACTGTACACATAAACTCTTACCTTTGAATTGCTGAGACTAGTTTAATGCTTGTAAGCATCACTATCACTTACTACCCAGTTTATTCAAGTAGTTTATCCTCACAACCCAGTTCAAGACTTCTATGCAACGCTGTAGCAAAAATCTCAATGGAATTTCGAATACTATACAGGGTGGTCCATTTAAGTGTGGACATGGAAATATCTCGAAACAAAGCATTGTACGAAACAATGTCCAAAACCAAAAGTGAATTACTTCGCGGGGGAAATTCATTAGCCAAAAAATTAACCCCC
>JAHWFO010022892.1:375904-391536 GCA_023313115.1 Rhysida immarginata
CTATTTTAATGGTGTATTCAGATTGTACACAATATTCGAGAAATGTTTTATCTTTGGTATTTTTTTCAATTGATCCAACCGTTTAGGAGATAGAGGCCCTGAAAGTGTGGAACTTATAAAGTTTTGAACCTAATTTTATCGATGAAGACAAAATAGAAATTTAGCAAAACTCTTAACCAAAAGTCTGCAGAATATAAGCTCTTTCAATTTTTTAACCGCTTTAATATTCAACTTCAAAATCTTCTCCAATTCGAATAGTTTTCGAATGTTTTTAGAATATATATATATATTAAAATTCTTATATCAATTACATTGTTCTACAGGTAAAAAATTGGAGGCATAATTTTGGGTGCTGAAAATGACATTTAAAAACGTTGATTGTCTTTAGTTTCCATGATATAAGCAAACTTAAACGTTTTAAACTTAGTTTACTAGTTTAGTTTTGCTTCATAAACAAACAATACATTATTCCATGTATACACTACGGCCAATATCATTTAGCTTTATATTTGTTGAAAGATATATATTAAGTTTTGGCGCATTATGTACTGATTACCCAGTGTTGAAAAATGTAAACTTTCTATTTGCATGTAAACTAGAGCCGATTGACAAATTTCATTGTTATAGTTGAATTCAGCAAGTGAAATTCTTTAGGAAATGGCGCATTTCAGTTCCGAAACTGAAAAAAAGTTGAAAATTTGTAGAACAGTGTTGAATAAACAAACTTCATCCGGAATGTGCGTTTGTAGCTCTAAATTAGTGAGAACGGGCACGGTAACTCCATTAAGTGATGTTAGCAATACTTCATTGGAGTATTTAGTTTGCACATGTCCAGAAATGTAATATTGCTTCAATTACTTCTACCTACGAGTCCTTTTTCTAGCATTTTGCTTTAATCATTTAGCAGTTTTTATTCGTAATGAACAAATTTCTCAAGTAACACTCGGGAATAGGTACAGATTAATTTAAAAAAAAAATTATTTTGTAATCTCCTTTTGAAAATGTAATAGGTAAATTAAATTGAGTATATATAAACAAATTTTGGGATAAAACTATTAATAATAAGAAATGACTATTAGTTTATATTATCAATGTTTTTTTATGAAAATATATGGCACGAAATCTCAAAGTTCAAAGTTTTGTATATTCAATTTGAAGTTCTCGCTAATAAAGCTTAAGTTTTAAGGGGGGGGGGGGATAATAAAACAATAAATAAAAAAAATAAAAAACATTACTTCTTTTTTATTAAAATCTTCGGAGAGTTGTGAAAAATTTAAAAAATTTCTATGGGTGCAGTTGCTCAAGTTTTTGCTATAGAGATGAAGCTACTTTCACTAAAGAGCAAACAATTGGAGAAAATTTAATTTTCATCTAGTTTTTGCAATGTAATGACTTCCGTTAGAAAAGTTATAATGTTTATTTCTTTAAATTCCGTAGCCAAGGAATTAGAAGTAGAGGTACTCGACTAGTTAGAAATATTACTTTAAAATTCTCTCCATTCTACACTATAGTTATGAATGCTGATAAAAGTATAACGTTGGAAAGAAAAAAAATTACTTCAATTTCAGCTTATATTTATATATATTCATATATATGTAAATAACAAAATGACATGAAACTTGTTTACGAACAAATTTCATATAGCTGCCTTCAATTTGTCCGCCTACATGCAACTTTCCCTGGCGAATCAATTTCAACTAAATTTGAAATCTAAGACTTTCAAGAAATTGAAATCAAGCTTATATGAAGCCTGAAACCGTAAAGTTCAATCACAGCGAATAAGCGGGGGCGTCAATCAACCCACAGCAATTTTTTTTTTCCAATTTATTTCGATTCAAATACAAATGTAGACAAAGCCAGCACTGGTAAGCCTACTTGTAAAGTGCTGGTGGTGTTAGTAAAAAAAAAAAAAAATTAATAAAAAATATTTATTTTTTTTTAAAAATAATTATTAAATAGAGATTATAAAAACTCAAAATATTAACTTTTATTTCTTCGTCAAATGGAAATTTACTTCCCACGCATATTGCATTAGTAAGATGGACAGTGTTTATCCTTTAAAAATATTCATAACAATGGATACAAAAATATTTAAATATTACAAAATGTTCTTTAAGTATTAAAAAAACAAAACAAAAGACAACTTGATAAAATTAAATAAATCATTGAAATAGACAACCATAATGAAACAATTCTAGTAACGCAAATTTATAGTTTCATTGATAATTATCTTAAATATTAAAAAGTTTTCAGAGCTGAGTATTTCGCTTTAGAATTGGAATAAAGGCAAAATAAAGAGAGACCTTACAGTGCAACATATTAGTTTATACCCAACTAGTTTCGACATTTAATCCCGCCTTCATCAGGGTGCAAGAGAAATGGGCTAGTAGCCCTTACATTATCTTGTAAAGGTTATGTAGTAGCCCTTACACAATCTCATGCCTAATATGTTGCACTGTAAGGTCTCTTTTCATTTTGTCTTTAAACACAGTACAGAGAACAATATCCTCACAGATGTGTATTCTTATGTACATCTATAATATTAAAAAAAAAAAAAACCTGGATCGAGTCTTGGACATTTCTAATGTATTTCCCAGAAAGAAAACACGGACAGCAATTAAAAAATAATTTATTATTTCGATGGAACTTTGTAGCAGTGGAAGTCTTTACATATACTCGTTCCACTATACTAAGTGTATTATAGCAGTAAGTTCCTTTAAGGCAAATCAAGGAATACTTCAATTATAGTAAAACGGGTGAAATTTAAGTTCGCTATTTCTTACCTCTTGTATAATGGAACGCGCAACTTAGTATTAGACGTCTCCTAGTTATATATTTTTTTAAAATTTTATTAAGAGCTATAAAGAGCTTTTGTTGATAAAAACTAAATTTAATTTTCTAAATTAAAAAATCATTTTTGAGCCAAAGCAATTACTGAATTTTTTTTAAAAAAATGTTAGTCAATGCTTTAATGTGCAAATGATGTTAAATATTAATTTTTTTTAAATCTATATAAATAATTTCATCTACTACAAAATGATTTCAGCTATATATTACATTAAAATATAAAGAACGTCCTTCTTAATATCACAGGATTATAAAAAAATAATATTCATCACAAGTGTTCAGCATTTCATAAGACAAATCGGTAACTTTTGTCATCCTTCCAACTATTAAGCCAAGATTATAATTGAGTATAATAATGACAATTAAAGCTTGCGATAAAAATACAAAACCAAATGTTCTAATTTTTTGATTTTAATCTTAATCCAATCAGTTTGTCTTATCAATAATTTTTTCCCTCCATTAAATCTTTCAAAAAATGTCTGACGCGATTATTTTCACATCAATTAATTAATATGAAAAGCGATCCAAAATTTGCATTTCAATCTCGTTTTCATGAAATCGATCTATATAGATAATTTCATTATTTTTTTCTATCCCATATTTAGACTTTTTTTTTTTTTTTTTAAACAAAAACGATCGATTCGATTAGCGCGTTTTTATATAGAATTTAGCTTTAATCAGAAATCAGATTTTAAAACGCATGCATTAAATCCTACTAATTTAATCAAAGGCAGTTTAGCCCGACTTTTGTATATATTACTATTAAATAAACTATGCTAGTGCATTTAAAATCATTTTATAGAACGGAAACCAAACAAAAGGGAAAATTGTGGTACTTACAGTTGTTTGTGGATATTTTTGTTGGCGATGAAAACTTCTTGCCCCATAACGTGGAATTTCTTGACGATCAAAAGAAACAAGATGGTGTTCATGACCAGGACGATAGCCATCCAGCCGTAGTAGTAGATGAAAGCGCTGATCTGATTGCTTATTTGAAACCAACAGTGTTCTTGAAAATCTGGGTATGTAACTTGGGAAAAGTGTCCTACTTCGGCGAGTCCGGTCGACAGGGTGATGATCCCCGGAATACCCCAGGAATAAAGGCAATAGAAGATGAATCGCCTCTGACGCCTTTTATCTGCTTGAGAATTGGGACGGAGATCTTTCAGAGCAACGTACAGATCGAATGCCTGAGAATTGATCCAGAAGAAAGCTGACAAAAAGAAGAATTGTTGCAGGCACGAAAAAACGATGCATACAGTTCCCATCCCAGTTCTACCGTAGACGGCATGTTTGAGGACTAGAATTATGTAGCCGAAAAGCAACATGAGCATGTGGCATTGCAAGGGGCGATTGCTACGCCGTTTTAGCTCCTTCGCCATGAAACTCATAATGAACGTTATCAAGAGAGCAACTAAGGAGATCGAATAGCCAAATATGTGGAAATAGCGTACGATTGACAAGTTTTTCGATTCATCTCGCATGCATACAGCAACTTCTCCATCCAAGATGAAATACTCGCTTGGCTTGTAGTTTCTTTTGTACGAATGCACCCAGAGATCACCATCCTGAGATAAAGTGTATTCGTTCTTATAAAGAAACCACTTATCACAGGTTATGAAATCCGTGTCTAAGTGCAAGCATACAAAAGCCTTTCCGTTTTCGATGATGGAGTTAGTTGCATTGATGTTATCGTACCTTTTCAGTGATATTAGGCGGGTCAAGAGTACTTTGTATTTGTAATCGGCAAATAGATCAGACTTATTACTTGAGGAAGCAGGCGATTCCGTTGATGAATTTCGTGACTGACATGCTGCAACACATGCTTCTAAAGACGTGTACAGAGCGTTTTCCTTGCAATATACAAAATTTTCTTGTTCCATGGCAGTTTCATAGCTATTGGTTGTTAACGTTTCATCTTTTTCCTCAGGTATGTTTAAATGCGTAAATTGAACGTCATTCTCTAAAGCATCAAATTTGGTACCGACAACTTCATTCTTGTCAAACTTCGGAATTACATTGCTCAAGTCATTGCTCTCTTTTTCCAATACCGTAGGTACTATAGAAGAGACATTAAAACGAACTAAGAGCAGTATAAAGACTGCTATCGCTATCGAAATTCGCTTCAATTTCCAATAAGCCATCTTTAACTGTATTCAATTGTAAAATATTACATACATAATCTACTCAATACTCTTCGAACTCTGTCTTCACTTCAGCTGAGCGGCGCGTTCTTAGCAAAGGAGAGCGGCAGTGAGTGACATTCAAATGAAAACTCTCGGTTCAGCGTCGCGTGGTGAATTTCTTTGGCAAATCGTGTCGAATGAGGAGTGCGCGGCTTTTTTTCCGCTTTTTGTATCCTCTGTCCATCGGTCTTTCTGCGCTTTTAAAAAACTTATTTTGAGTGCATTAATGAAAATTAAGCGTTTTTTCAAGGAAGTTACGCACCGAGCCTTGTTCAAGGTGAACAAGAATAGGGATATTTTGGGGGAGAGAGGATGCTTTGACGTCAATAAGAGTTCGATTTTTTTATTTTCCGCCCGTACGTTAATTTAACAGCTGCCACCCCCTCTCGCATTTGACATCGACCTCTAAAAGAGGCGTGAAAAAAACGAGTTTCCAAAATCCACGCTTAATTGTTGTTTATCTGAAGACAATTTACACTTGAATGATTTAAAAAGAAAATGATGATTTAACTAAGCACTTTTGCCTTATTAACATGGATTAAAGTGTACTAAAATCGTAATTGTAGCAAATCTAATTAAAGAATCAATTACTAAAGGGTAAGTTCATTATTATCCGTAGCTACTGGCGAACTTTGAGGGCGTAAAGCCTTCTGGGGCGGACTTTATAGACTGAGGGCGTGAAAATTTTCTAATGTTTGTCAGCAACGTTTATAAACAAATTTCTAAATAAACAAAACGAAAATAAAAATATAAAACAATTTAAACAATTTAAGTTTATTCAACCTAAAGCTTTATATTTTTTAATTGTCTAAAGGAAAACTTCTTCCTTAATGCAATCATTTGATCCGTTAATGTTATATTTTTTGTATCGTTCCAAAACAATATGTGTTCATATAACAGCCCTTAATTGCCGCTTGTAAGAAGATACAGACGTCAATAAAGCTATTTTTAAAAGCATATTATCATTCTTCCTCGAGTGAAATCCAAATATTTGTGAGGAGAAATTAAAGCTATTGTTCTAACAAACAATTATTAAGCTTCATTGTACATTTAGACATTATTCGCTATTAAGTTCTTTCAGAAACCGGCGAATAGCAAAATTGAGAATGACAAAGCTAATTTTTTTTTATGATGAAAGTGGGAGAAAATATCCAATAAAATCGACTTGATAGAAACAAGAATACTCGCTACATGCGCTATTTCAAACCAAAGAAGGCGAATCCATGTAGGGAAGAATGGCTGTCTAACATTGGCGTTGCTTTATATATGAATAATATTAGCCTTAAAACTTGAAAGCGATTTCATAAAGCACTTGAAGACGAGCTGAGTTTTAATGTATGATGTCTTAAGTAGGTTAGTCAATGTTTAAAATTGAGATATGTATTCGTTTCCCCAACTCAAATTTTTTTTTCTCCTGAAATTGACTTAAAGACTCATGATTCGAGAAGATATGTTAAAATTTTGAAAAAAATATATTTCATCTGTAAGTATGCGGCCAATTTTATGCAGCTAACTCCTCCGAAACGACAAAAAAGCCGAACTAAATAAAATTAATACACTGCTAAAAGATACCTTATTTTTTATGAAAGTTAGTTAAAACTTGTTAGAGATATTAATTTTTTTTTTCTAAAAATGAAGAAATGGCTGTAGCGTTCATCCAGCGAACCGAACTCAATAAATTCGACATATAAAAAAAATAAACTATAAAGTTTGTCAAAATGCAGACCAATGAGCCAAGAACCAAGAAAGAAAACTACCCAAGAGCCGAAGCTCATGCTGGCTATATTATAAATAAAAGAGAAATATAAGGAAAATAAAATATTTTTAAAATATTTAGATGTAAAAGGAAAATGGTGTTTATTATTAATGAATAAAAATCCATTTCTTGATTATCCAGTATGTCAATTCTTAATCAAAATTTACATTTGTTATATGGAGGAATGAAATTACATAATATTTTTACTGAATATTATATTGATGTGAGGCAAAGTATGGTTCATTTGAGGTATTTGTATCGGGTATGATAACGTTTATATGGTCTTGTAAAAATTGTGTGAATAAAGCGGTGAATTATTCAGTAAAATTGTGTGAACAAAGCGTTTGCAATTATTAATATAAATATTTTTCTTATTATATGGAAATGTAAATAATTATTACCAAATAAAATTCTCAAAATAGCATTATAATAACCCTCAAGTTTCTTAACAGATTATATGGATTCCTGAAAATACAAGTAGATCAAGTCACGTAATTGACATTCTTATAATTTAAAGTTATTAAATTATAAAATAATGAAGAATTGTGATTTACACAAAATGATGCCTGTTTGGTTTGTTTGGTATTAACATCCTTTTCAACTGCTATGGTCATTTCAGGACGGCGTTATAGGGGCCGCAAATTTTGCCACGCAAGGGTTCTTTAACGTGCAGCCGGCAAACGACTACACGGGACCAACGGCTTTACTTCCCTTCCTAAGGAAGTGCGTGATCTCAGGATTTTCCCCCTGAAAAATCCTCGTCGTCGTCTACTAGGATCGAACCCGCGTACTCGGGCATCAGAGGCGATCACGCAACCGAGGCCGATATGACGCCTGTTATTGTTTTTCGAAAACATAACTTTTTTTGCCCTAAAATTTGATTTTGGCCCACAAATGGTGTTGGTTCACAATTTTTTGAAAGTGGACTTGGTCTGCATGTATTTTCAACCATTCATATTTAAATATTTTTCTTGGAAAGTGAACATGACAAAAAAAATTTCGGTGATGAACTGTCTTTTTTTTTTCTTTTTTCTTTTTTTTTTTTTAATTCTGGAAGCATGAAATAGATAATTTTCTTTATGGTTCTCAAAAGTTTAGTACTAATTATTTTATTATAATTAATAATCTAAGAACATTTATAAGCATGCGCAGTGTTTGATAAAAAGGAATCATTGTCGACATTACAGTCCTCTGCACTGAAATTCATATTGGAATGCTATAAGAATTTAAAGTGAATTTAGAATTAATTTTGCATGTTCGTAAACGTAATATCTCAAATTCGAGGACAGATTATACTTAAATATTTTTCTTGGAAAGTGGACATGGCAAAAAAAAAATTTTCGGCGATGAATGAAAAATTTTGAAAATATGAATATAATATTTTTATGGTTCTCAAAGTTTATTTTTTAAAGTTTTGTACTAATTATTTTATTGCAAATACATTTATAAGCACGCGCAGTTTTTGACGAAAAGGAATCATTTCGACATTACAGTCCTTCTCTGTGGAGAAATTCATCTTGGAGTGCTGTAAAAATACACTGAAAGCGCCAATAACCGCATTTTATTGTAGCTTTATGAAAGATTTCTAATGTATCTATAAAAATTGAAATGGTGGAATGGTACATTCACACAGGTTTTCTACTTGTCATGAAAAGAAAAATAAAATAAAATAAAAATTGTGTGGAGGTTATGATAAGCCTTTAGAACTCAAAATAGGCTCATCAGAACTAAACAATTTGTTTACAAGAATTATTCTCTGTAAGAGAGGAAACCGTACATGTCGAATTCATTGACTTTTGCTCGCTGGTATGATGTGAGGCAAAAGTATGGTTTATTTGAGGTATTTGTATCGGGTATGATAACGTTTATCTGGTCTTATAATAATTGTGTGAACAAAGCGAAGAATTATTCTGCAAAATTATATTATTTGCAATTTTTAATATAAATATTTTTCTTTACATTTGTTATATGGAGGAATGAAATTACATACTGAAAAATAAATACCAAATAAAATTCTCAAAATAGCATTATAGTTTCTAAATGTGAGTTTTATATGATATGAGCTTCGTCAGATGATAATTAGATACTGAATAATTGAATAGTAGAAAGAAAAATTCAAATTTTGTAGAAGTTGTATGGGTACAGAAAAATTCAATTGAATTCAAGTCCATCCAATATATTTCCTATTCTATTTTTTGATGGTCTTTAAGAATCCGAAGTCAGAATTTCAAAGATTCAAAATTTTTTAGTGTACAAGTAAACTTTTGGGGGCAGCAGTCCTGTGGAGACAGTCTATGCGAGTGTATTGAAAAATATTGGATTTTTGAAATTCTGATTTCGGATTCTTAAAGACCATTAAAAAGTAGAATAGGAATGTCTGTAAGACCCACTCTCTATCTCTTTGTCTTCACCGATAAAATTGGGTTCAAAATTTTAAAAGTTCCACACTTTCAGGGCCTCTATCTCCTAAACGGTCGGATCAATTGAAAAAACACCAAGAACAAAACATTTCTCGAATACTGTGTACAATCTGATTATACCATTAAAAATTGGGGTTCTTTTTAAGATTTCAAAGTTACCCCCTCCCCCCAGCCCTCCTCACAAGGGAGGGGGGCAATTTTTTAACTAATAAATTCCCCCGCGAAATAATTCACTTTTGATTTTGGACTTTTTTTCGTACAATGCTTAGTTTCCGAGATATTCAGTTGTCTGAAGATAAATGCCTCACCCTGTATATCCACATCCATTTGAACAATTATTAGAAAACCAGATATAGCTTATCAATTGTTATCATACCCTATGTGCGGACTCCTCAGATTAAGACGAATATTTCTTGTAAATAACTTATTTGATTTTGATGAGCCATTTTGGAGTTATTAATGCAGACCCCTACCCCGCCAACAGAAAAAAATGTAATTTTTTTTCTATTACAAGAAAAAAAAATCATATATACGTATATTTAGCGGGTCCCTAAACCTATGCACTGACGAAAATTCATGAAAATTGGTTAAGTTGTTGTAGAGATATTAATTTTTTAAATGAAGAAATGGTAATTCCATATTGAATAATTCCACATTGAATAATTTGTATTTTTCTTTCTAGTATTCAATTATTCAATATGGAATTATCATCTGGCGAGGCTCGTATCTTATAAAACTCACATTAAGAAACTTGAGGGTCATTATAATGCCATTTTGAAAATTTTATCTGGTAATGATTGTCTACAACATTTCCTGAAAATAAGAAAAATATTTATATTAATAATTGCAAATGATATAATTTTATAGAATAATTTTTCGCTTTGTTCACACAATTATTACAAGACCAGATAAACGTTATCATACCCGATACAAATACCTCAAATAAACCATATTTTTGTCTCACATAATACCAGCAAGCAAAAGTCAATACATTTGATGAATAATTTTTGTAAACAAATTGTTTGGTTCTGATGAACCAATTTAGAGTTATAAAGGTTTGTTATAACCTCCAAACAATTTTTTTTAATTTTTTTCTTTTCATGACAAGTAGGCGGCCTGTGTGGATGTACGATTCCACCATTTCAATTTATTTATAAATATATTAGAAATGAATTTCTCCCAGATGAATTTCTCTACAAAGAAGGACTGTAATGCCGCGTGATTATAAATGTTTTTAGATTATTATTTACAATAAAATAATTAATACAAAACCTTAAAAAATAAACTTTGAGAACCATAAATAAAATTATCTTCTTCATATATCCAAAATTTTTCATTCATCACCGAAAATTTTTTTGCCATGTCCACTTTCCAAGAAAAATATTTGAATATAATCTATTCTCGAATTTGAGGTATTACGTTTACGAACATGCAAAATTAATCCTAGATTCAATTTAAATTCTTATAGCACCCCAAGATGAATTTCACTGCAGAGGACTGTAATGTCGAATAAATTTCTGTTTTAATTTTTATTTATAAGAACAGCTCTTAAAGAAATAATATTTGTGAAGAAGTTCATATATAGCGAAGGCACCGGTTTATATATATTTTCAGGGGAGGGTAAAAACAACTCTATAACATGAATTACGTTATTATAGAGATTTTTGGCCAGATAGCGATGTATTTTTATTTTATTGTTATTTCGTATGCGTTTTTGGCATACAAACGATTTGTGATTAAATATAATAATTTGACTTTGTTTACACTCAATTTTGTCTCCGGCTTATGTGATGAGTGTCTTCATGTCATCTACGGCTACCTCATCCTGAAAATAATTATTTTGGCTATGTTGTGTTCATTCTTTTAATAAAATCTATTGAAAAAATTATTAACGTTATAAAAACCATCAAAATATAATATGAAAAGAAAATTTCCGTTTTTCTCGTCTACAGTTGAAACAGACGAAGATTTGACAAATCGCTACGTAGGGGAGCCACCAGCAAGGCGTGTGCGTGTTTATTTTAGAAATTTAAGTCTTGCTCTTTCTTAAAACATTTTTACTAGTTAAATGTATTATTTTATGTCTTCTGAACGATTTCCACCTGCTGTGGGATAAATAGCATTGCGTTTTAATCGACGATATCTAAATATCTGGGGGGAAAATCCCTTAGTTCTGAATTTTTCAGATAAACGAATATTATTTATGTTTTGGAGTCATATCCCTATGAAAGAAATTGTAATTATTAGCTTAATTTTAAAAAATGTTTAAATTTTCTCAGGTATTATACTTACCTCCTTCAGAAACCAACTGAAACCGCATAATTAATTTGCACCTTGTAAGATTTTCATTTAATAAGATTCCTTAAATATTAAAAAACACGTTGAGGAAAACTTGTTCTATAGAAATATTATTCCTGACTCCTCAATAACAATAACATAATCAAAAATTGCAAAGTAAACTAGTGTATACTACCAGTGTCCGCTTAAATATAAATGCCAAAATATATATAAAATATTTATCAAAAATTTCATTTAAATATACAAGGTGTTCCGGTTAATAATGCGGGTTTTTTCAATCGATGGAGTTACAGTTATGTCGATATACAGGGAGTTTCAAATAAAGTGTAACAGTAAACTATCTGGAGATATAGACATGGGATCGAAAAAACAAAAAACACGTGTTTAATATTTTTCAAAAAGCTATCCAATGATACCAAACTCGACCCCCAGTCCGACCTCACAGACTCTGCTTATGTACTAAAAATTTTTGGATTTTACAAATTCTGACTTCAGATTCTTAAAGACCAATAAAAAGTAGAATAGGAATGTCTTTAAGACCCACCCTCTATCTTTTTGTCTTCATCGATAAAATTGGGTTCAAAACTTTAAAAGTTCCACGCTTTCTGTGCCTCTATCTCCTAAACGATTGGGCCGGCCAGGTGGCCGAGAGGGCTAGAGCATAGGCTTTCTAGTTCTCGAGTCCGCCTGGCTGCGGGTTCGAATCCCGCCGTGGGCATAGATGTTTGTGTTTGTCACGGGCTGCATACTGTTATAACTTGTGTAAAAGGCGCAAAATGACCTTTGTAGTCGACGCCAAAATTCAAACCATTGGATCAATTGAAAAAACACCATGAATAAAACATTTCTCAAATGTTGTGTACAATCTTAAAATACTATTAAAAATAAGGGTTCCTATTTAAGATTTCATAGTCACCCCCTCCCCGACACTCAGGGGGTGGGGGATCGAATTTTGTATCATTCGATAGCTTTTTGAAAAATATTAAACACGTGTTTTTTGTTTTTTCGATCCGGTGTGTATTTGTCCAGATATTCCACTGTTACATTTTATTTGAAACACCCTGTATATTTGATATTATGCCATTTTGTTGCATTGGCAACAAGCTTCAAAACTTCATTGTCAAATTATCTCGAAGTTCGTGCCAAAATTTAAATATGTCGAAGTTTGTGCCAAAATAAAGAACATATGCGGGAAGTGTTAATTCATTACTTTATCTTGAAGAAAAATGCCGCTGAAAGTTATCGTATACTTCGGAGAGCTTATGATGAACATGCTCATCTCAAGATATTTGTTAAAAGTGATGATTTCGAAGTGATAGACAAAGAGCGTCCAGGTCAACCGGAAAAGTTTGAAGACCAACAATTGCAAAGATTATTGGATGAAGATGCGTGTCCAACTCAAAAACAACTTGTAGAAAGATTTAAAGTAGTTTTGCTTCATGATAGCGCACCATTACGCACACTTCAAAAACTGTTAAAGACACGTTAAAAGACCTTGCCTGGGAAGAAGTATTAACCCACCCGCCATATTAATCAGACCTTGCTCCTTCAGATTACTACTTGATCCGATCGATGGCACACGCCTTTCTGAGCAGCACTTCAAAACGTACGAAAAAGTGGAAAATTGGGTCTCTGAATGGTTTGCCTCAAAACAAGAAAGTTCTATTGGGACGGTATCCATAAATTGCCTGAAAGACGGGGGAAATTTTTAGCTAGCGATGGACATAACTTTGAATAAAGCACTTTTGATGTTTTTCTTGAAAATTATCGCGCTTTCTTTGATTACCAAATTTGCATTATTAACTGGTGCACCTAGTACTGTATATTGAAATGATATTTTTGATAAATATTCTATATATAATTTTGTAGTTATATCTTAAGCGGAGACTTGTAATATACAGTTGTTTACTCAACAATTTTGATTAAAATATTTATTTTGTATGTTATTGTTGTTAAAGAGTCTTACAAATATTTCTGCAGAAGATTCTTTAAAATTTAAAACAAGTTATTAATTCTCGACCATCACTCTTTTCCTCTCAAAATTAAGCAGACTTCGCAAATTCAAGCTTCATAATGTATCAAAAAAGACAGGCGTTCACAAGTGACTGTCAGATTTAAGTTTTTTGACAAGGCTCTCCAGTTCATCATTAACGAACACGAGTGCGTAGAAATGAAGTATGTAATCTGTCTTGTCAGTAAAGCAATTGTAATGACCTTCATAAACTCTTGATGTACCTTTCTGGTTCCATATATGCTTTATGTTCAGAATAAATTACAAAATATGCAAAAGAAATTTAACCCTTTCAAACCTAGTCAATTACTAGTGAATATCCTCCATATATTTTAAATTTTGGATGATGCTTTTAACAAATAAGCATAAAAGGTTTGCTTTAATGTAATTTATTCTTCATTCATAATTTCTTTTTAAAGCAGATGGCAAATGTAGAGGTAGGCTTTTCAGATCGGGTCGCGGGTTCAAATCCCACTGTGCGGAAGTTTTTATTTGTCGGAGTTAAGTGTAAAGATAATCCTGTTAAAGGGCGCAAATAATTTGCAAGTTGATGCTATCTAACTTCAGAGAAAAAATAAAAAATTTTACAAACAGATGGCGCTTCAAAATCGATTCCTCGGAAGTCGAAGTTTCGAATCTGTTCGATACATTCAAAAAAAGGTATCGTTCATTTTTTTTTTCTCTATAAGGTACGTAGTTCAAAAACATTAAAAATTTGTCTAATTCTTTTCAGTTGTGTAAATAATCGCATAATTTAATTGCAGGAATGAAGTTTTAAAAATGAAACTTCTTAAATTTGATTCCATCAGATAGAAAAATCACATTAATTCATTAGAAAGTATAATGAAATTTTAATACAGTCCTGAATCAAGTTGAGGCTAATTTCTTTTCATTCTTTCATATCCAACCACCGTCATGCTATCGCAGATTGCCTTCATAAATTAGCACATCAATCTATTGATGTTACCGGCAATGGGTTAAATCCGACATTGTCTAGAAAGTTTGTAGGCCGAGTATGAAATGGGTTTGGTAAAGAACAAAAATGAATTTATGCTGTTAAAAAAGTGATTGGCGCTAATTTATCACGGACTGAATTATTTGACGTACTTCTTGATGCTGATTTGGCCGTTGGACATAGGAGGACGCGACAGAACTTCCACAGGTGTAAAACAGCTCAGATCTGCTGCTACAGGACGCTGTCTAACGCGAAGTATGTGCAAACCAAGGCGGAGAAAAAAGTGCAATTCAAAATGCCATTAGAGCCTTCCTTTCTGTAACCGGTAGCTCAATCCCACTTTGTTTCTAGCTGGAACGTCCTTTTCTTAACGTCGTATTTCTTCGTTCATTTAAAAAAAACAACTTCACTTCTACGTATACAATAGGGAACGAACTTCCACTTCATTATGGACATGTGCAAGATCGTTACCTATTTCTATTATGCAAGTATCGAGAGTTTGTTACATTTTATATTCCATATAACACCAGTTTTCCACATTACCGGTAACTGGTGTGTAAAAAAAAAAATTGGGGTGTGTACCAACAATCGTCAACAATGGCTGATGAAATTAATGCTAGTTTCAAATCATTTAAGGAATTAAATAAAAATCCAAATAAAAACTTAAAATCTTTATTGAGAAAATAAAATTAATAAAGAGTACAACCTCTGGGGCTGGTTTTCACAATCTTCTGTATTTCGCTCCCTACAAACAAAAGTTCGTGTACTTTATGGAAAAAATTCAGGGTTTTAAGGTTAGGTTGGAATTTGTAATTGTAATTTAGTGACTTCCGTTAGAGAACTAGAAAATAAGGATCACAAGATAGAGAGCGCCAACCCTTGCTGAATACAAGTCAACTAAAACTTATGGCGTAGCCCACGAGATACAGGCCCTGGCGCGGAAAAGTCACCTGATCATCTTAGTCCGAATAACAACCTTCATTGCTTCCAACAAACGAAAAATTGCTGATTGTTAAAATCCAACATGGAAACAATGAAGGTTACATTGTTATTCGGACTAAGATCAGGTGACTTTTCCGCGCCAGGGCCTGTATCTCGTGGGCTACGAACTTATGGATAGTGACGAGGCTGTTCCAAGTTACTCAACTCTCAATATTTA
>JAHWFO010022892.1:391936-403086 GCA_023313115.1 Rhysida immarginata
TGAATACTTAAGCATTTTAAAATTGGGCTTCTGTAAAAGTTAAGAAATCGCATAAGTAACCTTAAGCATACAGGCCTGTACAAACTTTCAGGATGTTTCAGGGGTCAAAACATTAAAGCAAACTATTCCATGGTATAACGAGACAATACACTTGTCAAAGGCAAATGCTCTAACTTACTATAACTTATAAATTTTAACTTATTTGAAGGTGTTCTGTACTAGTTATAACCCTAGAAAGAAGAGTTTTCGACATGTTCATAGTACATTTTCTTTTTCGTTCCCTGGAACATATCCCGAAATTTTCAGAAACGCCCTGTATATTCAGAGTCCAAATGATTTAATTTAATAGTTCAAAATAGGTATCTAATTAAATATTTATTCAAAATTATAAGGGATTTGGTGTTAAGGCAAATGAACAAAAATGTTTTTAAAAACCCGTTTTATTACACAAAATTTATATAAGGTTTTCAATTACATTTTCAGAAAAAATAAACTTTTACATAGTATTGAAGAAGGCGCATTTAAGCTGGTGTGACATTATGAAGTAATGAAGTCTTTAATCAAGTAATTATATTAACTGAATCAACAGAAGTGATTTACATACATAAATATACAACTCATACCACACAAAATGAAAATCAAATGTTCACTTCTATGCCTAAACGGAAAATGGGAGTTTTTTTTTTTAGTTTTTTTTCTTTATTTTTCAATAAACTAGCCCTTTGTTATCGTGAACTCTTCAGAAATCAACTCTGATCCTGTATAATATTCGGGCACCTTGGACTCTCTAACAATATGAAAATTTCTGGACCATACCTCATTCACAATTAATATCTTCACTTCTTTATTATCAGTGACCAAAGTAATTTTATCTACGATACCATCACGCAAAAAGTGATCAACTAATACAAAAGTTGGTTGTATTTCTTTATGATTTCGCAAATTGGGAGAATTAATTTTAAATTCAGATATTATAGGTTTCTTAAGTTTGGGGTAATGATCACTATTGGAAGAAGTTAGTAATATCTCCTTGAAGAATTGTTCCACAAAAGAGAATCCCACGAACAAACCAGTCTGCAATTCTAGTCGATTCAAAGGTAAGGGTAGGCTGTGTAACAATTTTCTCTTAAGTGCTACCTCATTCCAAGTATTGCCAAAATTTAGTGTTATCGACGCAAGATTTTTAAATTTTTTTAACGGAGGCAAACCAAAAATTCGTCCACTTGCCTCGCTCACCACGATTTCCAAGTCCTTGAGGGTAATATAACCGTTCCAGCCACGACCACTCTTTAACCCAAGTACCTCGAGAGCCCCATCAGAACAGGCCAACGAGCGCAAGTTAATGCAATGGAGTATCAAACGAGCATCACTGGCTTCAAAACCCTTGCGAATTCCGGCCAATTGCAAGGATGTCACATTGAACTGTGGAAGTGTATTTACCTTGAATTCCGCCTTAATGTTATTGCTGATGTGAATATTGTTATAATATTTTTCTCCATTTTTACAAAGGTAGTCAAAATTTAGCAAAATGATTTTGCTCTTTTTTGAAGTGGCTAACGTAAAGGATCTGCAAGCAGAATTTGCTACGATTGTAAGCATTTCTCTCCAATGAGTTTTGGCTAATTGTCTAGAACATCTGTGCCCCTTAAGATATTTTCTATAGTGGCTAGTTGCAATCGTACTTGCCTGTTCAATATATTCATTTAAATTTTTTATACAGTTCTTTGTATGAAGCTGAAGTTTGGGAATTATGCTTATTTCTTCCCACTTTTTCTGTAAAAAATAATGTGCATCAGATTTAAGTGCCTTATTAACAGCCTGCAATTTTTTATAATATTCCTTGAACCGATCTCGTAAATTTTCACAAATAAAGTCGTGTATTTCGGCAACTAAAGATTTTGCGGTGGGTTCGGTTTCCACCGTTTTCTTTCCCATTTTTAATAGGGATTCGAACTGGTCGACATCTCTTAGCCATTCTAACAAACTCGTTAGTAGAAATTCAAAAACGTCCTCCATGCAACAAAAAAAATTTTCCTCTTTGATATGGTCTTTGACAACTTCTAAACTATTAAAAAATTTAAGGGAACTGTCGACGTGCTCATCTAAACAAGCTAGAGAATTGGCCAGCGACTTGGGCAAAGCATCAACAGTTAAGTGCATTTTCTTGAATCTCGAGTTATGTGAAGCGAATACGGATAATGAATTAAGGAAGTTACTCATATCCGAATAAATGTCCACGTCGAATGTAAGGGAGGAAATACTCAAATCTAACCCCTGTCCGTTTTCCTTTTCCGCAGTGGTCAGATACATGATATAGGAAAGGGTGTCAATGCCAAGGTTAGACATACATATATTCAATTTTTTAGTTGTAATAGAAGCTATCACTGTAGCATAATAACTCCAATTTTCTTCCGTGATATGTTGGACCAAAATGGTAAGTTCATCGCTGGAGAAATTAAGACGTCTTATCTCGTATAACCGGTCTATAGCATGCCCCTTACGTTTGTCTTCGTTTATAATGAGTATTAAATGCGCGAAATTTGGCATTTTGGAAAAACTTTCCAACGAGATGAAATCAGTTTCTACTACTTTAATATGCTTGTGCTTGGTTCCATATTCCAGCAAATCGCTTTCCATGTCACTTCCTTGACAAGTAGGATCTATCTTTAATGGCGATTTAAAACTGCAGGCCACTGGGAAAAAATCCACAATTGATGACATTAACTCCTTGGTGGAACCACTTTCCATAATCAACTCGCGAACGGGAAAAGCTGAAAAGGGCAATACGGATCCTAAAGGGCCTAGAAAGTTCAAGATGAACCCGGTTTCTTTTTTCATCAGTCCACCAAGAAAAAGAACGAATAAAGAATTGCATCTTCTGAAAATGAAGTTGTTTACTAATGATAGCAGGTGGCATTTATACTCTAGTGTTGTTTCGAAGCAGGAATTGAGAATCTCTTTAAAATAGAATGCTGCACTACATTCCAGGAACATTTTGTTGATAGGTACAAGAATCTCGATTTTCTCACCTTCACCTCCGAACACTACCGCACACTTTTGTAGGAGATCACGAAAGAAGGGCCTATTTCGATATTCTTGGAAGTCTTTTACTGTATAAACGAACATATCAGTTATAAGCATTTGGAAAGCAAATAATCCAAATTCCATGAAGTCCAGATGACACAACAGGTTGTTCTTATCGCTCGATAAATGTATTTTCTTGCCTGCATTTATCATGGATGTTAAAACTTGCGTCAAAATGTCAGTCAAAGACGATATTTTTTTCACGCCTTTCTTCGCCAAGAACGCTAACAGTAACAAGATGAAAGGAGACTTTAGCATCCACTTTTGATTTTCGCGCGCTACAAGAGATGTGCACATTTCATAAGTCAAATGACCATCAAGAAATTTACCCAAGAGGTGTTTACCATTTAAACTTGAAACCCCTTTAATCTGAACAATCTTCTGCATTACGTAAATATGTTCTATTTTATGAGATGTAGTTTGATAAGAATCCCAAATTCCCAATTCAGAGGTTCGATAGAATGGTGAACGCAAAGTTACTATTATTGTCATTTGTGAAAATTCCTTTCTCTGCAGTAAGGGTAGCAAAGAATTCCGATTCTCTTCCGATAGCTCCTCATAGCCATCCAGCATCAATAAAACGCTATTCTGGACTTTTGTTATTAGATTTTCAGCTATGTCATTAGAGCAGTATTTCACGTCACATTCATCCACCATTAAATCCATTAAATTTCCTTTGAAATGTCGAAGTGGAACCACAAACACCAAGTCAAACCTCCCCAAATAATTCTTATTATCCGCCCAGTCGAATCCTATCTTGTAACAGAAAGTTGTTTTGCCAAAACTAGGGGGTCCTTCAATGAGTATTCGTGAAATGTTGGTTCTATTACTTTGGAAAAACAGTTCTTCCTTGGAAATTCTTATATCGCCATCGGCTAGCTCCAAGTCGACATATATGGTTTCGAACCTCTTATCACTTTGTTGGCACCACATTGACTCCGGAAATTTATAATTCAAATAAGAACTTCTTAAACAGTCTTTTATTCTTTCTAGAGTAGCTGTAAGTTATAAAAAGCAATTTATTAATATCAAAATTTTTTTAATTCATTAAACTTTCATTATTTGTGTAGAAAAAATATTTAGATAGTTCAAAAATGATTGGTACCATTAGTCTTCACTAACCATTATTAGGACGAAATCAGTGCACATTGCAATAGAGATATTCCCCGTTAATGTCTATGCACTTCTATCGTTCTGGCAGTTCCGTATTACCGCAGCAAACCATTCTTTGGGGGCACCCCGGCATCACATCTGCACAGCCGCCTGAAGCTCTTTGTTGGAGAGTTGTAGAACATCTTGCCACGCACTGCCTTTCATGGTGTCGAACAAGGCTAAGATCAGGCGAATATGGAGCCCGAATCATTACTAGTTCCTGGTTGAATATGTAGCGACCGACATCCACGGTTCTGCGACTTTGTTCCACATACTGCTGGTAACCTCTGGTGGATGTCCGAAATCCCACTCTTCCATCCAAAGAAACCACACTGTCCATCGTTGCCCATATGTTTCCTCACCCTATTTTCTCTTTGACCTCCAGTTCTATTTTGAGAACTCTGATTATACAGTAGTATTGCAAGCTATTAGATTGAAGTTAATTTAAAGACTTATTTAAAACTCGCACAAATGACTGAGCAAATTCTTCAATACAATTACGTCAGCAAAGCCCCTCTTCAGGCGCGCATTTCAAATTGGTACTTTTCGGGAGTTATGGGAGACGGGTTCCAATCATTTTTGAAAATCCAAGCAATCCAAGCTTTTCAAAAGTTTAATCATAGCCACCATAACAGGTGTCCCCAAACGTGTAGAAGAAAAGGATAAAAACTAGCACCGCCTAGCGATAAAATTTAACGTTGTTTCAATCACTTATGCTGTTTATGAAAAATGTTAAAACTAAAAAATTAGTTCATTTTCATATAGAAAAGTGAAGTTCTTTGTTATTTTAGTCAATGTGAATAGACAGGCTTTCCATATCATTTTAGGCTAAGAAGCGACTGAAACTTTAATTTTGTCGCTAAGTGGTGCTAGTTTTCATCTTTTTTCGTCTACATTTTTTGGAGACAGTTTGAACAATGGAGGATGGCCGATTGGGCAGGCTACGTTATGCTGGCTATGGTTTAATAAATACCGGGTGACAAAAACGGAAACTTGACAGAAATTGAACCATTGCAGTTTGCCTTTAAGACAATACAGATTACCCGTCCATTACGCCCTAAATTGAAAAAATGTCCGAACTACCTCTGCACACCTTCCAAACTTACAAAAAGCACGCTGTTCAGTTTCAGTGATCCAAATGGCGATGTTGTAGTTCAAAGAACTTGTTCCGCAGTGCTGCCATGGTGATCCAAGTTCCCGTTTTTTTGTCATTTTGTATTACGACATTTAATTTCGCTAAAAATATTTATACTGTCGCGTCACCAAATGTTTGGAAACATACAGTGTATCAAAAATAAGTTTACAAACTGGGGGCTGGTTCCTAATAACAAAAAGTGTCCATATAAATGTCCGAAAATCCTTAGTTCAGAGCACTATCTAAGTTTACGTTATGCCTCACCTCAGAAGCTCAATGTTCAAAGTGTCCTCCATGCGCTTCTACACATGAATTCTTCGGACCATTGACTGTCGCACCCGTTCAAATACTCCCAGACGGTGCCGAGTAGTTTTGCAGGCTTCCGTGATACGATGAAGCATCTCCGAATTAATAGTTTTAGGTGGCCACACAAAAATCCAAAAAAATTGAAGTCGGGGGTAAACGTGAAGGCCATTAATCTATCCATCTGCCATGGTAGACAGTCAGTGCATTTCGGACAAAGTTAAATGTGCTGGAACCTCATCATGCATAAACCACATGCTTATCTGCAGGGAGACATCCTGTGGCATGTCTGGAAGAGTTATGAAGAAAGTCCCTATGGACAGCCTGTAAAACGTGTGGGGAGAAAATATGGACCTACCAGACAGGTACCTTCAAACTTCCGTTGATGGACTATCTCAAACCACGATGAACGTTAACCTTAAATCTAAGGATTCTCGGACGTATTATATGGGCTATGCTTCTTGATACACCCTTTGTCATTGTTTCAGTTAAGTGCAGATCAACTAAATAGCAATGCAGTGAAATTCCATCTGACCTGGAAAATTCACCCGTTAATGGGACACCGATTTTTGTGGGTTGAAAGTTAGCTTAAGTTCAGAGAAATGGAAATAATCTGGTCAATGTTCAAAATTGAAGAAAATGGGGTTTGCTGCAAAATGTTGGCAAAGGCCGAATATCTTAAACCTCGTACAGATAATGATTATAAAGTGAAAGTCTAATCCACAAGAAGATTATAGAAATACGCATCTGGTGTTTCTATGTTCTTGTGGACTACAGGATTAGTTATTTATAGCCAGTTCCATGAAAACATGTGATCTTAATTTTGGCAGGCTAAAACGAATACATTTTAAATTCAGATTGGCTCTACTTTCCATGATATAAGCTATCTAATGAAGTAAGGCATATAGAAAGTATGAGGTGAAAAGCTAAGCCGAAGCGACAAACTGAAGACAAAACTAGTGAGGAATTTAGACTTTTAAACGTTTTCAATTTAGGCTACTAATTTTTGCATGATAAACACAATATATTCCATGTATACACTATTGCTAATATTTAGGTTATATTTGTGTAATGATATGGGTCTATACAGTGTTTCATAATTGGTGTCTCGTCTTTAGGTCCAAATAACGGCTCAAGAGGAACAGGTGGGGGGGATGAATATATATTATTTGGTTTTAATGTCCCCTAATTCAGAATAAAAACATTTCGCGTCCCTGGGGGTGAAGGGGTAAATTTTGAAAATTTTAATTTTGTAGGGTTAGAAAACAGTAGGGCCTACATTTGGAAAATTAATGAGAATGAATGAGTCGTTACCCTGAAAAGCTAGACCGGGGTGAATTTTCAAAATTTACCCCTTCACCCCCAGGGACGCGAATTGTTTTTATTCTGAATTAGGTGACATTAAAACCAAATATTCATTTCCCCCCAATCTGTTCCCCTTGAGTCGTTATTTGGACCTAAAGACGGGACACCAATTCTGAAACCCTGTATACAAGCATTAAGTTTTGGCGCACGATGTACTTATTTCCCGTAACTAAAAAACTAAACTTTCCGTTCGCGTGAAAACTAGAACCAATTGACAAATTTTATTAATATTTGAATTCAGCATGTGAAATTCATTTAGAAATAGCACATTTTATTTCCGAAACTGAAGTTGAAATTTTGTAGAACAGCGTAATGATTGTCATGGAACATTCACTTTAAAACAGATGACTGTAGCAGCTATCTTGCTATGTTTTCCGATCTAGCCTCCGATAATTTTCTTGCTCCAAGATGAAGACAATTCAGTCCAAGGAACAATAAATTCAGTGAGGAAACTGAAGAAAAAAAATCTTGGAATACCCTAAATTACACTGTGCCAAAATTCATGGGATAACGGTCCGCAAAGGTAAAGTTAGAAGGCCCAACTAAACCGCGATGCTACGGGAATCCCCTACTCATCTCAATGGTGATCTGATCTATAGCCAGTTTAACTACTAGGCTGCTCATGGCAGGTCGAAAGATTATCACGATTCGAGTAGATCACATTTTCAAACTTGTATCAATACCTCATGGAAGGCATTATCCACCGAATCTGCTATCTTACTTATCGTGACCAGAAACTTGACTGGTTATGGGCGCAGACCCACCAGAGTGCACCTGTTACTGAAACAGGACAGCGACTACTTGTTTCAGAGTTTGGATATGGTGCAGACAATCGACTCTGGAAGCATTCTGGGGAGTCCAGACACGAATCCAACTGAGCATTTACAGACGTGATGCTGCACCTACAAATATCGCTGAGCTACAAGCAATTATCCAGAGGCAATTTCAGAGGAAATTCCTCCACTTGTAGATCAGATTCACCACGGGCAATCCTACACAATATGCGCCCACCCACGACTTTCGGCACCTTGGTGTAAACAATTTTTAGGAAACTCAAAATAGTGCTTAACGTATAACAAAATTCAGCACGCAGGGAATTTTATTATAGATTTTAGAAGAAAAAAAAAAGGCAAACGTATAACGAGTTAAGAATGGCAAATATTTAATTGAAATATTTACATTTTTCTCGGTCGGTTAGACGAATTTGTATCTTCGCAGAATCTTCGTCTTTACTAGTGTACACTGCTGGCCTTTTATTTGCACCCCACAGGAATCTTTCAGAAACAGGAATACTTGGAGGACAAGTTCTTTCGTGTTCCATTAATTTTGACACGGTAATTACATAATCCTCTGGTCGGTCTAGAAAATTTAAGATTTAAAAAAAAATTAAGTTACAACAATTGGTAATTACATAATCAAGAATTTATTAGGTTTAGAATAATTAAAAAAGGTCTTCGCCAAGTTCATTTAAGAAAATATTTTATTCACAGTAGTCAGCTCCAAGTTGCTTTTAAATATTCTTTTAAATAAAATAACTTAGATACGGGGGACCGACAAGTTCATATCTCTTGGTAGAAAAATTGGGAATATCTGTGCGCGCATTAACTGCTTATAATAAGGAAAACCATCTCGTTTCATGTCCATACAAATTTCCCGATGGCCGACATCCATTCAAAAACCCCGAAAGGAATCAGCTGAGGCTACGTTGGAAATGCGCTTTACTGAGCAAACATTGGCTATCAAAAGGTAATAGCTTAAGTAGAAATTTAATTTGATTCATGGTAAATGTTGGTCCTTGCTGGGTCTCCAGAATTGTAACCTCCGAGAAGTATTTGGATCGCGAATTTCAAAGAAATTTGGAGATGTACAGAAATCTCAGTACATTAACAGGAGACGAAACCCGAATTCTATAAGACCCCGACATTAAGCAGAAACTGAAAGTGTTCAGATATTAAGATACCAGATTCTACTAAAAAAAATTTGGACTACCATTTGGGACAGGATTATACTCATCAGAAAATCATGAAATTTTGGATATGCCTTAATTACATAGGTATTTTTTCCAGACTAAAATAAATAAAGTTCCAAAAAATACAATTAGAGGGCGCATTTCAAGATGAAATATTGGCAGATGCTAATTATATAAATCTGCTAACAAATCCAATCATAACTTTAGCATCTTCCAGAACGTGCTTTGAGGAGAATCTGCTACTGAAGATTTGCGAAAATTTCATTCTTTGAAGCAGTTAGGCTACTAAGAAGTCCACTCATTGGCAATGGACTAAGTAAGATTGTGTATTTAAAGAAAGGCTGTTCAGCCAGGAAGAGGATGAAAGCGTGTTGATGTATCCTCAGGTGGTGGACAAGATGACAAATTTCATGAGGAGCACTAGTGTTCGACGTATTACAGGATTTGTAGACCAACCTGTAGGCAACTAGCCACAGGATTCAAAAAACTTAATTACGTTCTCTATAAAGCTATAGTACGCCCTCTATTGGTTTTTGGAACTAACCGTTTTACATTGCATTAAAGCATTCCAAAAATTTCATTTCAGACAACCGATATTTTCTGAAAATTCGTATAATCATCGCCCTTGTACTAACGAGTAAAAATATAGAAACATACTGAAATATCAAATTTCATGAATATTTGAGGCGTTGCGGATACCAATGGCGAACTCAACATTGGTTCTTTTTTAATTTTATTTTTCGGCTTCACAGGCATCAAAGAATAAGGTGGTAGAGTTTTTTTTGTTCAGTTGGCCCCTCCTAACAGTTTACAATAAAGGCTGAAAATAAAGCGTTCAACTTAGAGTGGTAGAGCAAAAATTTCAAACGCCTTATAGTGATAGTTTCTCGAAATCAGTTTGTTGAGTTCGCCCTTCGTATCCGTAAAGCCTCATTTAAAGGAAAAGATCACCGCGACTGAAGTTCTTCGAAACTTTCTTTACATGGAAATAGTTCTTTCACCTTATGGTGAACGCTTCTACTTTATTTTAAATTTTGATGATAGTGGCCTCATTTCTCCTGAAATGGTTTATCTTTTCTCAAATCACTTTTTATCAAAAACATTTATCCTTTTTAGCTTTCATTTCATTTTATTTTTTCGATTCACGTTCATATGGAATATACTAATAGAAGGCAAGCCTTAAGGAGCAACTCTTAAATCTAAAGATTTCTGGTCATTGCATTCTTAATGAGAGGTAAAGAGATACACACGAGGTCTTTCAAAATGATTTCACTCATCGGATTTCAACTATTTTATACATAGGAAATCATTGTAAAAATTTAAAGTAGGGACTGTTTAAGTTGTGTCTCTAAGTTCTGACTCAATTATAAGAACGGAATCTTCGTTCCATGAAAAAGTAAAGGCCATAAACCTTATATGGATTAACAATCAATACACTGTTAATATGTAAGCAAGGTCCTCATTTGAAATTAGACGAATCATTTTGAATAATCCTGTAACGTTTCTTTTGTCAGTATCGTTGGGCTGTAACTTTCTTCAATGGGGTCTAATAGCAATGAACCAATGAATTTGGAGACAAATCCAGTGCAAACTATAATGGATAATAGTTTCGAAAAGCAATTTATACATGGTATAAAAAGCGGTCCACGTCCCTGGAATCTTACTTCGTAGTCGAAAGTTAGATTGTTTCAAACGGAAATTCTATGCTCCAAATTCCTAACCTATACTGTCCAACGAAAGAAACTGGGCGTGTCCAGTTAAATTTCCAATTTCAATTGTTAGCGATTGTTAATTTTACTTAAAAATGTCTAATTGAAATCTGAAATTTAATTAGACACGCCCAGTTTTTCTTTCGTTGAACAGTATAACCAGCTTCTCATCGTCCATACTAAAATGGAGGATGAAACTGCACTGAAACTGAATTGTTCACTTGATAACAGTTATCCTTCTCCAAACCAATGGCCTAATTAGTAAATTTAATCCCCCAAAAAAATCCGTACCTTTTTTCTCTTTAAATAGGTCGTAGTAGCTAGGTCTGTCTTCTTGCTTCTTTTCCCATTCTGTACCCTTTGTCGCATTTTTATTGAAGCTAGTTCTTTCTTCTCGCTTCTTCTCCCTTTCTGTACCTTTTGTCGGATTTTT
>JAHWFO010022892.1:403096-444793 GCA_023313115.1 Rhysida immarginata
GGATTTTTATCGAAGTAGGTACTTTCTTCTCGCTTCTTCTCCCTTTCGATTATCTCTTCAAATATATAAATGACATGTCAAAATAGAGCAAAATTACAGAAGTGTAGAGTAGTTTACAAGTCTAGTCACATACGGGGCAGTGAATATGAAAAATTGTGTTTGCTTGAAATGTACCATGCACATAGCCCTTGTGATTCCAATTATAAACTACCCTACAAAAAATTATATTCGGTAGTGGTATTACCGGGAAATACAACTTTTACTAAATTGATGTGATTTATAGCAACGAGTCCTTCAATGAGTAAATCTTTCCAATTTCTAATATGGTCGTCCTTCCAATTTTGTAGAACATGACAAAACCTGTGTCTTATAGTACCCAATTTAGTGTTTTTAACGGCCTTTTCAATTTCATCGGATGGTATCTTTAATTCTTTAAAGAGAAATCTGCATTCATCCTCATCGATTAGAAAGGCTAATTGCTCAAGTTGAGCCTCTATTTTACAAGAAAAAAAAAAGGATTTTTAATAAAAAAATTTTTTAGGAAAAGGAAAGTAGCTGCGTTATATTTAGATTTTAGAATTACCTTCAATTATATTGAGCCTTTTATTCTTTTCGTCTTCATGCATTTTTTGCATCACTTCTAAAAATTTGAGAAATCACACTGATTATTCCTGAAAAAATCCTAATAAACTTACACATTCAAGAAATAATTTTCAATTTACCCGGAAACACTTCTTTAACTAATTCATTACGGTCAATTGTCACCAAAGCCGTTATTACGAAACATTTCCAGTTTTCAGTAAGATCAAATTTCTCTTTCCAATCGCGAAGGATGTTATAATACTGAGTCTCCCAAGGAGCAGCTGTATTAGCTGCTAATTCCAATGTACTGTCTGCGATGTGCAATTCCTTGAAAAGAAAAGGGCCGTCTGATTGCCCAACTGCATTAACTAGCTTTTCGAGTTGTGGATCTGCAAAATGAAATCGTAACGCACAAATAAATCTAAGAAGAAACACTCGTAAACAAATAATTTTCCGTATTCTGGATTTTGGAGACATTCTGTATAAAACAGGAGTAGACATTCTGTATATGCCCTTTCCTAAAAGTATCTCTGGAGGCATTGCAAAACTTAATTCCGGATTTTCTACATCAGCAAGTACCCGAAAGGCATTGCTGCGAGCTAAATCCACTACTACAGGTGCGGAATGAAACTAGAACGGCAGTCTAAGAAGATCTTTACCCCCAAGAGTAGCAATGAGGTAGTCTGCAAGTTCATGGTAGTATAGAACCCTGCAACGCAGAGGGCAAGTGCACAACGTACAGGGCTGTAACAGGCAACAGTTAACACTGTAGATCACAACATTAACTAGGAAAACCGCACAAACTCATCACATGACAGAACGCAAGGACAACTGCCTGATGCTATATGGAAAGTATCTTTCTGGGGAAAAAAAATTTACGAGCAAAATGCTGTCCATATTATCGTCATAATGAAAAAACTACTCCAATTTGGTCAGCCAATCCTTCAGAGTTTTTCAAACTGATTTATGGTGGTTGCAGAATACTATCATAGGGGCAAGTTAAAGAATCGTAAAGAAAAATGTCAAAGTCAATTTGGCTTATTATCAAGGACATCGTATATAACATTCACCAAATTTCAGCTTGGTGTCGACAAGTCAAGGAGTCCCCAATCGTATGTCCAAACTGACCCGTTACCTACACGACCTAAATGGAACAAGAACTGAAATCTTTATCATGCCGTTTATAGATACTCTGGAGAAGGCACGAGGCCTTCCCTATGGATTTTTACGCTTATGGTCTCTTAAACTGCCTCTTGCTGGCAGATGTCCCAGAATTGTTGCCTATGGAAAGTTACAAGAGACTTCTGCGATTGATCCTAATTTCTGCAGTGGAACTTGAATGACGCCGATCTTCGGGAAAGGATTTTCGTAACTTTAGAGCGAATCCACCAGTTGGAACGAAACTGGATGCCCCATTTGCTTGCAAAACCACAAGAAAGGAAATTTAATAGATACTATTTACATTTCTCAGGGGGAAGAAAAAAAAAAAAAAAAAAAAAGTTTTAAAAATGAAAACTTTAGTTTACCTTTCTCTTGCATCGGTTTGGAAGTTTCTGCTTTAGATGTATCTGCTTTCGACGCATCTACTTTATGACCTTCAATGTTGTATTCTTCAAAAAGAAACCAGATTAAGAATGGTTTTGATTATATAAATTGTCTCTTTCGGGGTGCTAAGAATATTTTATGCTAGAAAATTAGCAAAAACTCTGGGTTTACCAAAGATCCATCCCTATGCAAATCGGTCACTGCCTAAGACAAGCTTACTAAACCGTTCCCGTGAAAAAGCATAACAGTTTATTATCTATTCACAATCTTTAAGAAATTGCTATTGTAGCCGATAGCCATTCTCATCCTTCAAATTAAAAGTTTTTTTAAAAAAGATTTAAATGTTCTGTTGAAAGTAAACAGGCTCTTAGCAGATATGAATACCTGTACAATACGCATAAAAATACGCTCGTTATAGCTATGTGCGAGCCATGTACAAAAATAGAGATCTGCTTGGACACCCATAATTCTTGGCGACAATTATGACAGCAGCAATTTGAAATTTTTAAACAAATTTAGTCCAAATCAGGCATATCAGATACTGCCATCGATATAAAGTAACACCTCGTGCAAAGTTTACTGACTGAAAGATTCTAGCGACCATTAGCCATTCGTAAACGAGCGTTTTATTAAAGGTGCGTGAGGTGACACTGAACCTTGTTACATTAACCGGTTTGCAATTTAAGTGTGGTACGAGATTAACCACACCTGCACATGGATTTCCAAATCCTTAGTACAGGGACTATCTTCAAGTTATTTTCCTCCATGGCGAAGCCTAGCAATCATCAAAATTTTGAAAACAGTCACTAGGTCGATTAGGTCGGCTCAGGAACCTGCTAGACAGTGGATAAGTGTCGACTATGTTACAAAGAGTAATGCAATCTACAGGAAAGTACAATACATTTTTGCATTTGACAGGCACAAAGGCCGTCGCGTTTCATTTGAACAATCGTTATGCATGTCAACTGGGTACATGGAAAAGCATTTAGCTTTTAAGGCAAGAGGTGCGGAAAAACATCTTTCAACAAGTCAAATTTTACTGGAGAGGCTAACCAGAAAACTTAATCGCTAAATTAAGTTCTAAGTTTTCCTCATTGATAAAAGCTATGGTTGAATCATTGACTCCCCAGTAGAATTTAATTAATTTTAAATTTAGATTCAAGTTAATTATTTCGAATCTTCAGTATTTACAATGAAGTGGATAGATGCTTTTCAGTAAGAAATATTACAATTATGTCGTCCTAAGAAAAAGATCCTGGGCAATTTAAGATTCAAATTTCAATTGTCTGACATTGTTGCAAAAGATAAGTAAAATTGGAAACTAATTGGCAGTTACATACACTTTCGCCAATTGCGGATTTGTCAAGACCTTATAAGAGGTAGTTTGAGCCATAGAACCAAGAAACTTAATCCATGAAAATACCAGGAATTTAAGAAGAAACCAGAAAAATCATGGTTGTGTTGTAAAGCATCTACCTACTTTGTATTACGTAAGCTAAGGAATATTTTAATGGCATTACATACAATACCATTTAGTGAAATTGCCCTATACAGAAAGAAATTGCTGACTAATATGCAAAAACTATTATTAAGATCAAATAAAACCGAACCAATTCTTAATTACAAAGGCACGAACGATTTTCAAAAAAAAGCAATGTTTCACGCGTTCTAAAGCGTTCAAACGCTGCGAAAGATGTCCCACCAAAGTTTCATTCAAGGGCATTAACAGACAGGGGCATAGAGAAAAGGAGATAGTGGAAAAAAATTTCCCGGGCCAGAACATTCCCATGTGCATACTTCAGGGGGCAGAATTTAAAGCCTGTACTGGCCTTCACATTCTCCAGACCTGAAACCCATTGAACACATCTAGCAAAACCGCCCAATGCCTCCCACAACACTTGAGCTGGAAGTTGCCCTGGAAAAAGGGCAGAGAACTGCTGGACAATCTACTCAATCACGATGCTCGCGTTTGCATCTCATTTGCATTATCGGACAACTTTCGCGGACTTATGAGCAGTAATTATAAAGACATGGTAACGCTGATCTACTGTCAACTGAGGAAGAGTCCTTGTATGCCTAGGAAAATCATTTATATGGTCATCTGAATCTATTGGCTTTAACAATCTGTCGATTCTTTCTGATAGGTAAATTTCAAAATTAAACTATTTACTGAAATTTAAAATAAATTTTTATTTCACCTGGAAATAAATGCTTCACCAATTTAGGTGACTTAATTTCGTATAAAGCGTGAATCAGCACGTAATTTGTTGCTGAACATTTTTCCTTTTCTTTCCATAGTCTTAAAAGTGTTGCAATCCTCTCTCTGAGGGGCTTACGTTTTCTATTGAATTCTTTAATTTCATTTTCTGGGATGTCTAAATACTTGAACAGCGCGCATGCTTCTTTTTCAGTAATCTTATTCTTAAGTTTATCCAAGATTAAATTGGAAACAATATCTTCACCTGCAAATTGAAGAATTTACATGTATTAGATTCGATTAAACGCATCAGATTCTTCAAAGTATAGTAAATTCATTTAGCAAATTAACTTTAACATTTGAATTAACAAAAACTGAGACCTGTTTTGCTGTTAAATAATATTCACTTATTCTAATATTTGTTAAGTAAAGAAAAATTTAAAGCTAATTATCATTCAGAGTATTAATCTTCTCCGCTTACATTTGCATGTATCTAGATTACATTTTTTTGATACAGAAATTGTCTCGGGTTGACCTTTTTCTTTGCAAGAGGACAAAAGATTTTTCGGTAATCCTGAAGAATTCATGGAAACGAATTAAACTTAAAAGTACAGAACAAAAAAAGCGTATGCTTAACATTGTAATACATTGATATTTAAAAAGGAAAAGAAAACATGCGGATAAACCTGGAAAATTTTCCTCCGTAACTAAATCACTTCGCTTAATTTTAATTAATTTTTCGGCTAAAATAAGATTCCAATTAGCGCCTTTGGATAAAGAATTTCTCCACTTGTCTAATAAAAATTTACACTTGTTAGAGAGGTCTATTAACCATACAGCTTCAGAGGCCATTTTAATATCAGAATCCTTCACTCCTAATTCATTGAACAACATGAGACACTGCACTTGGTTAAGGGCTTTTGATATCGAGGACAGAAGCAGAATTGCTAGAGATAAAAGAATTTATAAACATTTGAATCCATTTCTTATATTTAAAAATTGAAATCTGATATCTAACGCTTACATAGGGGCATAGTTTAAATATCGTGTATGTATTAACTTTTAAACTTCATGAAATTACGAACAGCATAATCAAAGCACTTAATGCGGCGGAATCAAAAGCAAAGTAGATTTAGACGATTGGTAGAGAAAAAATGCACGCGAAACTCAGCATATTTATATTTCAGCCATAAGTTAGTTGGTTTATTAGAAATTTGGCGTCGACTACTATGGTCATTTTGCGCCTTTTACACAAGTTATATCTGTACGCAGCCCGGGACAAACAAACATCCATGCCCATAGCGGGATTCGAACCCACGACCAGGCGAACTCGAGAACTGGAAAGCCTACGCCCTATCCCTCTCGGCCACCTGGCCGGCTTTTAGCCATAAGAACGGAAAAGAACCAACATAAGATTAGAGCAAGCAAAGCTGATGATGGCATATGTTAATTTACTCTTCCATCTTTCTACAACCGTTTCAAAAGTTTAGAAACCTTTTCTAAAAAGAAAGGTGTACTACAAATGAGTTTGAATATCGTGCCATTGAAATGTCCCACTCAAAAGATTAGGAATCTCACCTAATTTGCCCTTTCAGCAGTTAACCATTAAGAAACTGGTTAAGAATCAAGGAAGACAATTTCCGAAATCGCAAAATAACTAGTTCAAAATCAGCCATTTCAAACATTTAAATAAATAGGCCCATTCGAGATGCAGATCGAAATGAGGCTGCGAAAAACGAGCAAACCTAACTTAAATTGGGAGCTATTGTAGATGAAAACAGGTTTGTCGCAGCATCAGTCTTGCGTGCGGTTTGGCCTAGAAATCTTCGAAAAGAAAAATCACTACTTGGCGAAGATGACGAAATGAGCTACCGTGCACGTGTTAAAAAAGTAACAGCTCGCCTAAGTCGCAGTGAACGAGTTAAGTGGGCGAAACATGAGTTGGTCCCCTGATGACTGGAGAAATTGCAACGAGATAAGGCGTGGAAGCGTTAAAGTCCCCTGACCATCGGAGTGCTAGCAACAATCCAACCTTCATTTCTCCATCCTTTCCGTTTATTGGAAACAATGAAGGTTGGATTGTTGCTAGCACCCCGATGGGCAGGTGATTTTTCCGCTTCCAGGTCTTATCTCGTTGGCCTCAAGTTATAAAGATTAACGAAAGTTTGCAGCAGCTAAAATACAGGAAATTTACATCCATGGAACTCTGTGCAGATGTTCATGAACAATTTCGGAAAAATCTGATCTAGTCTCTGGAAAATCATGAGGATGAAGAGATTGAATGTGTTCCAGCAAGACCATGCCAGCTGCCATAAAGCTCGTCAAGTGAAGGAATGGTTTAAGAGAAACCACGTCCCACTCATAGAAAACTGGCAAGCAAATTCACCCAACTTCTAATCGAGAATGTATGGATGTACAAAGTTTCAGGGAGAAAAGCCAGTCAACCGCGAAGACGTTAAGTCAGCTAACAGAATGGTGGGCGGAAATCAGTTTCTTTTTGTGAATCAGTTATGTAAATGAGAAGATGAAGTCATTAAATCCAAAGGATAACCAGTAGATACTGATATACGTTTTTTAATACTTTAACTAGTTAACATTTGCTTAATGTTTTTGTTTTGTTTATTCAAAATTGTTTTTTGGCTTGTTTTTACGGTTGTTCAGTTCGCATTTTTAATTTTCTGAAACGCGAAGCAGAAGTTTCTAAACTTTAGAAATGAGGCTGTTTATACGAGGGGAAGTTACAAATGGAATAAAAATGAAAAATACGAGTACTGATTTGAAAACTTATTTCTCCGCATAATCTCCCTGTACAAGAAATTAATGCACCCAAAACAAAGGAGAAAAACTTGAACATCGTGTATTGTATATAACCGATTCGTATCGCGGCTTTATTCATGGATAGTGCTCGAAATTTACTATTCTAGGTAATGAAAATGCAGGGAAAGGACGCAGGATGGATGAGCGAAGCTGATGTGAAAGTGAACTTTCAGCCTAGATAGCTGTTCCGATGCCTATTATATGATGTCGATTTTATAATTTATAATTGTTTATTACATACAAATAGTTTGTATGAATTTTTTTAAAGAAACGCGATTTCAACTTTTATCGCTAAAATTCATGCCAATTACCTTTAACTCCATTCTTAAAAAGGAAATGTGACGTTAATATAAGCATATTAGAACGTGATATAAGCAAGAGTGTGGGCGTACTAAATGAGACTAAGTGACAAGGGGAGCAGGAAAAGTGCCTAGATTTTGCGTGATTATATGGATGGCTCCATATAAATACTCACCCTTCTTTTTATCATAGGCGGATTCTACATTTTTCTTTCCAATGGTATCTGATGTTTCTGAAATCAGTTTTGAAAGCTTAGACATCAAGAAAATTAAATTTTCTTTAAACTGTTAAACACGTTCCGAATTTTTCTGGAAAATTCCTTACCTGAACGGAAATTCTTACATATATAGGAGCAATTTACTGATTTCAAAGCGTTTATTAGTTCTTGATTAATGTCCACACCAACGCTTTTCATTTTCCACTTTCGGAGCAAGTAAGTATGTTCTCGATTTTCATCGTTGTCAATCCAACGCATTTTCTGAGCTTCGCTTATTTCATTTTCGTTTAATCCCAAACGTTTAAAAAATTCTCTCGTTTTTTCTTTCGGTAGATTCTTAGCGATAATCTCAAATAGTTCTTCCGTTTCTACACAAAAATATCAACATTATACGAAATTAACACGAAAAACAAAAGCTGGAATTTCTTAATGTATAGAAAAATTACAGTAACGTGCATTTAGTATCGAGCAACAAAAATATCGAAAAGAAACCAACATAACTCTTCTAAGTTATCAAATTCATATCGTAACACGTAAAATGAAAAGTTCACGGAAATATTTGAGCTCAAAGAACCAAAAGTCCGACGATGCCAATTCTTTGCTGAAGATATTCTACAACGGCATGTTAAAAAAATAGAATCTTATTCCTTCGGACAAGAGGGCAACTGACGGTAAAAAATGTATGGACCTAATAAATTGCAAATTCTAAGCTTAAAGTTAAGTTCGGTTGGCTAGGTTTTAGATGACAAATTTCCTTTCCCCAAAATACTTCTTTAAAATCAAGCAATTTCCAAAATCGAAATTTTCGCTACCATAACGCATTGCATAGAGTGGCCCAAAACCTATCTACCAGGATTAAACCTCAATTTCTAACTTGGTACTAAGTGTAATAATTTGAAAATTTGGTTATGTTCGTGGGATCAAGGCATTTTTGGAGGGAAACTAGTCATCGTAGAGATACAAATAGGTGCTTGAGAACCATCGTTTTCGACAATGTCATCCCACTAGATTATATCAATAACTAAGATGTGGCGTCGACTGGCCCTCACCTGACCTCAATCCAGGAGATTATGATGTCACGTAAATTAAGAAGTTAATTCTCTTAACGTTGAAGCATCAGTACTGATTAGTAATACATTTAAACCTCAAACTTTGACAAAATAAAAAACAAAATATTAACAAACTATTCAAGAATAACTGGCAATTCTATCATGAAAGTATAACAATTTTGGCTTAATATACAATTATGACAGTTAAAAAGTAAGTATGATAAAGATAAGTTTAAGTTTTTTGACAAATTGAAATAAGATAATCTTGATAGGGGAAAGAAAGTAAACTACAATTTTCAAAGTATTGTCTAATACAAATAAGTTCTCTAAATGTAACTTAAATCAAAAACTTACAATCAAGGTTTTTCTGTACTACTTCACAAAGTCATGAAGTCCTTAAGTTCACTGTATATTAAAAAAGTCCGTAGATTTTCCTCGATGAAAACCTTGGAAGATGGGTGAATTTCATGTTAAGATCCAAAAATTTCTCCATAAAATGGTCAGTTATTGAATAGTTTAATATTTTATTTGCTTCTTATTTTTTTAAGATTGAAGTTTGTGAATTAAATTTATTACTAAATTAAAAAGGTCTACAAGACGAACAATTTTTAAAAGTGCCGAGGTGTACAACAAGTATCGGACCTTTGACCGGGAAAACTAAGTTATTCATCATTTAAACATTAATCCCCTTCAAAGTACTCCTTAGAACTGCACACTTCTTCCATCGCTCCCGCCATTGTTGGAAGCATCTTTGGAAGGCCTGTTTGGAAAGGACAGACAGCTTTGCCGTCTTTTTCTGCATAATATCTTCTCGTGACTGAAATCTGGTTCCTTTCTTAGGCGTTTTGAGCTTGGGGAGTAAGGAAGCCGGTTCCTTTCTTAGGCGTTTTGAGCCAAAAGTCGCATGGAGCCATGCCAGGGGAATAAGGAAGCTGACGGACCAAACGAATGCTGTGTTTGGCCAGGAAGTTCTGAATCAGATGGCTCGAACAAGTTCCTGTTGCCCAAAGGTCGGGTCGTTTCCGTCGTACAGCATCACGAAGACTACGAAGGACCGTCAGATAGTATTTTGTCGATGGGTTGGCCTTTCGAGAAATCGAAAAACCGACAGGCGTGTACTAAACTCACGATACCAGGCACGAGCTCTGCATACGTGACCAACTGCACGCATGCGGATGAAGGTCACCTACACCTCGTTGCCATAGGAGAAAACCCGATACTTTTTGTACACCTCGTAGTTGTGATCGGCCTAGTTTGAACGGTTCACGCATATTTGTTCCGGTACAACTTTCATCTTGGTAGGAAGGTTTTGGGCCACCCTGTAGGTAAAGCACAGCGAATACTCAAGTCACTGAATAACAATACGGAACTATCCGTAATGGTTAATACTACATGCTTCGTTAGACCAAATGCATGCTTAATTTGCGATATCTTAGTTTATAGAGTATAGTTTTGTTAGATGAGGTACGTGTTTGTTCAGAAACGAAATGACGTTTTACTTAACTCCTTTCTGGAAAGATATCTGAAAGTTTTAATGTCGCCCTTTCTCTTTCTACGTAGATGTCGTGGATTTCTGGAAAAGTGGTCACGAAAATACATTAATGCAGCTTAACTCGTTATATCATATCAGGAAGAGGGATATAAATTACCTGGGAAAATTTCCTTCGCTATATCTAAACGGTGTATACCAACGAGTGCTTTAAATAAAGTTTCTTGGAAATCACTCCCTTTATTTTTAGTCCTCCATGTGTTTATCAAAAAGGCGCACTTTGTTGCCACCTTCACGTGCCTAAATAATTGGTCCAGAACTGAATCCGAAAGACGTAACTGTTTCGCGAAGGGTTCGAGTTCACTTTCTCTAATTTTTCCGGCTATTTTATTTATATCAGCCGCGTTAACAGAATCTATCCAAACAAACTTAGAATTAGTTAACAATGTAGAGTTGAGGAAGGAAAAAAAAGCGTAATTGACATGAGAACTTTATAAAAACAGTATTGTGCAATAATTTTAAATTTTTTAAGCAAAACATCTAGTGTGAGCAATCATTGAAACATTAATTCTACAGCAAGAATTACAAAACATTCACTTAACCAGTGCATTTTGACGAAGATTCATCTGGCAGTTTAAAAGTCCTTATTGTGTTGATGCTGGGGAATTCTTGTAATTCTTAAAAATAATCGTGACAAAGTATTAATGTAGTTTATTTATCATGTACCTTAATGTATTAAATTATTACAACTTTTCAAAGCAGTGATGTAAATTCACCTGGATATACTGCAAGTGATATATCCTTTCTATCTATGGCGATCAGGGCCCTGTTTAATGTAAGTGGCGAAATATTCCCGGGTTTAAGGTTTCTCCATTCCTTCAATAAATAATGAGCTTTAAATTCGATATCCTCGATGTAGCGCACTTTCTCAACCAAATATTCAGAAATGCACAATTCTTTCGCCAACTTTGGAATGTCACTTTCTCGCAGTTTTGCAGCTACTTTCGTTATATCATGCAACAGGACATCTAACCACAAAAAGAATCTCAATTAATGAACATCTCAAATTAGTATATTTTTTTTTTCTTAAGTTGTGAAAAACTACAGAAATTTGAAGAAAATAACAGGATGAGAAAGTGTTAGGTTATTAAATACAAGAGCCTAATTATGCAATGCAAAGAAGTCCGTTATGCTACCTCCTGCTTCACATAGAATTTTTTAAAATATTTTATATGATCCTTAAGGACTCACTTAGCACTGCCACTGCCCTACGAAAAATTAGAGCCAGCACCGCAGAATTGTTAGAGTTATAACATACTGGTATCAAATGACAGTTACCAAATATTAAAATGAACCGTTACATGGTATAAATAACGAAAATTAAAATAGGGACAAAAGAAACTGGAATTAATCTGAATATGGATGTTGGTGTCCAATAATGATTATACAAATAATGAGCCACTTACTGAAAGACCTATCAGAAATGGCATGATTTTCAATATAAGATCTATGGTTAATGAAATATTCAATGTAAGTTATGGTCCAAATGTCAGCATATGGATAAATTTTGCCTGAATATTAAAATTGGTATGCACCTCTGAAATAACCTGAGTGGTCAAAAGTCATGGGAAGGCAATGGATCCGATGTTAATAGAGAGTTGCTCCTCCGCGAGCCCTAAAACTGCAGAAACACGTCGAGGCATGGACTCTACAAGATGTTGGAATCTTTCTGGAGAGATAGACCCACGCATAACTGAACAGAGCCCATAAGCGAGCCACAATCTTGCCTAACAACCTTGTTGATATGCAAGATCCATAGCTTCATGGTGCATATGCCACACTCACGCCCATCAGTTTGGTACAGCCGAAACTGGATTCATCTGACCAAGCTACACGCCGCCTCTGTTCCATAGTCCAATAATGATGTTCGCGGATTCATGCCAATCATCGAGTTCTGCAGAGATGTCAGAAAAGGGGCACACGAGTCGTCGTCAGCTGTTGAAGCCTATGCGGTGCATTTATGCCCGTACAGTCCTGTTAGAAATAAGTTCCTGACTCCTCACATTCAAATTGGTGGCGATCTGACTCCCAGTAGTCAGATTCATCCTAAACACTTGACCTCGGAAATCCGAATACTTGTGTAATCTCCGATACGATATGACCCAAGCGCCTTGCACCGATTATATACGTTCAAAGCATGATCTGTAAATTAAGTCGATCGTTGATCTATCCCATCCCACCATTGTTGTATCAGATTAATGAAAATGATCACTACAGAGGGCGACCCGTCGCATCGGGTCGGATTAGCAGCCATTCGCATTGTTTAAAACCAGCGTTTATTATATTTTAGCAATTAATGTAAACCATGTTCAATAAGTAAGGCCGAGAATAGATGAAGGGGTAGAGAATCTTATTTGCCGACCATAGAAATACGAATAAAATTAGGGCCTTATTAGACTAGATACCACCAATGACCACCTTAATTTACAGATCATGGTTCAAAGTCTTAACTCGTGACGTGCTGCCATGTTCATTACACACATGTCTGTAATACTGCTCCGATATCATGTCTACACCAGTGCCATATGCCGCATCTGGCCACAACATTCGGTAGTCTTACACGGCACATCTTCAAATGGGACAACCCTTTCCGTGACTTTTGGCCACTCAGGGTATTAGAATAAGGAGAAAATGTAATTGAGAGTATGGCTTAAATTTTATTTCAAAGATCAGCAAGCGAACGCGGGAAGAGGAAATATCACGATATTCTGTAAATCGAACTCTTTGCTGTATCTTTTGTATAAGTAAATGATTTGTACTTATAAGCCATAACCAAACAGATTAAGCCAGATCTTCGGGACCATTTAGAGCATACCTTTCAACGTTGCTAGTTTCGTCACATCTTTCCGGTTCGTTATTTTGCATATGCTGACTTTTGGACCCATACTAAATTATCGCGTCTTCGTAGAAGAGGTCTTATAGATTTCTTTCCATATTTTTCTTAAAAAATTTCAAAACTATCATACCGGGTTGATTAAAAGAGTTAAGACAAATTTCGAATTCCGATGGGATATTGGCCCTGTTACGGCTTTTAAAACTTTTCAAATGGGTATTTGCCAAATTTCCTGCAGAAGGCGAGTCTAATATGCCGCGCTGATATGGAGACATCTGCAAAATTTATAGATATATTTATATGTTGGATAAATTAAATTTCGAATGTAATGGTGGTTTTTGAGATTCCTCGAGTACCTCCGACCAGGCCTTGCTTTTTAATTCTGATGATTGAGTTGGCAGAGTGTAATGTGGCGGAGCTTGCGATTTGGGTTGAGATGTGGTTAAGGGGGCAGCGTGATGTCGAGGCGATTTTGAAGGATATGGCTCAAATCGCCGAGAGGAATCTTGGGGCAGGAGGTAAATGTTTCTTGAAATCGATGTAAAAATTTTGGGATGTTCCTCTTCAGCTTTTGAAAAGTTTTCAAAAATAAGAAAAAGTTTAATTTTCATACGAGTATATAGAAAATTTGAAGTTATTAAAAATGCAAAAAAATCCTCGCTCTGAAAATATGGTATATATATTTGAAATACGAAAAATATTGAAAATGTACCATATTTTCGGATAGGAAGTATATACGAGGGGCATATTATATTGATCTATGGTTTTTTTTATTCCACTTACGGTTAACAATTTCACTTATGACTACGTTCATGCATAGCTAGCATATCTTTCCGCCACCAGGTAGCAGCAAAAGCGAAGAGGATGACTACTATCCACAACAGCCCACTTCTCACCGCTGTCGGTATACGAGGGGACAACATGGATGACAGTCGTAAAGGGCAGCGCTAGACGAGTTGGTTTCTCTGGAAAGGATGCGACCTTTTTCACACCCTTCACGGAAAATAGTTTATAACTGGGTGGAGAGCCGGAAAAGTGGGCGCGCATTAACGGAAATGGGGACCAGTTTCGGAAGGAAAATGATATCGACGCCAGCCAATATCGCCAGGGTAGAGAAGGTCATCCAAGAGAACTGGAGCATTTTTGGAAATGGAGGCGGCCGCGGGACTGAAACATCCTGCAGTGCATCACGCATGCCACCTTCAGATGGGTTCCGAAGCTTGACGGCTTGAGCCAGAGACCAAACAGAAGTCAATGCAATGGATGCATAAGGGCAGTCCTCTGCCAAAACTTCTGCGTGGTCGCCATTTTGCAAACCTTGAAGATATCTGAACAGCTGTTCAGGCGTGGGTAAAAGGTACTCCAAAAGAATGGTTCCGGGGGGCCTAGGGAAGCTACCACACCATGGGAACAAGTGCATTTAAAGGAGATCATATTGAAGAGGTGGATCTAACAGCTGATGTGTAACCTGTCTGTATAAGTAAATCAATATAGTAGGACCCTCGTATTAAAATCTAATCAACTAATCTCTATATTTACGAAAATAAGGTTAACATATCTTAGTGATGCTCAATTCTTGTGTACACTGCAATGTTTAAATTTGTCTACTACAATTCCTATACTGTCCAACGAAAGTTGGAGTGGGCGTGTCCAGTTAAAAGTCCTACTTCAATTGTTAGACATTGTTGATTCTACTTTGGCAACAATGTCTAACTGAAATAGGAAGTTTAACTGGACACGCCCACTCAAACTTTCGTTGGATAGAGTATACAGGTATTGGACATTGAAACTGAAACACCTTCGCAAATAGCACTGGTTACCCCCAGGGCTGAATAGAACCTTCTGCTAGGTAACTAATCGTATGCATATCAATGAATCACGTGTCAGAGGTCTTGGTAGTCACTCCAGAAGAAAAGTTCGATAGTAAGCTTCAAATTGTCTGTGCAGAGCGCTATAATGGGAGACATATCCGACTTCAAAAGAGGGCAGATTGTTGGGGCGCGTCTAGCAGGTGCATCTGTGTCCAAAACTGCCACACTTTGTGATGTCTCACGTGCTACAGTATCCAGGGTGATGTGTGCATAAGAACAGGAAGGACGAACCACGTCCAGGAGGAGCAACTGCAGGGGAAAACGGAAGTTGTCGGAAAGAGACGTCAGGACATTGACCAGGATTGTTGCACGAAAGCGGAAAACCACCGCAGCAGAAATCACCGCAGAAATGAATACACACCTCCAGGAACCTGTGTGCACGAAGACAATCCGTCGTTACCTGCATAAATCCAATATCCATGGCAGGGTTGCTATACCGAAGCCTTTCATCAGTAGTACAAATGCCTCCAAGCGGGTTCAGTGGTGCCGGACGCATAAAACCTGGACGTTGGAAGACCTCAAACGCGTCATATTCTCGGATGAGTCCAGCTACACTGTCTTCCAAACAACAGGGAGGGTATTCGTCTGGAGGAGCCCCTCTGATGCCTACAACCCAGACTGCTTGGCACCCACAGTCAAACTCGGAGGTGGATCAGTAATGGGTGGATCAGTAATGGTCTGGGGTGCAAACTGTGCAGGACCTCTACCGATCCTTCCCAAGACGTGTTGCTGCTGTGCTGGCTGCCCACGGTGCCCCAACACCTTATTAAATAAAGATTTTGGATTTCTACCAGGTGTTTCAGTTTCAATGTCCAATACCTGTAGTATCTAAGTATCAATTAAAACTGTACGGAACAAAGGATTGTGGCCTCCCGAGATATCGAATGAAAGACAAGCTAAACAAGAGTTTTTCAATAAATGTTCTAAGTGTCCACCTTGCGTTACGCGTCAAAAATCTAAGCAGTTTAGAGGGTCTTCGACTTACACTCGCACAACCGTTACGAGTTCCCATTCGTTCAAGTTAGAACACTTGCTTCACAGTTAAAGAAAAAATACAATAGAAAAAATGAACACCTTGACTTGAACCACTTGTATCTAAGTGCGACGACTACTTGTAATCTATAGGGAGAGCATAAATTGGTACCACAAAACGTCCATAACAGCTAGAAAGGCTTATCTCTACGCGATTTGCAACAGTGGAAACACTATACCAGTCATGTCACCACGAAACACTCCACCTTGTGAGTTTTGATGGATGAAGATAGCTTGGACGATTCCTCAGCGCAGTTCAGGCAAGTACTTTACTTTTTTGCTCTACCCTTTATTTTTAATATACCCCGCCCCCACAGGAAAAAAATCGAGGGGGGTTATGTCGGATGAACTTGGCGGCCATCAAGCCCTATCCATCTGTCTGGAAAATGGGATCGAGTCTTCAAACGAGATGTCCCAATAGGGTGGTGCGCCGTCCATTCTACCACTACTGGTGATGCATAATTTTCCAGCATGTCCAGGCAATTTATGCTGTTAGCCGTTTTTTCAACGAAGAGAAACTGTCCTATAATCTCAGTTAGCAAAGCATCGTCGATTCTGTCAAGCAACGCTACTGAAAACGCAAAACGTCGCAGATTCTCGTCCTTTTTCAGTTCATGAAAAATGTTAATTTTATAAGGATACAGCTTCAAATGAGAATGCTAAACCTTATGGATAGTGCTCCATGGAATGTTCAGTCCAAATTTGCACGCCGCGTTGATTTTGCTGGGCTGCAGGTGAACGCTCCTGTAATTTCTCAACACTTCAGTCGACATCAGCAGCTCCTGTTGCTTGAAATAGAGTCAGCACTCGAATGATCTATCAGGTGGGTCTTCCCCATATTCCAAACGGGAACATTGCTGAACTTTTATACTGAGATTTTAATTCCCCTAACCATAGAAAAAAAATTCAGTTTGTCTTTCATTTGAAATCACAAAGACCATTATCGTTTGTTTCGTTACCAGGTTGCAAATTTTTGAAATTTGACTAAAGAATAAACCATTTACATTAATATTTGACGATTATACGAGGGTCACTTACAAAGTCATGGCCGCTATTTTTTTTGCAGGCAAATGCGTTATTATACGAACATTTCATTAAATACAGGGCGAGTTAAAAGTCGCAGTACACCCCGTTTTTTCGAAAACCTTGCAGGAATTGGGAAATCAATATTCCAGTAAGGCATGGGTGAGGTGGTCTATCTTTTACGGTATGTACCGAACATGGCCGCCATCTTGAATCTAAGTCAATTTTTTTTTAGATGGAAAGGGGATTGTGTGATATATCAAATAACATCAGCATTTTCTGACAATTTCATTCCTATAAACAGATTTGAAGTAGCAGTTATGGTTCAAAAGTTACAACACATTGTTTCATTTTGTAGCAGGTAACTGAAGATGGCTTTGACCACGGAGGAGAGAATTGAAGTCATTTTGATGTCTGGAGAACGAAGTTTACTGCAAATTTTAACAACCGGCACCCAGAAAGACCTCCAATTTCACACAACACTGTCAGGTGCTTAAGAAATTCCGAGAAACTGGGACTGGTTGACAAGGCACGGAGTGGCCATCCAATAAGTGGTACCGATGAGAAAACTTCAAAGGTTTTGGCGTCCTTCAAGAGCCCACAACGCAGCACACGACGTTTGTCAGCAGAATGTAGAATCAGCCAGTCATCGATCGTCAGTGCTTAGATGTTCAATTTCCTGGTAATTGGATTGGCCGACGTGGTGCTGTGGAATAGCCACCCAGATCACCTGATCTCACACCACTTATGTGTGGGGTCATTTAAAGCAACTCGTATATGCAGAGAAAGTCAGAAACAGACCATCTCCAGCAACGCAATGAAGAAGCGTGTGCCAGTATTTCTGCGGAAATCTTTCTGCGAGTACATGACGATTAGATTCAGCGCCTTCAAATGTGCCTTGACCAAGAGGGACACCATGTTGAACACATTAAATGACTGTCCTTTATGGAGAAAAGTCCAGCGTGTAATTCCATACAGTGCGTTTAACTTTTGAACCATAACTGCTACTTCAAATCTGTTAACAGAAATGAACTTGTCAGAAAATGCTGATGTTATCTGATATATCACTCGACCCCCTTTCCATTTAAAAAGATATGGCAGATTCAAGATGGCGGCCACGTTTGGTACATACCGTAAAAGATAGACCACCTCACCCATACCTTCCTGGAATATACAAATTTTCCAATTCCTGCAATGTTTTCGAAAAAACTGTACTGCGACTTTGACTCACCCTGTACATATAAAAAATGCACAATGTACAGTCATCAAAGGGAAATAATCCACATTTGAATTTTACTCAAAGTTTTACCGTTTCAATATTAATTTATCTTTAATAATTTAATATTACATTTAGAGTTAACATTAAAATTATTAAATTTAAATAATTATAATTAAAAAACTATTAAAACTACACATTAGCATGAATTGTAATATTAAGTATTAAACTCGTGTGGATTATTTCCTTTGTTGACTACTTTACCAATAACGTCTGTTACATGGGTTACTCAGGAGGCATTGTACACAAGGGAGAAGAATAATAAAATTAATCTATCGTAATAATGTGAATATTAGTCTTAATGTTGAGATGAACGGGAAGTACTAGACCATCTCCCCTACTCGCCTGATCTGTCACCATGCAATCTGATACCGTAATTGATAGCTCTTGCGTGGGAGATTCTTCTCTACATAAGACATTGCCAACCCTATGGGACACGAGATTACCAGATTGGACATAGGAGCAGTATGGTATTCGTCACCTTCCTCATTGGCAGCGAATGGTTGGTTGCCTTGGAGATTACTTCGAATGTTCTGAATGTCTTAATGTGCCTGCAGACTTGTGCTAAAGATTAAGGTAGATTTTTTTTTTATTCTTCTCCCTTGTCCACAATATTTCCTGAGTAACCTATATAAATTTTTGGTAAAGTGCATTGTATTTTCATAAGTGTATTAAGAAATGCATAACATTTGCCTGCAAAAATATAGTTGCCCTCGTAAATACCCTTTCCGTTTGAAAGTAAAATGCTCCAGGATTTTGCATAAATCAAATTAGAATTACAGTAGAGCCCCGATAATTCGAGGTTCCGTGTATTTCGAACTGAATCATTCGAAATTAAATCTATGTACACTATCTTGTATTGTAAATTAAACCATCTAAATATAAATCTTCCCTGTAGTGAGCTTTTCTAATTTAAGGTACAGTCAGCCCCAATTATCTCGAATTATCGGGGCTCCATTGTAGAAAATCCCGGATAATTTCAGTATTCAGAAATCATGTAAAAAGCATTTCAAATAAGAACTGTTACAATTGCAAGTTTACAAATCAAGCATGCAGAATTCCAATACAGAAAAACAATTTCAGGCCTTTTGTTATAAGGGGTGGTCCGGAGAACGAATAGCCAGACAGGGCGGATCCTATGATCGTCAGCATCTAATCAATGCCTGGGGCATCTGCAGATAGAGGCAGGTGGGGGCGCTGAGATCTAGTTTCCACTGTTCCGTGGCATTGGCCATGGAGGTATCTGTTTCAGTCAATTAGTCCAGAAAAATTAAAAACGCGGGCGGTTGAACTATTTTTGGAAACCACTGTTCAAATGAAGTTAAGAAAATTTTTTCCAGATAAGAGTGCGATTGAGAGGTTTGTCAATTCCGTTAAATGGGAAACATTAAGGGGACGGCATCCCGCGAGTTTTGATCACCAAACGTCGAAAATATTCGCCAGTGTTGTAGCCTCCGAAATCATTAAGAAGTTTGTCAGCTGAAAGCGACATGTCCTTGTTAATACCTGGCGTATATTGCGGAAAGACCTTAACATGTTCCCTTATAAGATTCATGCGTTACAGACTTAGTAGTGGCTGCCTTGGCAAGGAGACCTTTGGGGAACATTTGGAAGCCAACCTGGGTATTACTGTACATAGTGGTGTTCTAATGAGGCGTATTTTCACATTACTGGAGATTTCCTGGCACCCCACCAGTCCCGATACGAGCCCATGTGACTTTTTCCTACAGGGATTCTAAAGTGTACGAAATAGTTCAAACACTGGAAGAAATGAGACAGCTGCCGACTTGTCACAAGAGAAATAAAACTACTTGCGCTACGCTAACGGGAAGTTCGTGACGAACATAGATCCCACATTGAACACATTATGTCCCCAAGGAATAAAAATAGTTTGCTTTCATTTGTCAAGTCAAATTAAATAGGGACTAATTGACTAAAGCACCTTGTAGGTTCTTTCTCCATCCATAAAACTTTCATTCCACCTTTTCAAAGGATTTCGGAATCTAAGGTTAGCAGACGCCTGTCCGAAAGGAGACAGATCTGCAATACGCGTCATTTGACTAGTAAAATACTAATTGTCAGGTTACGTCCAACGCACATTGCACAGTACAGTAAAGAGTTTGGGCAACCTTGGCAAACCACCAGTGTATACACAATTGATATAAAATTCACCCGTGGACAGTAAAAGAACTGCAACTCTACTTAGTCGGCATTTGGTCTTATGGATTTAGCTTAAATATTTAACAGCACTCCTTAAACTTCATTTAAGTGCATCCTTGACTTAAAAACTGGGCTTAATTTTATAAAATACAAATCTTTGATTAGACTTACCGTTGAGCCTAACAGCTTCAGAATAACTTTTAGGTTTTAACTCATCGGGCAATTTAGATTTATTCGCCATCGTTGTTGTAATGAATATTTAACTATCTGCATGCAAATGTAATATAAAAATTCGTTTGCAAATTAGTGTAAAGGCTATCTTAAAGTAGTTTGCAGAACGGATTAATGGTAAATCTTAAATATACAGATAGATTACATTTATGATAAGGGTTGGATGCAAAATAGTAGCAATTAGCAACTTTCTTTTGGGAGACGTGCTTGTTAAGTTACGTTAGATTTTAGGTTCTAATGTCATTTAAGGCAAATGTGGTCACTTAAACCGGACTGATCACCAAAGCAAAGAATGAATGCCAATTGAATTCTGGCAAGATCTACTTAGTCGTAATTCGCGGGTAGGCTTTCTAGTTCTCGAGTCTGCCTGGTCGTGGGTTCGAATCCCGCCGTGGGCATGATGTGTGTTTGTCCCGGGCTGCGTACAGATAACTTGTGTAAAAGGCGCAAAATGACCTTAGCAGTCGACGCCAAAAATTCTAACCAACCAACCTAATTCCGGATAAACCCAAACTTTCTGAAAATGAAAATTAAGGTTACACATTGCCTCTTAACCCACCATTCTATTTTTATCTCTCCAGGTATATTTTCGAAGGTTTTTGAAACAGACGTACAAAACGCTATTCCGCGAATAGTCTTGGCAGTTTTATTTATCATTAACAAAACTGGATCTGCCGAATTTGGTACTTTCCAAAATGGTACAAGATTTCAAATATGGTTGGGAATTATACTGAAGCTCATTACGATTGCCACATTTAAAAGCCTTGCTACTATTTCGTATCCAATGTTCGTGAAAATCCTAGGAAAACTTTAATTAGCTTATTTGTACTAGATGGGATTCCTTTTAACCACAATGGGATCACCAGACTTTTCAACCAGCCAAAACCATTTTAGAAATTAGAAATTAAATTTTAGTGGGTCTTAGTATAAAAAAATAAATATAAAAAAATAAGTAGTCCTACTTAGTTTTCCATTCATTTCATGGCTTAGTTTGCTTCTCCATTCCCTTTTTCACTGGACTGATTGAAATTCCTTTATAACTGCAGTCAACGAATAATTGGCAGAAAGTAAGAATTGTCAATTTTCTATGCCAACAATATTTTGTACTCTGAAGAATTTGACTGGGCGTGTTCAATTAAATTTCCAATTTCAATTGTTAAAAATTGTTAATTTTACTTTGCAACAATGTCTTACAATTCAAATCTGAAATTTAATTAAACACCTAGTCTAAGTTTCGTTTAAAAGTATAGCTAATTTTGAGGGGGGGGGGGGAAGCTGCTTACTTCAATGCTGGGAAATAAATTAGAAAATATACCCCAGGTCCTTTCCCGGCGGGGGGGGGGGAAGGGGCTTGAGTAACGTTATAAAGGGGGAAGAGGGGGTTAAAATTATTTCAGCGACCGCGTTTTGTGAATGACCCCTAACCAGCAGTTATTGACAAATGGCTGCAGTTTACTTTTACAAAGGACTGGGTTGAAACCATTTTGGTTGCAAACAATACAGTTGTACATTTATATATATAATAAGATATACTAAGATAAGAAACGAGAAAGGTAGTCACTTTACATCTTATACATTTTCATTTTTAAACTTCATGATGGCAGTTCCGATATTCGGAAAAAAGACCGGAAACTTGAACGTTGGCATCACTTTGTGGCCAGCTATAAAATTCCATACCAAACAATGATTAGGATATTAGTTCAGAAGAATCTGGAAAAAATTTGTTGTTATACAGCTGATCCTGACAATATCCAATGAACTAGGGCTATGAAGTCAAGGAAAGTCCGATTCTGCACTGACTAATCGAAGTCTTACTGTAGTACGACAATACTAATAAGCCTACATACAGGGTGAGCTGGGAGGAACTGTTATTTCGTATGGTTATAGAACCAGTTATTGTTAACTCAACAAGTTCATATAAACATGTAGTCCTATTAATGGTATCAGATACAGCTATTGGTTTCGTATCGAGTAATTTAAAGTAAATTTGGCCACCAAGATCACCCGACCTAAAATGAGGTTTATAAAACTGCAGTCAATACACGAATGAGATTGAACGTACAACAGATGCCGTGGACCGAATAAGAACGTGGATATACTTCGCCACATTCAGACAAGAATTGAAAAATGCATCGAATTAAGTGGCGGAATATTCGGGATACCCACACTTGTATAATTACAGGAATAAACATTGGTAAAATATCCGATGCATTGTTGAACTTTAAGTTTACGATTTTTTTAAAATTTTATATACAGGGTGTCCCAGTAGGGTATTTACTATAATTGTTTTACTTTTTGAAAATGACATCAGTTAAGTGAGCAGTCCGGCGACGAACACTCAAACTATCGTTTGGGAACTTCCATAAACCATGTGGCCCGGTCAGGTGGCGGGGGGCGCCCCGATAAAAGCCACGCCGAGCAGCGTGAGGGAAGGGAGGAGTCAGCACCAGCTACGTAGCTTTTCATTATACATATTTGGCACAATTAAACAGTGTAAATACACAAAAGCATTAAGAATATTTATTTACGTAATTACCTCCATAATTTAGATACGCCGTAGTATATCAAAAATAAGTTTACGAGCTTTGACTGGTTTGGTTGATATTAACGTCCATTTCAACTACGGTTATATCAGGACGGCGTTATGGGGCCGCAAATTTTGCCTCGCAAGGGTTCTTTAACGTGCAGCCGGCAAACGACTACACGGGACCAACTGCTTTACTTCCCTTCCGAAGGAAGTGCGTGATCTCAGGATTTCCCTCTGAAGTCCTCGTCGTCCTCGGCGTCCTCGGCCAGGATCGAACCCGCGTACTCGGGCTTCAGAGGCGATCACGCAGCCACTGAGCCACCGAGGCCGATTACAAGCTTTGAGGGCGGGTTCCTCACCAAAATAAAGTTCATATAAACATGTCCGAAATTCCTTAAATTTTGAGGTATTAATGAAAGTTATACCTCACCTCAGAAACTCAAAGCAATTGTTCAAAATGTCCTCCGCGTCCTTCTACAAACGCATGCACTCTTCGGATCATTGACTCGCACCCTTCAAATACTCCTAAGATGGTCCCGAATGGCTGCGCAGGCTTCCACGACACGTTGATGAAGCGTCTCTGCATTAGGAATGTCTGCTGTATAAACCAATTGATTTAGATGCGCCCCCCCCACCTTAAAGGTAAAATCCAAATGACAGGAACGTGCAGGCTATGGAACTGATCCTCCCCTATTTATTCATCTGCCATGGTAAATGTCAGCCAATGCATATAGACCAATGAGGACGTGCTGGAGCTCCATGTATAAACCACATGCTTATCTGCAGGGGCACATCTTGTGAAAAGTCTGGAAGAGTATTCCGAAGAAAGTCCCTGTAGACAGCGCCTGCAATACGTGCTGAGAAAACATATGGACCTACCAGACAGTCATTTATAATTCCAGCCCACATTAATCTTAAACCGATCTGGTGTCTAATCCGAATTGTACCGTGAGGATTTTTACCCGTTCACAAATAATGTTTGTGAAAATTTATTCTATCTCTTCCAAAGGTTGACTCAATGTAAAGAATGAAGAGAATGGATTGGAAGTTTGTACAATAAACCATTGGATTAAGTTCTCCCGTATTGGGTGAACTGCAAGCAAAACGTTACAACTGATACGGATACATATCCGAGATATACATATCCCATGCGGTACTATGAGATACCACATGCTTAGGCCACTTATGTGCTGATACGTGCATTGTCTTCGACAGCCTGCACACTATACAAGGAAACGTTGAAGACAGACTGACCACAATGTACACAAATGACAAATGCTAACAGTATCCATGGTAACAACACCGTCTGGTTAGTTACAAACTTCTGATGCATTTTACTTCAAACCGCGTTCAAAGACTAAACGTATTTAAGACACCTTGTATACCAACAGCGTCGTGCGTGTGAATTGAAGTCAGTGCTTGGACAGCAAATTGTAAAAAGGCAAGCGCGTTTGAACTAACAGATGAAGACGTCGCTGTACCTGAAAGCTAACCTCAAAGCAAAGAACCCCGTGGCTGTACGTGAGGAAGATGTTTTTCCAGCGATTATATAATTAAAAAATACAAAGCAAATATCAATGGTGTTCATTATACACCCAATAATTTTAACGATAGTTCTGGCAACAGAAAACTGCATAAACTGATGTCATTTTCCACAGTGAAACACTTACACTAAATTGAAAATAAACGTGGTACTGTTTTCATTTTTCATACAACCAACTGTCTCAATAAGTGAAAACAGTCGCATTCTACTGGGAGAACTTTATAATGTATTATTAGGAGTCATGTCAGATTTGGTTAGATTTCTATAGATGCTGCTTCGACTAGACTACATAGCCCTATTATGAATACGGCTGCAAAGACGTCCGTATGCATACGATAAATGCATATCCAGCATAAAGATAAACTATGCCCGGCATATGTAAAATTGTGAGAACATAAAAAGCATATGGCAAAGCAATTGCTAGAAATGGGCACCCTAAACTAATTTTGCTTTCTCCAATTCCAACTATCTGACAGGACGTTTTAGACCTTTCATTCAGAATCAGCTGCAGAACATGCGTCTAAAGTTACTTATAAAACGCCATATACAAGGGCGACTCAGAACTTGTTACAGAAGTAACAGATACTAAACACCTAAGCAATGCGTGCCGTATCTCGCATGGGTATGGCGCTACAATTGTTTCAGTTTTATCTGTTTGCCACTGTTTTTAGGATAACTGAAAGCTCATCAGAGTCAACATTGAAAAATGCAGCTTTACAATACGAGTGAGCTGACCGGCAGGCATTTATAAATCATGTCGATGTTCTTCTAAGAATTGTTGACGCTTGTAACACTTCGCATATTTGAACGGCTGCGGCAGACAATGATTCGGCGATGTTAGTTCGCAGCACTTCTGCAATGCACAAGTTGTCAAACGTCAGTGTTTTTCAATGAAATCTTCGTGAGAGTTAAGCCACTGGTCCTTGAATGAATAGTTGCTGCAACTGAAGCAAGTGTAGCGCCATACCGGTGCGAGATATGACCTTGTTTAATAAAAAAATGTATTGGTACCGTCTATCTACCATATTCTGTAACAAGTTCTGAATTACCCTGTATATCCCAACTGAAATATTAGGAATACCCTTGAAATCATGGACTTCAAATCAAACTATTGCTTGATAGTAAATTAAACCCCGTAAGCATTCGAAAATCCTCAAAAGAACTTATCACCTGGATAATTTCAGCAATAATCAGATTGTCAATACAAAGCGCAGTGCTTCAAACTTTGATAATGTTAGTTTGTATTTGAAAGACCTAAATGTGTATATACGAGGTCTTTCAAAAAACGCTTAAGACTTACTAATACTAAATAAAAATTACAATATTTCTTGTTGCAATAGGTTATTCCTCAGTAGGGAATTGTTAACTATTTCCTCCAATAATAAGTCTTGAATTTTCCCTACTGAGGTGATGTAACAATGTAATGACGTTTCAGCGCCCAGGCCTCGTCTTTAGATGGTGTTGAATGAACACAGCTAAGACGTATCGAGAGATTGCGCCAGTGGCTGGTGCGAGTTTAGCAACTGCCAGCCATGTCATCAAGTTGAAGCAGGAAGCCGGATTGGTTTCTCTAAATGTGATCTTAGAAGACCTAGAGATGACGCTTACTTGCTTCGACAAAGCAAAAAAAAATCCCCGCAAGACTTGAAATTTAATTTGCACAAGTGTAGATTTCTCCAAAAATACACAGATTCTTATTTGTGTACAATTTTCAGCTATACCATTGGTTGACAAGCCATTAAATTTGGAAAACTAGCTTAGAATTGCGGATTTCCCTTCCCATCCCAAAATAAATTCTATATGCGTCCATGGTTTCATTTTTTATAATAAAAATGAGCATTTATAAGATAAGACAACCACCAAACTGTATATTTATAATTAAGAAACTGCAATCTATTCACTATCCAAAAAACTATTTTGTGACAAGTGGATAGATCAGTTTTTTCTTAAAGCTAAAACTAAACGTTAAAATGAAACAGTCAATGAAATACAGTGTAAAATATGGGCATGTCAAAAAACAATGTCAAATAAAAAATGAAATAACATTCATGCAAAAGGCACCGTTCATGTCAAGATCAGAGATTAAAAAAAATAAATATAAATCAAGTGCAATAAAGCAACTAATGAAAGGCATATCAGGCTAAATCCAATATTAAATGCATATAAAAATCAATGCTTAAACATTAAACAGTTCGAGACGTTCGTATAAACTGTAAAGCAGTTGGAAGATTTTCGAATGTTTTCTTGATCTTGATTATAAAACCTTTACTTTTTAAAAGTTAGATTCCGAATTCTATGTTATAAAATAATTTAATAAAATACTAGAATAACGATCTCGTTTTATTCAATATTAAAAAAAAAAAAAAAAAAAAAAAAAAAAAAAAAGTCGAAGTACTTAATAATCATGATTATGCATCACTTTAATTTTATATAAATAAAATGAATAACCTTTAAAATGTGATAAAAACTACAATCTCATTTTGCCGTATCAGTTTCAATTTATCTATCGAGAATGAGAATAAGTTAAGTCTGATTCAATGTGCAAAGGGCTAGAGAAAATACAAGAAAATTTCTTTATATATTTATATACATTAAATGTCCCATTGAGTGCTAAAATAATGAATTAAAATCAAATAATTAACCATAAAACTTGCACGTTTTTAGATATTTAATATTTCTTCAATATTATAAAAGAATTAAGTTTGAGAAATGAATCTCTAATATCAGTTCCATTTTAGAATTTTTTTTTTTTAAGAGCGCGTGCAAAATCGTTCTATTTCTGTAGCAAGAGTCAAAATATTCGATTACTGTCACTTTCATTTTCGGTTTCTCATTCCGCGGCCTTCAACTCATTACAACCGTATGCTTTCACCGCTAATAAAATTATGTAATGCCTGCATGATTAATAGGTAACGTCTGTTAAACTAACCATTAATGAAAATTAAATGGCAGTGTTTGTCATGTTAAAAGATATTTGAATCCTGTAAATGAAATCCGTATGAATACGCGCGCAGACGTATAATCGAATGAATGGATCTTAAAAATAAATATAAAACGATCTCAAAAATGTTTTAAAAATTTAACATCGATGTTCGAAATTTATAAGAGGAGAAGCAAATATTTTTTTCCATTGATTAAGTTTCATTCCCAGGAAAAATTCAAAAAAAAAAAAATCCCTTATTATATTTAGAACGTTCAATAGAAGCAAAACAAACGAGCTAAAATGTAAATAAAAATATAGAACGTCGAGTCCAAACGACGAAATAATTGAAGCCATAGCGATATTATATTTTATAAATCAATGCTTTGCTCTTCTTACCTTGTTTCCTTATCGCAAATTATTTCCAAGACTATAATAGACTCCCATCTTACAGGGCCCTGATCGCTCAAATTCCCATCATTTCACTACAAAATTTAGAACATGACTGTGAATTTTCAAAACAAAAACTTAAAGTTAACAAAAGGAAGTCGAAAAATCTCATTTCCGCAACGCGCCTACACGAGCACGTGAATACCCTGACTGTATCCGGTTTTCCAGCTTCGACCAATCAAAAGTCCTTCGAAACGTGCGATGACGAGTTTTCATTATCTCGTGCAAAGCAGTCTATGGTTTTTAACGTCAGCCATCGTGAAAAAGAGCAATAAGCATTGTTAATACTGGCAATGTTAATTCATTATTCATTTTTATTCTTTCAATTCGAATATTCATTGTATTGTAAATGCACGGTAAAATAAATTTTAAAAAAAAATTCAGGACGTTCGTTATCGCCAGCGTTAAGTACTTATCAACATGCACGCGGTCAATGAAAATAAAGAATTTTTATCTGATATTTTAAATTTGTTTATAGAATTTAAGTTTTTAAAATAAAAACATGCATTTTGCTGCTGGTAATGTTCGATGATGTTTTAAGCAGTAAAAAATAAAAATAATACAAATATGAACTTCTTATTTTCGGAAAGCGGGATTCAATATAAAACGGGTGTCTTAATTTTGAAAATAAATTAGTAATAAAATTCACTAAGCTCACTTTTTATTATGAATAAATAAAAATGGCAAAAGGATAACAATTTATAATTATTTTGATTGAGTATTCTTTTGGTCAACCAATCTGGCTATATTTCTAGTATTTATTTATCTGTAAAGTAAAATACAAACTAAGAAAAAGTTTATCAATTTTTAACAAATACTCTGTCTTAATCAAATATATATATTTTTATTTTTGACAAAATATTTATATTTTCTCCACAAACATTTGGCAGCAAAACATAGCAACAAGTATTATCTTTCCGCAAACCACATATTTTTATTTATTTTTTTTTTTAATTATTTTAAAATTTTAAAATTACAATTTTAATTATTCAAAACAAGAGCCGGAGTTGAACAATTTTCTATACAACATCTATTAATATTTTTTGGCCGTATCATGACTGCTTTCCTCAAGTTAGTCTTCCTTAGCAAGAATATCACGAAGGTGACATTGTTGTAACGAAGTGTTATCTCAACAATATCACATTATATATTACTCCTTCCCTAAAATATATGAAAATTTTCTACTTCAAATGGTTTTATATTATTAATGAAAATACAGAAATTAAGTTTTTATTAATACAATTTAATAAAAGGAAACTACATAATAATAAAAGACCGGACGAACCGGCTTACACCATTTTCAAGGGTCATGAATATAAACTGTACAAAGACTCTTATAATAATAAGATAGTAGAGTAGATTCTTATTGTTACTTATTGTTACTTGTTCGAGTTTATAATTTTTTAAGGCTGTATTGTTGAGGAGCTATTGAATGTAATGTTTAATTTGTTAAGCAGAGTATCTGATTCTAGGACTAATTAAGTGTTAAGAATGGATGAATTATTCTGATATTTGGCTTTAAAACTTCAATGTTCTCATAAATGTTGAATCTATTAGGATCATTTTGTATTTTATAAGATTTTTCATTGTTTCATCGATGTTGCTACATTTATGGCCAGTTTGAATGATGGTCAGATGATAAATCCAAATTTGCAGACCACATCATTCAAACTGGTCATAAATGTAATAACATCGATGAAACAAGAAGATCTTAATAAATCAAAAGATCTCAATATTTTACAGAGCACTGAACAAAAATTACTATAATTCATCCATTCTTAATACTCAATTATATATTCCTCAACAATACATTCCTCGACAAAACAGCCTTAAAAAGATAAAACTTCGTAACAATAAGCATCTATTAAAGAATGACTTAAGAGAGTTTATTCTACGCCATATCTCATATGTTTAGAATATTAATGAAAAATAGGAAAGAAAATTCCACAGCCTGGATTCGAACCAGGAACCTTCAGCTCATGCCCAAAAGAGATGAAATAGCTAATGTTTTCATGTCCGCAGTGGCACAATTGGTTAGTAGTATTCTATCTTATTCTTACTATCTTGTTATTTTACACAGGGTGAATTTAAGTGCACCGACAAACTGCAGGGAATGGTTCCTGACTGAAAATGGAGTAAAACAGGTCATATCAACATGTGTCCGGAAATGCATTGTTGCCACAGTAGAAGGCACGATGGAGTGCCATCCCCCTTCCGCATTATTGTTCGACAAACGCCTCAACAACATCTTTCCCAGACGCTGGATAGGACGCGGAGGCCCTGTTGAATGGCCTACTCGATCACCGGACTTAAACCACTTGGAGTTTTACTTCTGGGGGCATCTGCCCACGCACCATCCATTTCGAACACATGTTGATGTGATCTTTTTTACTCCATTTCCAATCAGGAACCACTCCTGCAGTTTGTCGGTGTACTTAAAATTCACCCTGTATAGCTAAATACCTTTTGAAATTAAAAAAAAAAGTTATAAAATCTTTGTAAGTTTATATTCATGACCCTTGATAATGGCACAAGCCAAAACGTTCATCGGGTCTTTTAATATTATGTTTTTTCCTTTTATTAAATTTAAAATTAAAGACTTAATTTCTGCAAGTAGTATAAAAAATACTTTACACTTTATTCAAATAAAAAAACAACTAAAAGAACAATCTCCCCTTATCTTTTATATTTTTTGTGCATAAATGTTTAAACCAAAATTCTTTCCTAAAAACATTCTAGTAAATTTGACATGATCGCGCTGTTGCACCGTGAGTTGCTCATTGATCGTTGCCAATTTTCACTTTCGGTTTCTCATAAACTGCACTCTCGTTTTTCCATTTCTTTGCATCACGATCTCTGTAAAATAATCAAGTGTAACTAATAAAAGGTTCATATTTATCAATAGGAGACACATGAACAAACCGCTTTTCCACAAAGGTTTTTAATGTGTTTTGTTCATGTGTCTCCTATTGATAAGTCTTTCCATCCACAGCCTTAAGGTAAATATTCTATGTAGTAATAAAAGGTTGTTATTGCAATCGTTTTGAACGTCGAACCACCCGCCTGAGATAAGTTAATTGCGTTATGAATATGGGCATGTAATTTTACGAATGTCGAAGCCTTATTCAAATATACTCTTTATTACAAATTATAACAAGTTGTTTTATTTGTGTTAATGTGTTCAAGGGTGCCGTGAGATTAAAATAAAATTGAAAAACGATGTATTAAGGTAATTCGTTTAAAATGAAAACACAAAAAAACTTTGACTAACCTGGTTATATCAAACTTCTATACTCACTTTTAAAGGATCGCATCTTATCAAACTACATGCTTATCAGTAAACCTCGGAGGTCAAAATAAAGTAGATCACAGCGAATATCGCATAACAGAAACTGAAAGTTCTGGGATCATTCATAATTTACGGTTTATTTTTTTATAAAGCGAATAAGATGGCCTAACTTTATAAATGATATCGCTTCTGTTATTGCATTACAAAATTTTTTTCGTTATTAACAAACGAGATGTATAATTATTTACATCATTATAGAGTAATACTATGATAAATAGGACAGCGTGTGCATTCAAAATTTCATCGTTCTCCCTCCCCCCCATTAGCTTATCCTTTCGGTTGTCATATAGCAGGTTCAACAATTTCACTGAGGAAGAATGAGTCACGAGTTTTCCCCTCTTATTCCATTAAAAAATAAACATCTGTTAAAAAGTTTTCTACGAAAAAATTAAAGTTTATAGTCTGATTCCAGTCAATTAAAAATGAGTCTAGTCGACAAGTTATTTTTAAAACTTCGTTGTTTTATTTAGAAAATGAAAAAAGGGAAATACAACAAATAGGAACTGGATACCATTAAATTTTTCGTAAATAAAAAATCCACATTTTAAGTGAATAACGTCCAAAATTTAATAATGAAAACAAAAAAGAAATTGCCAAAATGTAAAATCGAACAAATCGAAATATATAAAAATATTTATAAAAATGCCAAAATAAATGAACAATCAAATGAAATCTGTCGAAGAAATAATATTGACCGAAGGAAAACTAAAATCCTCAGAGAACCATAATACCTCCTCCACTCTATAAAGAAGGGACTGCTATGGTGTTTTTATTTCTATTTCTTTCATTATATTTCGTTTTCTTATTTCTTCTTTTCATCTTATTGTTATAAACATTCATGTATTCTTCAAATGCAATTCTTCTTTGTAAATAACTTCATCATTGTGCTTCTGGGTTATTAGGACTGCCTGTATCTAATAACCTCTTTGGATTGTATCCTCTTCCTGGTTGTTGGGATTGTATCAGTCTACTCTTCCGCTTTCTTCTGGACTATTAGATAGCCACTGGCGGAAATTTGATATTCACGTCTGCTGAAATTCAGACATTGATCGTCACCCATCCAAATAATAAATAGGCTCGGCGTTGTTTAGGCGGCAACTTTTTACGAAGAGTGCCTTCAAAATCGCGGGCGCTATGCGGAAAAAAAAAAGTTCAAGGTATGGATATTTTTTGTACTTAATAAATTTTTTTCTCTTAATTTTTGTACTACCGAACTGAACTTACTTTCTGGACGTATCGTCTATTGTTTAGAAGTACCATTCGAGCTAAAGCTAAAGCTAATTGAGGGCAGGTCTAAGTCATTTGAAAGTAGGCGGAAAGGCGGTTTTCAGGGGAATGAAGGGCCAATTTTGAACTTCGGCGGGAAGAACAGCTTGAAAGGTAAGGCAGGGCGCTGAGTTCTTCTAAAAACACCTAGGATGAACTCTAGAATAAATATTTAAAAAATTGCATCTTCTATGCAACATACTTTTATTTGGACGAGAATGGTCGTGATCCAAATGAATCGAGTTCATGATCAGGAAATGGAAGCCAAAGCGGAAATGGGGCTTATGAGAAGGTCATCTTAATAAGTAAAAATTATTCTTAAAAGCTGTGGTTTAAAAGAATTAAACATTATTAAAGTTGGTCATTTTAAGCTAGTCCAGGCGTGGGCATAAGATTTTATTTTAGAAGACTGAGAGGTAAACAGAGTTTAGCAAAGGAGGTCCTCGTGAATGATATTACATAATTTCTAGAGTCACATGCAGCTGTTAAAATGAAAAAGGGCAATCCTTTGTGTAACACGAAAAAAAAATCGAGCACTTTAATAATTACATTATTAATGTTTCAATATCTGCATTCATGGACACTTTCAAGCAATCAAAAATTCAATTAATCTAATTTAAAGAAACAAAGTTTATTGAAAGCGAAAAAAGGGAAGGCCCAGTCCTATCAGTAATGTAAATAAACTGGTTTCTAACCTGTTAGCGGTAGGATTAGTTACAATATTATTATTGGGGTACGCTATTTAAAGATTTACAAATGAACATTTTTTCCCCTAAATAATTCGGGATACAATTTCGTTATTTGTTTTAATAGGGAAAAAAATTCAAATGGCCATAATTTGAATTTCATAAATTATTCTATTATTTTCAATATCGTCTGCAAAAATATTATTACAGCAATTTATTGGAGAGTGAATCATAATTGCCACTGCGAATCTCTTAAGACAGTTTATCTAAAAATGTTTGATAATATTCAGTTGAAGTTTCCTTCATGAACATTATCGTGTTGTGTTTCATATAAATTCTATAAAGCAATGTGTATGTATGTCAGTATGTATTAAGTAAATCAGAATCGAAATGTAGCGAACTCTCTGTGTAAGCAAACAAATTAGCGAAGTCAATAAATTGTTAGATGAGATGTTTCGAACGATATGTGTATCCGATTTCATAACTTACTATACGGCAATCTGGCTGATAAATATCAACTTAGACAATTAAATAAAGTTGAGGATAAGGCTACATACAGTCAGAAGTCAAATATAATAATGAAGATATAGAGAAAATTAAAATTTAATAAATAATTATTTATCAATTAGGACCATTCACAATAAAATGTAAAAGTGAATTACAAATTTTTCAAAAATATATCCCACAAAATATTTTATAAAATATCCAAGAAAATATATGCACTTTGCTACCGAAGAAGCAATTCTCAAAATTGTCATCTTAAGTGAACTCATGAATGTGTTCTGCTGGAAATTCCCAAGAGTTTACGACTTCATCCAGCTTCATACAATTTTAAATTGAAATTATTTAAAAAATTTTTGAAGACATGATTTTTGACGAAAGAAATAATTGGATGTATTTTTGATATAGGATATATTTTGATAAAAGTTTTTTTCTCAGATATATTATTTGAAAAAAAAAAAAATTACATCTGCATTTTACTGAATTTGTTCAAATTATTTATGAAATTTTCAGCTATTAATTTATTATGAGGTTACTATTTAAGTGCTTGAAATATATCAACTTCACTATTAAATTCAAAGAAACGCTTTATAACGGTTTCCTGGTTGTCAACAGCCTTTAAAAACACAGCAATCAACGGGAACGAAGCAACATCTGCAGAAACGTGGGAAGCTAAAAGCCTAGCTAAAAGTCAATAAACTATAAAAAACAAACAAACACTACCTTCTCTTCTTTACCAGTATTACAACTGAACGAAGACGATTTACTTTTGAAAGCTACTGATGCGCTTCCCATTGCGGAAATCTCCAACTACTATTATCCCATGCTCGGGACGCGTAGTTGATCCAGAGGTGGCGTGAGTAAAAAGGAAAATGAAAAAATAAACATATTATAAATGTAATCTTGAAAATTTTTATTAAACATTATAAAGTCATTTGACCTCATTTAAGCAAACTGAAACATTGAAGTTACAGTAGTGCTTTGTTAAATTCTAAACAGGATACTCTACCAAGTTTAGACTAAACCATTTAGCTTCTCCCTTTCCTTTTGTTTCAATTTGTTTGATAACACAAGTCCGGCAAAGCACGGCTGAGTCATGAAGAGTTCCCCGCCTGAGTAATCGATTATACATTTCTGAGCTATTTTTTTTTTTATCTTCAGGACGGATTAATCGATCATGCGATCACAATTTGTTATTTGTAACTGTTTTCGTCGTGCAACCTTATAAAAAACCAACAGATATAAAGACAAATTGATTTATTTTAAATAAAGAAAAAAAAAACTGATTTCTTACAACAGAAAAAATTAGGAGTGAATTTGTTAAGGATCCCCATTAATTTTTTATAAAATATTATTTTTTAATATCTTTAATTATATTATAATTAAATATAGTTTAATAATAAAGATAAAAATATAGAAATGTAATTTTGCGACGACCAATGTCATGTTATTTCTCATTTATAAATAATAAATGCAATTAGTGGAGAATAGCATTTTATAAATTAGGGAAACACGCTCGAGATTATACAAACTAAAACCTTATAAACATTATTTATGATATTTATAATGATTCATCTAAATTATTACTTACTATATTATGCAAATTGATTTTTCCATCTAATTCATCAAAGTTAGAATTCCCGTAAATACCAGAGATTTTCCATCAGTATTTAACTTATAATCTACAGCATCTTGCACAATTTTTCAAAATCTTTCTCCACAAATAAATTTGTCATGGTTTTTACCTCTAGAAATTCCAAGTTGATAAATGCAAGAAATTAATTTTATTTTCTTAAATATTTTCTTAAATTTATTTTAAATTTATATTCTTTAAACGTAAGTTCTTATTTAGTTCATCATACTTCATTTAGTCACACTCATTCATCTTATTCAAATCGTCATATTTACTTCGCCCCAGAATCATTTTGTTGCTTCGTTACTTCACTCTTACGGCCGTATTCACCACCTAGGATTAAAGTGCGAGTTGGGCAACCTAGAGTTAAACCTTAGCACGTGACTCTCGTTATCCAATAGAGAAACGTTAAAATACCATCTGTCGCCTTAACTCTAACTCTCAGATTAACCCGAGGTGGTGAATACGGCCGTTAGAGCATCATCACCAAAATAACTTCTACTCAAAGTCTAGCAAAATTTAGTGGAGGGTATGGGAGAGTTTGGCACTCTAAAGTTTTGACCACTCTAAAATTTGCTCAGTTTTGGTCGTACGTGTTTCATTATGGAGCTTAAGCTGTTTAAGAATAAAAAAAAAATTATTTAAATTTTAACAAACAATCTGGAATGCTGAAATGTCATCCAAGTAATGCACTTTTGGCTACCGAAAAAAAAATAGGCGACAGGACTCAAAAAGATCTTCGTTTAGGATGCAATACACATGAAGACACAATTTTAAGATTTATTATGAATTTTGTGACAATTAGATTGCACTTTGTTGTGGAGATATAAATAAATCAAGCAAATCAAAAGAGAAATCATTTAACATGCAAAACTAAACGTTTGCAAATAAAGTTGGTTAATAAAATAAGTGTTTTGTTCACTTTATATGACTTTGCGATGATGAGTGAGTATAAAGAAAAGGAAATTTTATAATAAAGTTAGAGAAAAATAAAATTTACACATTTTTTAATATTATTCTGGAAAAACTAATTATCTTCTATGCTTTGAGAACCTCTTTCACTGACTGGAGCACCATGAATGGCCAAATCGTTATGAATGCCAAACTTTAAGAATTGGCTGCCAGACTTGGAATGGAAGTGATTTTGTCGTCACATTTATCGTAACAGTAAATTCTTTGTAGATTCGTGGTTTTATAGTTTTATTCTTCCTTTTATAGCTATAGTGTCCACAGTTTCAAGGCTTTTTTTTAATTTTTATTAAAAATGTCCTCTTTTTACATTTGTTTGGGACGCCCGTTCGGTTTTGCTTTCGGCTTTGCAGGCGGGTGCTGTCCAGCCAATCTCCGGCTAGAAAATAACATTAATTTTCTTAATGAAATTTTAAATCAAATATCTGACTACGCATGCCTATGTTTCTGAAAGTAACAAGTTATCAGCTATGATCTTAGATTGCATAAATAAGGTTTCTTCTTAGCGACTACATAGCTCAATTGGTAATTGCGTTCTCTCCATCCAGTTCAGAATCCCGCTGCAGCAGAAAAAAGAAACTGTAAGAAAACACACAGAGAAAGATATAATTCAAATAAAAAAAAAATTCAGCGACTATTTTATTCTCTATCCCTCAAAAATATCACCCACTTTCAGAATGTTGTCGATAGACGGATTCAATCATTATAGCATGAGGATCTTTTAGAAGAAAGTATTATCAATCCACCATCTATCCAGGGGAAAAAAAAGAAAAAAATTAATTACACAGGCAAACGATGAAAATACTTTTTTAATGAATTTGCCTTATTCTGGTGTTTTTTAGTATCCTGAATCCGAATCTGCTTTTACACTTTTTATATCACATCACTTTTCCAAAGAAACAAAGTAATGCCTGTGAAGAGAAGCGGTTGCAAAGTTAAAGTATTCATATTGATCCATATCTATACTGATGAAACAAGTTTTGTGACCCTTCATTTACTCGACAGCCGTATATCCAATTGTCATCCTAGCAAGAATTTTTTTGAACTAAATTTTTTTTATATGAGAAATCGAAACATGTTCAGGAATGTATCTACGCCAAATCTAAATTGCATTTTGACCTATAGTTCTTTGGATACAGTGCTCCAAACACCCTCTATATAGAAAGTTTTGGATGCTCCAAGATAATTTTTTTCAAGATAAGATTGCAATGAAACGAACCATTGACTTGCGATGAGATAAAAGGGGAAACCATTGACTGCATGTTATTTAACAAAATTAAAATCACTTCCTCAGAACTCACGTGTGTCAAATTCTATCCTATTTCGAACATTACTTCATGATGTGGAATTTTCTGTGTGAGATAGCATATTACATTAGAGAAATATCGCTGCAGTCAGATATGCATTTACGAAAATATAATCTCGTTACGAAGATTTAATTTAAATATAAAATAAAACATGCAATAAATGTATTCTACAAATTTTTATAAATTATGAGTGATTTTCTTGATGCTACAAGATATTTTGTTGGCTCACGTTCACAAGAACGCTAAATGAACATGGGTACTAGGAGGAACAGCCTCCAACTTTTAAATAATTCAACATCCTTGAAATCGTCAGTGCCAGACTGTTTTCTCAAATGTCATTTTAAATGTCTACTGAAATTAAATTGTGTATGATCACGATCCATATTTTATCATTTGTCGGAGATGAAGTTTTTTGAAAGGTGTCTCAGGCCTGAATAGATGGTGTGGTATTAAGAAAGGGGATATATTTTTTAAGTCTTTGAGATGAAATTTTTATTCCAGAATTGCTTTCCCCCTCTAAAAGCATTTCATAATAATTAGAAAAAAATGAATATTTGCGTTCTTAAATCTGATTTAACATTTATATTTTGGATGTCAATTTTTATTTTCATGTATGATTACTGCATGAATACTTTTAAGCACTTCTAGTTTAATAAACGCATTTTTATGATTTAAAAGGGGAATTTTTAAGAAGAATTCTAGAATTTTACAAATTTATTCTATACAGGTATAATTGAACCTAGACGCCAGTAGTCGAAATGATAAAGCGACTTGATGCGAATTTTTTTTTTCAATTGTAAATTTTATAATAGATTGAGAGATACTCGTTTTATGATTCAAACAGGCTATTGTAATAAACTTTTATCTAGGAATTTTATCTATTTGTGTCAGGTTCAAATATGGTTATGAAATTATTAATGAAGATTTCTTCCATATATACTAATATACTACTGGTGTTTCTTTTTACTTTGATAACTCGTACTTTTCTTTTTATCAAAAATTTTCGCAGGAATGGCCTAATTTTATTAGTCAATTAAATTATTTACACAAAATAGAGATAGAGGCCATAAATTTAAACATTTAGGAAACTTTATATTTCTCCTTTTTTAATAACAAATTTTCCTAAATTTCCTAAAAAATTCTCCTAAATGTTCATCACTATCATGGTTGTTAAATTATTCCTATATGTAATTAAGTATTTTGCCATTCTCCCATATTCATAATTACCTTACCTTTGGTATCACTGTCACAGTAGGGAAAGTAGAAAAATTAATCAAACACGAGATTATGGAGGCATTGTTTTAAAGATTTGATTAATTTTTAATTTTTTTTCATTATATCTCGAAAGATTACTTCATTGAAAAATGTATACATCTAATTTAACATCGAACTAACCAAGATGGTGAAAACTATTATGAAATGATACATTGATGTTTTCATTATATGCAACAGCTTCAAAATTCATAAAAATGATGAACTGGATATTTATGAAGAATTTGTGTGAGAATATCGTATCTTCCAGGTAAGAAAAGTTTCATTTTTTTTAAACCTCATGAGAGGAAAATTGATAGAAGCAGGGTTGCGTGTTTTTAGGATACAGACGGAGGAGGTTAAAAACTTTGACTCCGAATCTATGTTAACCCTCCAGTACTAACATGCGGTCTCAGGAACCGACACACAGAATTTTTGGCGCTATAGCTCAAACGCGTGTAAAAAAAAAACGGCTGATTTCTTGTCTACCTTCACTTTTCAGATCGTCTTATGATAGATGCTTAAGCAACGCTTTTTATGTAAACGCGCTAATGAAATATTCGTACTTTCGGTCCTGTGGTGTAATTATTTCAAAATGATATTTTTATTTTTTTATTTATTTATTTATTTTAATTGTGATTACAAATAATTCAAAAAACAGAACACACACAGAAAAGATACAGAAAATTTATTTTCTTAGAAAATATAAAGTCAATAGGTGAAGTTCTTCTAATGAATATAAGAAATCGTAATATTGTGCCTTTCATTATTTTCATGAATAAATTCTCTCGCAATAAATAAATTTGTGTTGTTTTTTTAATTTTTGTAGAAGATAGTTTCTTGATATTTATAGTCTTGAAAATTCTTATAATCATTTATTTTTTTGTTAATTTTTAATTTGTTTTATTATTATACGAGTATGTCTCCCGTGAAAAAATCACGGGACCAAAAGAAAATTTTTTACGTTGCAACTCACATCCAGTGGGAACGTGAACTCCAAATAATGCTTCCATATTATTGCCTTCTCTCGGTACTCAAAGAAAATTCACGCTAAATTCTAATGGTTACTATAGAGAAGGAATAAGATAAGAGTAGCAAAGGCACTCGCTATCTCCTTTGCGAACGCTCGCAACAACAGTTTCACTTATGGAGAATTATATTCCTGAAAATGCTAAATGACACGGTCTTTGCATTGTAAAAAGCGCGCTTCGCTATCATCCATTCCCAAATCGCAGTTGGTTATTTCGCCTCTATGTCGGCAGTTCAAAATGTTTTTCAAACGCTGCTTCTAATTTTAAGAGAATTCTACTGCAACTTTGGATGGCATTGTCTATTGGCATATTTTAAGTTGTTTTTCATTGTTGTAAGTCTTCCATAAAACAAATGAAAAGCAAGTTTTAAAAATTCATATTCTGGATGGTATTGCCATTGTGATGAAACATTGTCCCAGATTTGTAGTACTTTGAAGCATGGGAAAGAGGTTAAAAATTGATTTCAAGATTTGAACGAAATAGCCAGACGGACAAAAAAAAAGAAAGAACCTGTTCAAAAGTAAAACAGTCCTGTAGTTCGTAATGCGTTTTATTGCACATTAATTTTGCCAAAAAAGCGACAAAACTCTTCAAAACATTTGATTAAATTAAGAAATGTAAACGAAGTCCGATTCTTAAGAAAAAAAAAATTAAAAAAGAAAACCTGCCACCTTGAATTACAGTTTTTGAGCTCCCCATTTTCATGAAAAGTGACTGATGCCTCACTGCAAGATCCATACGGCAACATTTCATTCAAACTCCAAAGATTATTATTTTTTTTTTCTGTAGTTATTTTGGTGGGATTTACGCACTCGACGTCCGAGGGTGCCACCAGGCTTTTCATTTTTTTTTTTAATGCAGGAGTGTCGCGTCTCTCTATTGTTGCTCTCTCTCTCGTGTGCTATCAAATTAATGCCATCTCTCGGTGCTCAAAGAAAATTTACGCTAAAATCTAAAGATACCATAGAGGAGGTAAAGATGGAGTACGCAAAGGCACTCAATATCTCCTCTCCTCTGCTCGCAACAACAGTTCCTCTTATGGAGAATCATGTCCCTGAAAGCAGTATTACTTCCACTACTATAATATTATGCTGAAAATGCCTACCGACACGGTCTTTGCATTGTAAACAGCTCCGCTTCGCTTTCATCCTCCCCAAATCGCAGTGAGTTATTTTGCCTTGATGTCGGCATCCGAAATCGCTCAATGCGCAGGCGAATAAACCCTTTAACTTATTTCTCCTCTTTGATGGTTACGGACATTCGTAATTATTATTATTAGGATGCTATAGATATTATTTATAAACAATGTGACTTTTGAAACAAGTGATTTTATTTGCTCTGTTGCTACAAATTACGCTTAAAGACTGAAATAACTCGTTTCTTATTTTATTTTTACTTATATCTAACAAATTTGTAATGTAGTTTCAATAAACAACAGAAGACAGAGAAACCACTAGTCCACATAACGAATTTATTCTGACGAATACGTATTTCGGCAGCCAAGCTGCCTTCTTCAGCATCCAAAGGAAGCTGTGATCAGAGAGACAAGCTGTTCTGATTCTCTCTGATCATAGCTTCCTTT
>JAHWFO010022892.1:459793-480466 GCA_023313115.1 Rhysida immarginata
CTAGGTGGGAATCTTAGGAGGTTTAGGGGAGAAATGGGACCACTATTCAGCTAAATGTGATGCTCCGTAGATTATGTAAAATCTGCAAAATGTTTGAAATACATCTTTTGAGTTAGACTGTCTTGGAAATGGGGGAATGATAGTGAAAGGGGGGAAAATGAGCCAAAAAAGGCCTTTTTTCGCCGTTTGCAGAACTGTTTTCAAATGATGCCACGAATTCAGCGATGGTCGTAAAAGCAACGCTTGCGTGACTTATGGCTAGAAGAGCAAAGCATGGACATCATAGCAGTTGTTTAAATGTAGAGTTTCATTTTAAACTTTTTTGCCCTCGGTCGTTCGAGTAGTATGAGTCTTCGCATTGTCCTTCTTTAGGAGAACGTGCCGCCTTTACGCCAGTGCCGGGTATTTTTACTTCAAAGCGGTATATATTAACGGTATACATCTGCCCCAGCTATTCAGGGTACAAGTGAGCTATCTTGAGCTGGCATCATTTCGTGAAGCGGATGCTCCTGATAATCTGCCGAGATCGTGAAGGTGACATCATGATGTTCTATGTCATAGACTCTATGATATGCCCAACTCAGCAGATAAACTTCGAATGTTATGTGTCAGATTTACTTCTATAGCCTAACGTACGTCCTCAGTTTCCACGGATAGCGGCCTTAGGTGATCGTCACGATCACTGTCATCTGAGCGAAAATTCATGAACCATTTGGTATGACGAATGTTTCAGCAGCGTTATTACGAAATTCAAATTCGTACAGACAAGTACTCTATAGCTGCCGCTACGTAAGGTGAACGATCTTTTTGATATGCGCAGCAAGTCATCTCTTCAATATGCTTTGTCTGGATTTTACCCATGATGCACTTGATATATACTATAGCAATGGTAGAGTTATCGTTGAAACGTGGAAAGCCTTTTAAAAGTAATATTATTAAACTTTCTGCATTCGAGTCGACTATTAATTTCATTTATCTATTTAAAAGAAAAAACGAAAATAGAAACTAAATATAAATACGAAAACAATGTTTCGAAAACGAAAGCGGATGTTTCATGGAATAGCTAGGCGATTTACTTCCCGTTAACATCTATTGGCGTTAGAAATGACGTCATCATGTCGCTCAACTTTCCGGTGGCGGCAGCTATAATTAGGCATTTTTGGCTATTCATGCGAACAGCCATTTTAGGCGTCTAAACCACAGATTAACTGTGAGTATTGGAATGTCCAGTGTATTAAAAATATTTATAAACCATTTCCTGCATATACATTTCGTACATCACTCCATAGTTAGTTTGTAGCTGAATAGTTTTTGTAAAAATTTTATATTCATTTGAGATAATATTCTTGAAAATCAATGCGAGTCATGTTCAAACACTTTCCGGAATTAATGTCATAATTCCTGCTTCAGTTATTCATTTGGAATACAATATTGCAAACACAGAACACTTGTTTCTATCGTGGATACAATCTGCAGCGTTAGCTTAATGGTGCACATCTGAAATAGTATCAAAATGGTACAGACAGAACTTGCTGTATTCACCCAGCTAGCCGAGAACAAACAAGGTAAGTTTAAAAATTGGCTAGATGGCGATTTAATTCACGAAATGCTTAAAACAACTTCCAGGGTTTATAATACTTACTAGTTGTTATCCGCGGCTTCGCCCGCCCGCGCCATCTGTTGAGGGGAATTACAAAGAAAACCCCAGAAAGTGGGGAGGGGGGGAGGTCGTAGGGGGCTGATTTTTGGCGATATAGCAGGTCCTTTATTGATAAGCCTGCCCTGAAAATTTCAAGTCGCTAGCTCAAACCGTCTAGGAGGAGATAGAATTACAGATAAATAAATAAATACACGCAAGAGTTTTAGTATATAGATGGCCATTTTTAACTTGGAGTAGAAAATAGCAGCGACACCATCAAGAAAAGTACAGCAACTGTCTTGAAAATGTTTGAGCATACCTTGCGTTTCTATTTAAAAATACAATCCAGTACAGTGCTTCCCAAATTGTGGTCCGCGGCCGGTAGCAGTCTGCAGAAATAAAGAGATACTGATCCTCAGAAAATATTAGTGAAACAAAAAAAGTAATCATTTCGGACTAAATTCACAAAACTACTGTTATTCATTATTATTATTATTATTATTATTATTATTATTATTAAATGTAAATCATATTTTGTTTTACGTAAAAAAGTGGCCATGGAAAAATATTGCAGAAAATATCCATCCGCTGACGGAAAAAGTTTGGGAAACGCTGATCTAGCATATGAACCAATTTTGTGAAAACCGTTGTTATATAAATTTTTTTCTATTATTTATTATCTACAGAAGATTTAATTCACGAGCTAATGAAAGGATCCATAGACAAATACTCAAAGGGTACCATTGTCCGTGCTTCATACGGAAAAGGAGAAGTTTTCTCTTTTGAAAGAGATTATTTGAAACCAAACTTACAAGAAGAAGACATTACATCTGGTAAAAACAATATACAAGTTTCTGATATTTTTAAAGACATTCAAAACAAGGAACCTAGAAGGATTCTAATAGAAGGGGATAAAGGAGTTGGAAAAACCACATTAGCGTTTAAATTAGCGTATGATTGGTCCAAAAATGAAGACTATATAGTGCAATTTAAATTAACTATTGTAATTCGATTGGGACATTCTGACAAACAATTGAGTAAGCAAATTATAGACCACTTTGATATTATCAACAAAAGTGACAGTGATGTTATAAGTTGCATAGAATATAATCAATCCAAAATATTGCTCATCCTAGATGGATTCGACGAGTTAACCGATGCTCGAAAAAATGAATTACTGCCATTTCTAAAAGGTTCTTTTTGGCCCAAAATAACAGTCATCATTACTTCCAGAAGAGGCCATTTTACATCGGAATCTCTTGCTTCCAAATCCAGATTAACAAAAGATATAATGGAGTTTCTCTGGAGTGAACGGCTGCATATAAAAGGTATTGAAAATGTAGCCAGTGAGCAATATTTACAAACTCACCTAAAAGACAAAAGAGAGATGGAAAAGCTAAAAGTTTTAATTGGCAAAAGTTTTTTAAACAGTCCCGTCATCTTGTCTTTAATTGGCCAATTACTTGAGGAGGAAACTGAAGAGGACTTCAGCAGCTTAACTTCAATCTACAAAAACCTTCTGGAATATCTTGTTGGCCGATACTTAAAAACTGACAAGAATGTAAACGATAAATCACTGTTTGAAGAAATAAGTAGAAATGCATTTGATTTTTTATGTGACAAAAATCTTGACCACACTGAGAGAGATTTTGTAAATCATTATGAAAAGTTACTACGTGTAGGATTATTGATCTTAAAAAGCGAAAATACGGAAATTGAACCTTTACATCCATCACTTTTGCAATATTTGGCTGCCTATTATCTTTGTGCTTTATATACGAAAAACTTTGAGGAATACAAAAATTGTTTGTCCCAAATAATGCCCATTGCCTTGCAAATTACAGAGGATTCAACAATTTTAAGATTTTTAGCGGGTTTACTTGAATTCAAAGGTACAATGGATTTACTGAGATCATTAGTAAAGTATGCTTTTAAATTCCGTGCTTATTTTGAATTGCTCGTTGGAATAATACTTGAAATTCGTGTGCCTAACGGTTTTAATCATCAACTTGTTGAGACTCTATTACCATTCATACCACCGTTATGGAAGATTCCGTGGACAAATGAGACAATTCATTTCTCCGAGTATTCTCAATATTCTGAGATCATGCAATATGGAATTAAAAAAAATAAAATTAATATAATTCAATGGGACCTTGAATGCGAAGGGATATTTCTTCAGGATATAGAAATTGACAAGCTGGTAATAAGACTGAATAATGACGTTAATTATTCCCAAAAAAGTAACATTAAGTGCCAAGAATTGATATGTATAATTTATTATCGGAGTGAAGAAAATTTCCCAAATATTTGGGAGAAGTTTATGAATATAGTTAATTGTATAGATTCTCAAAATATTTCATTTCAAATTTGGTCTCCATTGAGAATCGTATTGAAGTACCTACTAAGAAGTATTGAGTTGGGCGAATTAGCAAAGAAACAATTTCTTTGTTTGCAATCTCAAATTTGTTCTCAGAAAGATAGCATTGAAAATTCAGAAATTATCGAGTTAATTAAAAAGAATAAATTCAAAGTCGTTCATTTAGCTTTCCATGGCCAAGTTCGTGGTGATTCACTTCAGGTATATGTTAACAGAGTTCTCGATAGCGTTGGGAAAAGCAACAACATAGAAAAACTGATCCTAATAAACAAATGCAAAGTAGAAACTGATAAGCAGAACCCAAGTTCTAATAATGGCATTACCGAATATAAAATTAACACAAAAATTAATTTAAAATCGCTTCGTTCTGATACAAAGAACACGTACTCTTACGTTTGGTTTGTAGGATTTACAATAAACCCTGAAGATGGCGACGATGATCAGTGGCATTTACGAGTAAAAGACTTTGGTCACTGGGAGTATCAGAAAATATCTCGGATACATTTTAACAAACGAATTGTTGGTACCAAAGTTATTGGTACTGAAGGGGAAATTCTTTGTGAAGATTTCGCAGAAGAGGCACATAACATGGATACTTTTTTTTCTAATGTAAAAGAACTTGATACAAGTATATGTAGAACTTCTTATGATAGTGAAGTTTTCTCTATTGTTAAAAGGTTTTCGCAACTTCAAATTCTTTATTTGACTCTTACACCTGTTGGGAAACGAAGCTTTGATAAAGTAGCCGAAGATTTTGTTAATGCTTTTTCATCATTAAAAAAATTAAGAACATTAATGTTTTGGAGAGGAGAAGATAATCTTCTTCTACTCATTAGCTTATTAACAAAATTGAAGAAAAGTTTTCAAACTGGTCATAATGAAAAGTTGGAGCACCTTAAGCTCAGCTTTAGCATCGTTAAGCTAGATGAGGATGCTTTTAATAAGTTCTCGCAGGTTCTTAAAATCTTAAAGGAATTTGTTCTTGAAGAATATAGCGATCGTATAAGTATTGTTACGCAGATTGGTCCTGATATTGTAATGGAAACTGAGAGGTTCTTCAAAATTATCGAAGATATTATGCTGTCTAAAGAAGAATTAACTATTGAAAGTGATTTTGATGGAGCTTCTAGTGAAGGTTCTTATTATAGCCAGCGTAACTTTCTGATGGGAAAAGTTCAAGAGTGTTTCACTATGAAAAAAAAAATAACGAAACATTTACCATCGTAAGCGGCAGAAATGGGAATTTTGAAATGTATACATAATTTTACAATGATGTTTAAGTATTACAAAAATAAATAAAAGACGGAAACAAGTAATAAAATGTTTCATTTGTGATAAACCGTGTAAACATCCCGATGGTTATAAGCATTAACTAAGAATATAGCAAATGCTTGAAAAACAATATATAGACTAATTTAAATGAATGACAAACATTTACGTGGACAGCAGAAAATGTATTATTTAAATTTTATATATTCAGTTGTTATAATTGTAAATACTTATTTAAAAAGTTACGTTATTTAAAATTATGTTTGATAGTATGTAATGCACAGCATAATCAGGATGAGCGTCTGATGATAAATAACAGCGATCAAGACTTCGATTGATTCGCAAATAATATTCCTTTATAGGTAAGTTAATCAATTACTGAAGATACTGTTAATAGTTTATGATAAAATCAAATAATAATATTTACAATTAGCATTTTGTTAAAAACTAATTAAAAATTTTGAAATAAACTGTTTAATTTTTCCATTTTCCCTTCTACTTAATTGTTTGAATTGTATATACTTAATTCATACACGAGGGGAAGTCCGTAAGTAAGTTACAAATGGATATTGAAATGAAACCAATGAGAGTATTGACTTGAAAACTACTTTTATTTCTCCACATAATATCTCTGTACAATAAGGCGTTTGTCTCGACGTTTCCCAAGCTCTCCAAAATCAGCAGTATAAAATCCTTTGGGCTGCTGTTCTAAACCAGGCGGTGAATCCCCTTTGTACAGTTTCATCGCCGGGAAAGTGACTAGGGCATATTGCTTACCATATTCCGGCAGCGAGAGTAACCTGTAATGTTGCCGACTCCTACTGTAACATCCTCATGAAACTTTGTAATGCCATTCGATGAGGCAATCTTGGGTAAAAAGTTTTTTTGTAAAAAAAAAAAAAAAATACTCCCCACCTCCCAGCAACAAAAGAATTCTTTTTATTCCTTACCATGGTAGTGGGAGGCCTGTGCGAATGTAGCATTCCACCATTACAATTTATTTGGCTGGGATTTCTATTAACTCAATAAAAACAACTTCTTTCTCTAAAAATGTTAACATAAAATAAATAAATAAATAATTGTTTCTTCGAAGATAACTTCGATGACTAAACAATTGATGAAATTGTATTTTTTTTTCAATTGGTGAAACTAAAACTTCTCCGACTCTTCGGAATGAAATGTTCCTACGTGGAGGTAAGATAAATTCGACAGGTTGGACATCGGTTATCTGCGCACGAAAATACGTGGAAGCTTAAACAAGAAATTGTTCATAAATGAATGTCTACGTTGGAGCAGACAATAATCAATACTGAAATTAGCCTTCGAGTTTTAATGCTACCCAAAAGATAAAATATTAAAATTAAGTCTATGTAGCTTACTTTAGCGATGTCTTAAATTCAAGAGTCGTAATTGGTGCAACCAATACGTTTTCATGCCGCCTGGAACAGTTCAATCATGTTGCCAAGTCATGATTTTAGTGACTAGATTTAGTGACTTTTTTTTCTAAAAGTGACTTTTCAGTGACTAAAATTTTTTAGTGATTTTTTTTTTCAAAAGTGATTTTTCAGTGATTAATATTTCATAGATAGTTTTCCCAAAGAAGTAATAAATAATAATTTTTGTGTTTACAATCGCGATGAAATTATTTACAAATGGTGAATGGTATAAAAATCAATTGAACCAATGGGAAAATTTATCCATCTAAATTTGGCCCAACATCAACAGCACCGTTGACTGCTCAAACAATAAAAGGTTTGAAAATCTTGTTAGGCTTGCATTGGCGATATCAATATTTCACTGTCAATATCGAACGCCACAGTAGCATTTTCCGTATATTCGCGTGTAAAATCCAAGTTGAGAAGCAAGCTGAATGTTGATTTCATGCAGCCTATCTATCTTGACTATAAGGTACTCTCTTAGAAGACAAGGTATTCATTGCTACAGTTTCGTACCCACAGTCTTTTGATATGAAAATATATGAATGTATGATTACGTATTCAAGAAATGTACAGTCAACCAAAGGAAATAATCCACACGAGTTTAATACTAATATTACATTTCATGCTAATGTGTTGTTTTAATAGCTTTTTTAATTATAATTATTTAAATTTAATAATCTTAATAATGTTAACTCTAAATGTAATTTTAAATTATTAAAAATAAATTAATATTGAAACGGTAAAACTTAGAGTTATTTCCCTTTGATGACTGTACAATCACATCAGAGAAAAAGTTAAAATGAATGCAGATGAATGTGATGTATTTGAACACTTAAATAATTTTACACTGTTTAAAAATACAAGCTTTGTTATTCAAACTTTTGGGCCAGTGTTTGCTTACACCAGGGATGTCCAAGATTTCTGTCCGCGGGCAGCGCCCGTGCACCCGGGTAATCTTCCTTCTTTCCCTATTGCACATTACGTTGATCAGTTCCTTAAAGTCTGGCAACGCTGCATAGGAAAAACTATACCCACTCCACTCCTGTGTTTTGAACTATCTCCTCGGCTTTGCCCGCGAGTGTTTATGTTGCACGCGGGTGACGGGCAAGATTTGGACGTCCCTGGCTTACACCGATTATTTTTGTAATGTTTGTTTTAAATAAAACAACTTCATTTGATTGTTGTTTTAATGTCTACTTTTGCGTGTTCTATTATTATAAAAAAATAACAATAAAGATAAGTACAAATTAAAATGTTAATTTTTTTAATAAAATAATATAAAAACAATTCTTAGAAAAAAGAATTCTTAGTACTTAACAATTTTTTGAAAATCTTTAAAAATGATCAGTAACTGGAGATAATGAGTTAGCAGACAATTGAGAAAGAGTGAAAGACGATAGAGGAAGCACTCCTTTAGCTCCGTGCTGTATTGAGCAAATGGTAAGCAAGTAAATAGAAGAATCGGCGACCGCTAGACTACACAAAGTGATGAATGGCCAATTTTTGCTTCAAGACATCGAGAGAAGAAAGGAAATTGCAGCAACATCAAGTGTAATTATCCCGGGCAACGCCGGGTCCTCTGCTAGTTATATATATAGATAGACAATGTCTAACAATTGAAATTGGGAATTTAATCAGGCACGCCAGTTTTTCTTTCGTTGGACAGCGTATAACTTATTGGAAGCGCAGCTGAGATGGCTCTCCCCCGTCTCGTTTCGGTAAAACTGGTTGGCTCGGTTCCGGAAGATCTAATTCGACTCAGGGGAAGAGAAGCAACTTCGTTGACAGCATTTATGTTTCATCGTACTGCCACCTGAATTCTTCTCCGTTCGTCTCCCTTTTTATTTCAATTTCCAACGCTACTTCGCATAATATATTCTTCTTTTGTAAAAACGCTTCTGCAAATTTTGTGAAAAAATTAAATAAATCTTTAAAAAATAAAATATTAATGATCTTATTTGAAAAAATGGAGGGAAAGCAGTAACAAAACATGCGGTCGAATACGATTCAGTTGAGCTGGAATTTTATACAGCAGGGCTGTTATACAGTGTATGGGTCAGAATTAAATTAATGATGCTTCCTTGTGGTATGAAGCCGAAAGTGTATGTTGCGCCCTGCTGTTTTGAATTTCTTCTCTCTTGGTTCTACGACCTGGATTCGAACCAGAAACCTCGAGTGTCGTTATATGCTCGACGCCTCTACCAATTTTTCTTCCATTTTTTCATTACCTGATGTTTGGAGATTCAGCTCCAGTTTATATTCATTATTAGGACCAATAGGTACTTACGTTTTAACAATGTGCGTCCGTCTGTCTGTCTGTTGGTGCTCTAGCGGCCGAGCGTTTCCGAATTCTCGACTTCCGTTTTCGCCATTCGACAACTTAGGTAAAACGAAAGACTGAGTTCGTTGGTGGAAAAAATCGGTGAACTAATTCCGGTTCAAAATGTCACGTATAAAGAGGGGACCACGTTTTTCACTATACAATTCCATGTATAAATGGCCTGTGCACTGATCAATGCTATTCTCTCTGGTATTCCGTAGCTAAGGCAGAGAAAAAGGTTGTGAATTAAGTGAAGACACGTGATGGTCTTCCTTCACGGTCAAAATCAGGCAGAACTGGTACAATGGTACGTGGTTTAGTGGTACCATTATGGTCCATTAGAAATTTTCAGTGTTAAGGTATGGCATGTGTTATATCAAACAGCTTGGAATAACGTAAAATTAATGATAGTCGAAATTGGTTCAATGGTATATGGCAGGACTGTCCAAGATTTCTGTCCGCGGGCAGTGCCCGTGCACGCGGGTAATCTTCCTTACCCACCTATTGCACATTACGTTGATCAGTTCCTTAAAGTCGAGTTGCTAATTATCAATTCGACATTGTAAAAAAAAAAAAAAAAAAAAAAAAGAGGCAGTTTACCATTTTATTTCCTTTGTTTTAATTTGATTTCAGGTAGAATTGTATTTTTCTCCGATAGGACACGATTGCATATTAAGCATTTCGAATCCGATCTGTGAACAATGAAAAAAAACATATTCTCCCACTCCGGTTTAAATACTGGTTCAGTGATTTTATGCTTTTTCGGAATGTGCCCCATTTTATGCGAGACGAAAAACAAGCAAGTATCAGTAACAAAAGAAATAATGCCTCATTTAACCGAATCGCCCCCTAAAGTCTGGCAACACTGCATAGGAAAAACTACACGCTCCTCTCTTGAGTTTTGGACTATCTCCTCGGCTTTGCCCGTGAGCTTTGTCCGCGAGCATTTTATGTTGCACGCGGGCGACGTGCACGATTTGGACGGCCCTGATTTAGTGGAACCATTATGGTCAATTGGAATTTTCAATGCTAGGCTATGGCTTGTAATATATCAAACAGCTTGGAAAGACATGTCATAAATGAATATAACATAAAATAACTGATAGCCCAAATTGGTTCATTCTCCAGTGGAAGCATCCAGGGTTACCACCACCAAAAAAATTTCAAGGCAATCCACACAAATGCAGGAAAGGTTATGCTGACGTTCTTCTTTGACCAAGACGGCCCCCTTTTGATAGACTTCCTGCAGCACGGGACAACAGTGAATGCCCAGCGTTACTCGCAAACCTTGACCACCCTTCGCCAAGCAATCAAATCGAAACGACCAGGCAAGCTCACCCGTGGGGTCATTCTGCTCCACGACAATGCAAGACCTCATACGGCCAACACAATCACGGCACTCTTGCAGAAATTCAAGTGGGAGGTTCTCGGTCACCCTCCATACAGTCCAGACCTCTCTCCCTGCGATTACGCCATTTTTGGTCCCCCAAAAAAGGCTCTGAGGGGCAGACGATTCACCTCGGACGACGACGTCAAGCAGTACGTGCGGAACTGGTTCACAACGGAGCCCTGGTTCCTAGGCCTCCGGCTCGTTTCTATATGAACGCTCCCTATATCTTTACCTGATATTTGGAGATTCAGCTCCAGTTTATATTCATTATTGATTATTTCCTTTTTTGGTAAAAGTAAAAATTCCATTTGGAGGGTCACTCCTTTGATGTTGCGCCTTGTTTCCATTGGAGTTAGATGTTTTAGGTGCGAAAATAGACGCAGCCCCCTACCCAGGGATGACCTAATATTACATTGCTGATTGAGTTCTGAGGCCGAATGCAAAACAATAATTGCGAGAACAAAACAAGAAATCTTCCTAAATCATCTACGAAAGGCCATTAAAATTGAATGAGGGCAAATTGGAATTTTACAGAGACGTTTAAGTTGGAAAAATTCGAAATGAAAACACTTCTTACTGTCACTGGTGGAATCGTCAACCTGGTTTCGTAGTTGAAGAAACCATGGCATCACCCTCAACTGACGGGAAAGAGAAAGGGGAAAAAATGAAGAAGAAAACGAAACTAGGAGAAGGGGATGATTGAAAACTGACTTTAGTGAGGAGGCTTAATTAAGACATTTACTCTTTCATGTACAGTCGTCAAAGGGAAATAATCCACACTTGAATTTTACTCTAAGTTTTATCGTTTCAATATTAATTTATTTTTAATAATTTAATATTACATTCAGAGTTAACATTATTAAGATTATTAAATTTAAATAATTATAATTAAAGAAAACTATTTAAACAACACATTAGCATGAAATGTAATATTAAGTATTAAACTCGTGTGGATTATTTCCCTTGGTTGACTACCTAATGCACTTCACTCATACCTAGCTGTGTGACTAAAACCAGTTTACTGACCAGCAAAATGGAGATTGAAACCAGTTGATACTCGGAAGTAGTCTATCAGATTCTAGACTAGAGATTTCAGAAATATTGAAAAGCCTAACCCAAGAAGGCAAAGGTCTGTGGAATGTACGAAGTGCGATGTAAAAAGTTCCGGAACTGGTTGCGCATCTCGCCAACAAATGGCAGCACAAGTCCACAAATACAGTAAATCATAGCCCTAACTTTCATAAATTAGCTTTCCAAAGGATTTTGTTTCATGTGCATTAGGGACTGAGACAAATGCTATTGTGACCATGTCTGTCAGGTCGTCTGCGATTTTATCGTGAACTTTAAATTTAAGAACTAGCAAATTCGAGCAACGAGCTATCTGAGGAAAGACGTTCGGCGAAAGCTACCAGATCTGTGGCGTGAAAAAAACTGGATGCTCCACCATGACAATGCACCCTCTCACCAGATTGAGTTACTTGCGAAAAACAACATGATTTCGCTTCCACACCCACCCTACTCGCCAGATTTGGCTCCTGCAGACTTTGTCCTCTTTCCGAAAATGAAGATCCAGTTGATACAATTGAGCATATCCAGTGCGAATCGCAGAAGGTGCTTGACTCGTTTCAATAAAAAGACTCCCAGGACACATTCCTGAAGTGACAGAAACGCTGGACTCGTTGTATGGCTCACAAGGGGACTATTTTGAAGGGAATACTGTGTAAATATACATGTACTTAAATAAATTACTTTCTCTTTAAATGAACCAGTCCCGGAACTTTTTGATCGCACCTCGTAATACAGAGTTCTTTTACATAAGCGCTTTTTGAATCTCAAATCTCCATGGCCTTAGTATCTACGTTCACGAAACAGACTACTGTAGGCGAATATGAGGTCATTCACAAAGTTGTCTTTGTACATCCTTGTCTATCCTGGAATATTTCCCTTATAATAGTGAGAATTACTTTCTTTAAAAGCACTTGAGAGATCTCATCTTTTTGGCAGACTCCAGTCTGAATGGTAAATGCTTCCAAAAGAACATACCGGATTTACTCTTGGCTAGCTGAGCCGTTGTACATAAAGTGTGATGATTTTATGTGCACTTGCTGTCTCTAGCGTTCTCCCCAAGGCAGGGCAGTGAACACGTTTGAAAGCAGACTTAGTATCGATAAACGTGATGGTTGGCTGTTTACATCAGGTTTCTCTTCCATTAGTTAAGCAATGGCGAAAATTTGATCGCAGCATCCTCATTTAGATCCAACTCTCGCCAGTTCTTCTGGGAAGATCTGTTCTTAGTATTTTTGCAGCCTTGACTGAATAATCTTCACTAGGTGATCTGTTCTTAACCTAACCTAACCTAGGTTCTTGCAATCTAGTGATGATTTTCTTCCATCAGCGTTATTTGTTTCGTGCGCCGATTTGGTGAGTGAATTTGATACAGCAGGATCTTCCCCAGCCTGATTGCTTCTGCAGTAAATAGGTCCACTCTTGGCGCATTTCCATTCTTGAACGATCAAGTGACTGCTCTCTGTAACTTAAGCTGTTTTGGGATACCAAACACTAACTTACGCATGGTTTGTTCGAGCTCGTTAGTAGCTTACTGGCTTAAAACTCTTATAAAGAAACAGTGAAAACTATCAAAAAAGGAACATGTAGAAAACCACGTTTGCACCACACTCTAGATGGACATGATCGTTGAAACCTTATAAAAGGAATCGAGGATCATGAAAAGGCAATCCAATTTTCAAGCACGATGTTGGACCTCTCAGATCCAAGTGAGGCCTTATAGAGGGTGATTCAAAAGTTCATGCCTGATTTCAAAGAGCTGAACAATCCGCCTACCACTGTCAAGAGGACATCATTAAGTTTGTTGACGTTGCCGGTAGAGATCTCCTCAGTCACGGCCACAGAAAGCGTTTAGAGCGTCCTCCGCTTGAACAAGTGCGAGTCAGCGGTAACTGTCCGCGCGAATTTCGCATAAGATTCGGAACAAAAGCCCCTACTGCTAAGAGCATTAGAAAATGGCATCAAACGTTGCAAGAAACTGGTTGTTTGTGTAAGCGGAAAAGCACAGTTCGGTCTCGTATCTCTGGTGAAATTTTCGATCGTGTTCGGCAGAGTTTCCTTGGCAGTCCAAGGAAATCTACGGAATCACCATTTCGAAACTTGATGATATGACGAATATTTTTTATTTTGCTGCACTTCTGTATGTTTATTTTAACATAAATGCAGCATTCTGAAATCGGATATGGTCTTTGGAATCACCTTTAATTTTTCAGTTTTCAGCTTTTGTGCGTGCCCTGTGCTGACTGATTTGGGGCAAACACAAACATCGTGTCTTGTATTGTCTCTGGTTCAAGACCGTCACTACAGGAATTTTGAGCTCACTTGTCCTTTTTCTGAGCTCGCGTTTCTTATTGGGCGTGAATCTGTTGGGAGCCCCGTCAGTTTATTATTTACTTTGAAATGGGATTGATCTATTTGAATATTTTCTGCTCCGGGTAGAGATCAACTTATCATAATGAAGAAACCCTTACTCATGAAAGTATTTCCTTAATAAGTTTCTGTTCATAGGCTCTCATAGATGAACAAGCCGTGTGGTTGCAAGGAAAAACCGTTAATTACGGATGTCATATTTGGTTGCAAGTTTACGATATAGTAGGGGGCGTAGGCTTATCTTCGTAAATACGAAAAAAAAAATTAATTAGTCATCTTCAGTGTGTATTTGCTTCAGTTATCTATAGAGCTTGGAAATCTTAAACTCCACTAGTGACGTATTTATAACAAATTAGTAAAGTGAATGAAATTCATGTATTTGGTCATCGAATAATTATTATTTAACAACAATTAAAATAAAAAACCAATTCAAAAATGCCAATATCTTAAGTAAAATTCTAGAAAATTACTAAGTTACGAAATGTTGGAAGATTTTAAAAAAATAAGATAAATATATGTATCTTTTAAATGATTAATGATGAAGTTATCAAGAAATTTTAAACGATATGCTTTTCACATTTGTTATTAAAAGGCAAATCAACAAATTCCGTTTCTTTTTCTCATTACATATTGAAATATTGGAAAATTAAACTCTATGGTAAGCTTGTCTTGTTTTTTTTTCATTCTTATTTTATATAGTCGATATTTATATATTCTGTTGTTGTTGTTGTTGTTGTATGAAATTCGAAAACATTCTTCGACGTTTTTTCCCCTTAATATAAGTACTGTAAGAATTTGAATATTTATTTCTAAACTTAAAATAATGAGTCAGCATTAAATTAAAATAATTTTATTGTTTTACTCCTTAATTAACCACGAAGAAATAAATGTTTACTTTATCATGATCAGGGGATAGGGTAATAAATTAATAAGGTCCTACATTTTCACATAATTTACAGGGTAGTTATAGTGAAAATTTCCCTACTTAACCCAACCTAGACAGGAAATTATTTATAATCCGGGTGCCAAACACGGTAGGAATAATGTCCATATTAGGAAACACAAGATTTGCATGGGTCACCGCTTCCATTAGTTTCAGGGCTACCTGAAAGACAGGATTTATGAAGAGAATGCACATGTGCGTGACCACCGAGAAGAGAAATATGTGGTCAAGACATGAGCCGATATGAAGAGAAGGATATGAAGGGTATGAGTCAAATCGAACAAAATAGGGTGATAATTGACCATAGGGTCTCCTATTTTTCTCAAACTTTGTCAGAGTATTCTAGTGGATAAAATATAAGGCATGCATGCATAGTTTCGTTAGCCAGGTAAAAATATATTTTAGTTTATTATTAATTATCAAAGTCATCAAAATTGCGCGTATAAAACGAAGCATACCTCTGGTTATATTCATCGTAGGGAATTGTCGTATATGTCAAGTTAAGGCTAAAATGAATCACATTTTTTAAATTTACTTTATGGACTCCAAAATAAAATATGAAGGGAAAATCATTTTAATTTTATAAAATATATTAACCTAAAAAAGATGCTCTAAAATTATTTAAAAAAATAGAGTTTAATTCCCTCATATTCATTGCATAACACTACGAAATTACAGAATGGAATTCCAAATAGTTCAATCAGTATTAAATTATTTATAAGGTCAGGTGCGCTGCTTTTATATGTGAGCAGGAGCAGGAATACAACAATGGCTTAGGCGACGTCCATGAGCAATTAGCACTTTTAATTAAACTACATCATTTCACATTCATTTTCTATATTTCTAAAAGGAATTCCACTTTGAAATTTGGGTGGCCATTAGAACAAACATCAAGAAATATGCTAGTATTTTTTGCATATTTTTTAATATGTCGTTTTAACTTAAAATTTTCAAAATTAATGTTAAAATCATATTAAATAAATATTTTTAATTCCTTTAAAAAATATTTAGTTTAAAACCCCACATTTTAAGCTTTAAAATGAGCTACGAATGAAATCTGTATGAAGTACAATTTCAGAGAAAGATGTGTTTATAGAACACCTTAACCGGATAATTTCTGTAAATTTGACTGCGAATATTTTTGTAAGAAATTATGTTAGATGAAAATTAACACGGTGGGGTTACTTACTTTGATGCAAGGAATGTATAAAAAAAGTTTGAACCTTTTATAAGTATGTGGTGTTTTTTAGGTGTCTCATTTCACGTAGGTGAGACTCGTATCAGGCATACTCATGGATATGCTTCGTTCAGTCGTGCAGCATGGTATCCTGCGCTTTTAGACTGGCCTGGATACGGATGGGCGCCATTTCGATCAGACTTGTAGTCCACAAAAACCAGACACATCGTATAATATCGCAAGGCATTAAAAGTGTTTCAATAGAATTGCTTATTCATTTTTTCCTCTTTCCCATGTCCTTGGCAACGTTCATATTACTATTCCTGTTCGTGCGATTGATCGTTTCCACATCACGAGACGGTTAAATAGGGAAAGTTTAACTATAACCCGTATGTTTTTCTGATGTTTTCATATTTTCTTAAAATCAAGTAATGGTAAACATAAAAATGTACATGGCTTTCCGATGAAAGCTGATCATATCACTGGGACAAATCGAACCAAGTCATCGTCTTCAGCGTACTATAAACGAGTATACAGAATCGAATGTACAGTCGGGTGCAAAATGGTTTTTACCTAGGTCAAAATTGTGCGGCTTCCTTACAATACTTCCATCCAATGAGATTGCTTTTTCCAGATGTCTAGTCGAACACGCTTACTATGGAACGATTCCATTAAGTTTTTGCTTAGCATCGGGGGTAGGCAAATTTTACGTCACGTGCTCAACTATGTTGACAAAAAGATTATTTTGGCTGTTCTGATGAGAATTTTTGTTTTATTAATAATAAACTAATCTATTTGGTTAATAATGAAACATAAATGGTGCACAGAATCGATATGATTATATGCGTGGTCAAGAGATAAGCTTATGCCACGCCCATTATGGTGTGATGCGGAAGTGATTTACAGGTGTAAGTGGAATCTATTTTCTTTTGACTGCTCGAAAGGTTACAAGTCTCATTTTTGTGTGTATATAAAGAATCAACGACAGTTATGCCAAAACCAACCGAAAAATTTTTTTAATTTTTTATATAACTAGATGGATCCCGTCAAAATTTGACGACGAATAACCCATCTTATTATTAATCCCCATCTCTTTAATTAAAAATTAATAAAATAAAAGATTGTCAGAGCAAGAAATAGAATAATCATTATGCACAAAAAATAGAATAATCAGAGCTTAAATATCTTATTATGCTCAAAGAATAAGAAATTAGTTAATATATAAAATCAAAATAGCTTTAAACTAAATTTCTCTGAAAGTATTAAACTGAGACAAAGTGTCAGCGGATAAAATGATCAGTTTTTAAAGCTCTTTCTAACGATATAACATTTAACAGAACATTTTCAGAGTTTATCAGTAGTCACAAGGAAACGTCATAAAATGATCAAGGCAGGATTTTCTTTCTGCAAATCTTCAGTTTATTTAATTCAAACCAATGATTGAATATTGTCTCATTACAACAATCCCTGGCTTCTGATAGATTGTCGTAACTTTCTTTGTTGGCTTCAGATGCCCATGCGCAGAAGTGCCAATTTTGCTCTTACAAAAAATGCTTTGCGTTTTAATGTATAGGATTATATATTTTAATAGTAGAGAATATTAAATGAATTGAACAACAGAGGATTTTTGTAAAAGTAACGGCGATATGAATTAGTGTATGTTTTATTAAAAACTAAAATATAGAGTAAAGCGTGACATGACAGTTAACATGAAAAGTTTTTATACCCTCAAATAAACAGATCAAATTGCACACTTCGATGAAAAAATTTTAATCTGTTTATAGTGTTCTTTACATACACTGTTTAAAACTTAAACGAAATCAAAAACGCGATAATGAACAAAACAAAAAAATATGTCTATCCATATCGGGTATGAACTCTGCTATTCGAGGCGGTAGGCAGAGACTTTAACGATACTGCTGTCAGCCGCTATCGCTTATTATTGTCAGGAGGGAGCAGGCGACGAGCACATCCCAAGCGTATACCTGCTACCCTATTTTCATTCAGAAGGGACAGGTCCATTCTAATCTGCCTTGACTCTCAGTAAAAGTAACTGATTTTGCAACCGGTCAACATCCAGTAATCTCAGCCCCTACGGAGCAGGTAAAAACCTTGTTGCACCCGACTGTGCAATAGATTCTGCACACTCGTTTGTATTACGCTGAAGAATACTTGGTCGTCGAAATGCACATACGTAGTATTAAAATAAGTTTGTGGAATTTGTGGTTTCTCTTTCAATTATTACTTACCATTACGGGATTTCCAGTTTCCTGGCATCATCGGATTCCATTATGATGCTTAAATTGATTGATGCCGAAAAGAATGCTTAAATTGATTGGTTAGCTCTTGTTACTGAGATACAGCAGTTATGATATGTCACTTCTTTGCATATACAGGGTGATTCAAAATTCAATGTACAGACTTTTATCGGAGGTAGTATGGGTTATTCTAAGCAAAACAGTTGATATGAACATGAGTCAAATGTACTGTTTTCTAATAAGTAATAAAGTTCTAATAAGTTTCTAATGAGTTTTTCTGTTTTGTCTACATTAGCTAGCCATACCTTTCACTTTACCCACTCGATAAAGGGCAGGGAATGAGATTTGTTCACCGGATTTTTTGCTAAACCCACATTTTACATGATGCTCTACAACTTTCTAAATAACACATGGGGTCTAACCCCTACCCCTACAAAATTAAAATTTTCAAAATTTACCCCTTCACCCCCAGGGACGCGAAATGTTTTTATTTTGAATTAGGGGATATTAAAACCAAATAATCAATATTCATTTTCCCCCAATCTGTTCCCCTTGAGTCGTTATTTGGGCCTAAAGACGGGACACCAAATATGAAACATCCTGTATATAGAAAGTTATTACCGTACACTGTCGGATAATTGACGAGGACGACTTTTTTTCTTCTAGAAAAACTTCGCCACGTCGCAGCTCCTGGTTGCGGACGAACATCTCCTCTCAGCAGACCTTTTTCTTCTCTACGGCCTTCTTCACATAAGGGAATAAAAGAAAGGGCATTAGTCCCGGTGTCTTGTCGATTATTTCTCGGCTCGCAGCTAATTCCTCCCTCGCTGTTGCGAACTGTTTTAATTTTCCCGGTCGCCGTATTTTCCACGGGCGAACTGATAAGTGTCCTAAGTCCGCTACGGTCTCTTAGCTTATCCTCCGTTTCACTAGGCTTTCTCGTATGTTCATATGAACTTTTTTGCTTAGAATAACCCATAATACCTCCCCTAAAAGTTTGTACATTGAATTTTGAATCACCCTGTATATGCGAAGAAGTGACATGTAATAACTGCTGTTATCTCAATAGCAAGAGCTAACCAATCAATTTAAGCATCATTTTCGACATCAATCAATTTAAGCATCATAATGGAATCTGATGATGCCAGGAAAATGTGGAAATCCGCATATTTTGACATTAAAAGAACTGACTGAATTAATAGAATGCTATGATAAATAGTTAGGAAAAATTAGTGTTATGGATTTCAATTTTAAAAGAAAATTCAAAGTTGAATTTATTTACACACATATTAAAAATAAAAATGTTTTTTCTATTTGCAGGCAAAAAACAGTTAATTTGTATAAATCATTTAATTTAATGCATCAACATTTCACTACAAGGCATTACGATTAACGAAGATGGTTCAAATAATACTTTTATGTTTTATACCGCTATCATTGAAGGCCACCAAAGTGGAAACAGCCTTTATTTCACAAAAACAAGGGGAAACTGCCGATTTTAAATTTGTTCCTTTGTCTCCAAGTCACATTTCGAAAATAAGTATTATTTACAATGGAGTAGAAAGCTGGTGCAAGATTAACGATATGTATGAATTTTTCATCCCAATAGTGAACCCTGTTTGTCGCTGCTCTTGTGCTGATATGGAAAATCCTTGTGAAAACACTGAAGCAGATGAGTTCTGTTCATCTTCAGCAACCATAGCTCGAAGTTGTACACCGTTTTCAACTTTTATCGTAATTGACGAAATCTGTTCTAATAAACTTATTCGCATATGTTGCCAAGTTTATTTCTCTATTAAAGACGAAAATAATAAGTTCTTTGCTGTCACTATATTACCAATCAAAACAATATACAACGTTAATGTGAATTTAGTAACTGGATCAGGATATTCAAAAACGTTTAACCTTTTCATTCCTTCAGATATAGATTATGTCCAACTCGACGAGGGTTATGTACTGGAAATGAAAAAGACATTTGTCCGGCAGCCTTTGCCGTTTCAGTGGTACTATATAAAAGTAAACAGTACTGTACTAATGAATAGCGAAGTAGGTGTTAATGAGAAATACAGCTACGAGATGAATAAGATGGGTTGGTTCAAACGAACGGACAAAGGGAAAGTAGCTAGCGCAATTCGTTCTGATTTGTCTAACTTATTAAAAATTCAGCCATCCACTTCTGATTGCTCATCAAGTACGAGCGACTATCAATGGGAGTTAACTACCACTGACTACTGCAAAAGTGAAAAAGACTGCGAAAATCGGAGAGATATCTCCGTATTGTCGAAATATAGTGATAGAATTTCAAACACATACGTAAACATAAATTCAGAGGAAGCCACTCTAAAACTTAAAAACCCACCAACTGTGGCATCACGAATTATTCAAGACCATTGGCTTTATGGAAAAAACAATTCGAATTTAGT
>JAHWFO010022892.1:490466-507703 GCA_023313115.1 Rhysida immarginata
TTGATCAAATGGGCGACGCACTTACCCAATCTATAAAATTCAGTTGGATCTTTTTGTCTTGATTGGCTTCTGTCCGTTATAAATACTCAGCATGTTCTATTCCAAGTCAGTTCTCTCAAGTTCTCTCGAGGTGCTCCTTGGCTGCTGAATGATGAAAGCAAAGCTTTCGAAAAGCGCTTACAGACTCAGGTTGTATTTTTTCATTTTATTTTCGGTCTTTTTCTTTTTGTTCATTTCCTGTTTCGTTGTGGAAAAAGAGTTTTATTTTATTCTCAAGTTTATCAAATATTGCAGTGTTAATTACGAAGTATATTGTTGGAAGATATAAACTTCTAGATATTTTAACTTTTCAGGATGAGGAAATGCCACTTATAGCTAATCCCCAACCAAGCAACCAAGATGGTAAGAAACACTAAAACTATTTCTTTAAACACAAGGACTAATAATCTTAAGAGTTTTAATTTATTGCAAAACACGTGACTTACTGCAATGTTTTTAATAAAATCTTCACGATCGAGTTTAAAATGCATTCCGATTAATTAAATTTATATTTGTATCTTCATCCATAGAAAACACATTGTTTACGAGAATGAAGAAAATATCGAAGGAGAAATACTTTGAGAAAACTTTCTTTCCTTTCCAAGATGGAAATGATCTGACATTTGATAAACCCTTTTTAACGCCAAAATTGAAACGAGGAGACGACACAATGAATAAAGAAAACCTTTCTTACTTAGATATCTTCAAGAAATGCCAAAATAAGGAGTCTAGGCGCATATTAATTGAAGGAGATATAGGATTTGGAAAAACAACATTAGCTCTCAAATTAGCTTATGACTGGGCAAGAGGCGAAGAGTACATTGCAATGTTTGACTTAATCGTCTTAGTTCAATTGGGCCAATCGGATAAACCACTGAATGAAAAAATAACTGATGAATTATGTATTTCTGATGTAACAAAAAGTGATGTCATCAGTTGTTTGGAATGCAATCAGTCGAAAATTTTGCTCATCTTGGATGGATACGATGAAGTTGAAGATGGTAATAGGAAAGATTTGCTTCCATTACTTGAAGGTTCAGCATGTCCCAAAATGACCGTTGTCATTACATCAAGACGAGGATACTTCAGTTCCCATACACTTGACTCAAATTTAAGATTCATGAAAGACGACGATCTAATTTTAACGGAATATCCATGGAGTGAAAGACTGCAAATTAAAGGCATTGAAAAGGAAGAAAGACAAAGATATTTAGAAAATCGTTTTAAAAATAGATCTATTTTTCAAGAATTATTCCAAAAATCTGGAACCAATTTTTTAAAGTGTCCCGTGATATTGTTTTTACTTGGTCACTTACCTGAAGAGACACTAACTGATTGCAGTCGCCTTACGTCCTTTTACCAGAAAGTTTTTAATTCTATAGTTAACCGATTTATTGAAAGAGAAAAAGGAAATAAGGAATGCAATCCTAATGATATATTGAAAGATATAAGTAAGGTCACTTTTTACCTACTGGTGGATCAAAAGACTCCACCCTTTTCTCCACTTAAAGGTCGAATGGAAAATGAGTTCAATTTGTTAATATCTACAGGGGTATTAGCTGAAAGGAATGAGGCTAAGACTAAAGAAAGGAAATACGACACCTTGCATTTATCGCTTTTACAATATTTATCTGCTTATTACCTTCACCATCTATATAAAGAAAACTCTACAGAGTTTAATACAAATCTTTCATTAATAATGCCTATTGCTTTACAAATTACGGCGGATTCGATGATTTTAAATTTTTTGTTCGGGTTGCTGAATTTTGAAGATTGTCTAAAATTGCTTAAAAATTTGAGAAAGCAAGCCTTCAAACTTCGTTCTTATTTTCAATTGTTTATTGGAATAATCCCTGAAATTAACGCCGACACAGGCAAAGAAGCTCAACTGTTAGAGTCATTAATACCATTCTTACCTCAGATATGGAAGATTCCTTGGACTAATGACAAAAATAACTTTTTTACTACTCCGTTGTGTAAAGATATTATAAAATTTGGTATTGAGAAAAAGAAGATAAAAATAATTCAATGGGATCTGGAGTATGAAGGGAACTTGCCTAAAAATGTTAAGATTGATAAGTTAATAATTAAACTGACTAACGACTTGATTAATTATAAAAATGATCAGATGCAAAATATTAAATGCAAAGAATTGTTATGTATGATATATTTTCAAGAAAACGAGAATTTGGAAAGCATTTGGAAAAGATTTTGGAACCTGTTGAATTTATTAAAGTTTGATGAAATTTCATTTCAAATTTGGTCCTCTTCCACGCGGGTTTGTTCCGAGATTGAAATCGATGAAAGGATACATAAGCATTTACTTTGCTTTCAATGCCAGATTTATTCGCAAAATGATCGTATTGACAATGCACACGTAATAGCATTAATTAAAATGAACAAATTCGAGATTGTTCATCTCGCTTTTCATGGAAATGTAAAAGATAACGACGAATCTCTTCAGTCCTATGTACAAAGTGTCCTTGAAAGTGTTAGTAAGTGCGACAAAACTCAAAAATTGATCTTGATAAATAAATGCAAGATAGATGCAGAAATAGATTTGAAGTTATTATGCCCAGACAAACCAAAAACTTACTCATATCTTTGGTTTCTGGGATTCATTATAAAGGCATCTGATAATAAGTCTCAATGGCAACTACATGTAAATAATTTCGTATATTGGGAATTTCGACAGGAATATCCAGCTTCTTTTAATAAAAGAATTTTAGATATGAAAATAATGGCCGTCGAAGGAGAGATACTTTGCGCAGAGTTTCATAAAGGAATAAGTAACAGTACATTTCTTTCGGGTGTCAATGAACTTGAAATAAGTATTGGAAGAACTACTTACGAAAGTCGAGTGTTTTCGCATGTCAGAAAGTTTACCAATATTGAGATTCTGTATTTAACCCTTACCCGCGTTGGCGAAAGAAATTTTAATGATATAGCTAGTAACTTTCTTGATGCGATTTCCTCACTAAAACGTGTTCATACACTGATGTTTTGGAGAGGCCAGGATAACTTACCTCTCTTCTATAGGTTAATAAAAGAACTACAAGCTGGATTTGAAAATAATAAAGTTCATAAACTGAAACAAATTAAATACAGCTTTAGTATCGTTACACAAAAGGATGATCTTTTTAATAAGTTTTCACAAGCTCTCGAGATCTTGAGGGGTTTTGTTATTAATAAATATACCGAATGTATAAGCATAGTCACACAAATTAGTTCTGACACAGTAATGGAAAAGGAAAATTTTTTTAAAGAAATAGAAGATGTAATTCTTCAGGATAATAAGTTAACCATTGATAGTGATTTTGATGGAATTTCTACTGATGACTGTTGCCACAGCCATCGTTACTTTACGATTGGGAAGTTTCAGGAACGGTTCACGATAAAAAATTCTGAACAACATGACCTCGATTGTTCTTGAGGAACATTTCTCTCTGATTGTAATTGTGGACAAGTCTCTTTTACAATATAAAAAGTAAAAATTATATTGTATGTACTCTAAAAATTTGAAATGAATTATTTTAAGATGTTGTACTTAAAAGATAAATTTGCACTAAGCAAAAGTATTGTCTATATAATTATAGATCAAAAAACTAAAAAATGTTTAAAACTAATAAATAATATGAAACATCATTTTCATTTTTACTTTTTATGAATTGTTTATTTTATTTATTTTAAATACAAAGACCCGGGAAGGAAACAGAAGGGCAGTCAGAATATTCCTGGAATTCCCTTGCATATGGAATGTGAGAAAATTTGGCGCGATGTGAAACTTAGCGTGTCTGCTTCGCACTTATAACAGATCAGAAGAGGTTTTGGCGTACATTGTCGTCATATTCCGTACCAATTAAACGTGAGTATTGTTCACTCGGCACAATGTCGAAGTTAGAACAACAATGAGTCGTACCCCTGAATAGACTTACTGGTCATTTCAGGTGCACGTTTTGCAGTGGTTGAGTGATAAATTACGGAGAAAGCAGCACGACAAGTGACAAAAAGTGGTCTCTGCATCACGATCAATAACCAAGCCACATATATCCTGTTGTTCAGCTATTTCTCGCTAAGAAAACATACCTGTCATTACTCATTCACATACTTTCAGGATATTGCTTTTGGCTATTCTAGACTATGGAAATGGAGTTCAAGGAGACACGCTTCGTAACGATGGAGGATTCGAGTACTGCCGGAAAATTCCAAAACAAATCATCCTCTGGTGTTTCCAAGAATAGCAGAAGGCACAATAAATACTTGAAGTGATTAAGTATGCGTTGGCATGTGTTCTATCATTACAGTGTGGAGAACGTTTTGACTGCCCCTTGTACAACAAACAAAATTCAACAAAAAATGCAACAAAAAATAAGAAAAAAGGTAAGACTTCAGTAATCTTTTAAATACACAAACCAACTTATATTTTGCAATGAATGTTAACTATTACAGACACTAAGCTAATAACCAGTTGGTTCACCTTTAGCTCTGATCACAGCCGTAATTCTTCTAGACATAGGGTAAATCCGGTAGAGATGCTCCACTGGAAGAGATGTCCCAGTAACTGTAGTTCTTTTGCCGCTCGCTAGAATGTGGTAAATGTGCATGAGGACGGAAGCAGAGACGGCATTTCACCCCGAAGGGGCATCTCTATCAGGAAAAAAAATCCTCTTTAGCAGAATTTTAACGATGTTGTGTGTTTTTTCTAAAACCATACATATTGGACGATACGTATTACCATTTATTGTTCAACACTATGCGAATAAAATATTACAGTTTTTCTTTAGTAGAAACATCTCTACCGGATTTACCTTAGATTCTACAGGTGTTGGAACCGTTACGCAAGAATACTGACCCATGCTGACATAATACCAGTTGGTTCAAATTGGATGGGGGTGTCTATAGGCTTAGAATGGATCTTTCCACCTCCTCTTTCTAATTTTCTCTCGGGCTGATCCTGCCAGTGAAGCACGTGGAAGTCATGTTCACTGAATCCAATCGAGCACGGTGACTGTCTTGTTGAAAATTGTCATCTGCGTCGAGGAACACTATAGCCATAAACGGTTGTACCTTAACAATCAAAGAAGATAGGAAACCATTTTTGTGGAATAGTGGTTTCCTATCTTCTTAGTGTTCACAGTTATACGTATTTGCATTACGGTTGTACCTTGTCTATAACAAAGTTGAGGCGACTTGTCTTCTAAATTGTCTCTTACTGGTATTAAGAAATGTCTCCAGTGCTATTAGAGGGCCAAACTTGGTCAAGGAGAAAATTCTTCAACCATTATTCTATTTGCTGCCTGTAAGGTCGTTATTTGGAAAGACCGGTAGATGGATTCCAACTGCGTCATATACTCGTGCGACCATCACCATGGTGGAGAAGTAACGAACAAACATTCGACCAAGCTACTTTTTTCACTCAAGTGTTCAATTTCAATATTCCTTATACCCAAAGTGGGCCAGCTGTTAGTGATCCTGTTTTTCTGTGACAGTAAAGGCACCTTGCTGTTATAACCAATCAAGGACAAGATTCGTCTTGTTACGCATAATGTGATTTTTGTGCACCTATGTTGTACTGCTCTGTAATCTGTTGTGTTCTTGATGCAGACGGTATGTGTTGCATCTGCCTTTTCTGGTCACAGTTTGCGCCCGCCGCTTGAAATTTTGTTGTTGCAGAACTCCGATTATTTGAACATCCGAGATATTGTTAGCTATTTCCAATACTGATATTGTTTAGATAGTGGTATAAGTGCTGTCAATTCGACTATTAGCAGTCGTCTGAAACGTCTTGTGGCCACACGACGAGAATTATCAGATTTTGAGCGCGGAATGATAGTTGGAGCTAGACTCATGGGACATTCCATTTCTGAAGTGGTGCGGGCATTCAACATTCCTCGATCCAGTATCAAGGCTGTGCAGAGATTACTTCATTTCAGGCATTACCTCCCACCGTGACCAGCGACATCTAAACAGAATGGCCCTTCGTAAATGACACGAGTTACTACGTCAATTAACAGCCACTTCCAATGAGAGGCATACTAGAAACGTGTCTATTAGGTCAGGGCAGCGAAATTTGGCACTGATGGGAAATGGCACCAGAAGATCGATAAGGATGCCTTTACTCACAGCACGCCATGAGAGGTTGCGCCTCGCCTGGGCTCGTGAACATATTCATTGGATCTCAGATGACTAGAAACACAGCTGGAAATGATTCAAGTTGGTGCAAGCTGATGGTAGGGTTCGAGAGTGGCGCAGACCCCATGAGGCCATGGACCCAAATTTTCAGGAAGGCGCTGTCCAAGCTGATAGTGGCTACCAGTTTTCAGGTTTTGGTCCTCTGATCAAACTGACCATTAAAAAGTAGAATGGGAATGTCTGCAGACCCACTCACTATCTCTTTGTCTTCATCGATAAAATTGGGTTCAAAACTTTAAAAGTTCCACACTTTCAGGGCCCCTATCTCCTAAACGGTTGGATCAATTGAAAAAACACCAAGAATAAAACATTTCTCGAATATTGTGTACAATCTGAATATACCATTAAAAATAGGGATTCTTATTTAAGATTTCAACGTTACCCCCTCCCCCATGCCCCCCTCACAAGGGGGGGGGGGTAAATTTTTAACTAATGAATTTCCCCCGCGAAATAATTCACTTTTGATTTTGGACATTTTTTTGTACAATGCTTAGTTTCCGAGATATTCAGTTGTCTCAAGATAGATGCCTCACCCTGTATATGACAATCAACTATCAATATACTTTAACACAAGAAGAAAAATGAATCAATATAGTAATACGGTAAACAATAATTCAATTCGGGGTCAGTCATTCTTTAAAAACGAGTGAAATAAACACACTAAACACGACTATAAACTACGTTTATTGGTTTCAGATATGGAGAAGAATGTAGTGGAAGGTCACAGAGCGTGGGGTTCGTTCTCGGGGGGCGCTGCGGGGTGATGCACAATGGGCGGCAATGGGTATGAGTTTATGGAACCAATGTTTCGACATACTTGGTTGTGGCGGTAGCTCGAACAAAGTTTGAGAAAGTGAGAGTGACCGAGCTTATGTACAGTGGCGTACCTGGGGGGCAAAAACAAAATATGTTAACACAGGGCGAAAACATGAATACCATGCTCCCAGGCGCCATTCACCCCTCGCTACGCCATTGCTTAAGTATAGTAACAGAAGCATGTTACCAAACGTATAAGTTACATCTCACTTCACCAATTTTTGCCTTCAATGGTCGTCCAAGAACGAAACGCGTTAGGCTTAATAAATATTTTCATGTATCACAATTTTGGTTCCTTTTTCTTCTTGTATTTATAGTCTGTGATATTGGACAATATAGATATCATGAAAATGTACTTTTTTTGCTCTTTCATAAGATGCATGTGCCTGCGGCATATGGTGCATATGCATGCCGCACATCGTGCAGGAGTGTGCGGCACCATGGATGAAAGGAACAGGATGGACGACTTCTATGGGTCGCACATGAGTTTTTTTTTCAGTGGCGCCATCTGGATTCTTGCGTGAACTACATGAATATCGAAACTGTGGTAATTAGATGAGGTGTCATTTAATATTCATGCCGAAACGTTTGGATCCATGGGCCTCTGCATCCATGAACGACAGCGTCATCACAAAATGATATATCTTGATGACGGATCATTTTTTAAAATATGCTATTGCTAAATTATTGTGAAGATGATGTGTGTTAATTATATTACAAAAAATTACTTAAAAAGATTCTTTAAACAATTTAGTCATATACTTTTAAAGTTTTGCTGTACATTTTTGCCTTACATTAAAAGATATTCTAAATTTATATTACAAGTTTAAAAGAAATCGCAGCTGTTTTTGGTCTCCTAACAATATGTCAAAAATAACCATTAGCTACGGACAGTCTTCTCCCTAAGCAGACGACAGATGCTAGTTTCACGCAAATACCCAGATGTCGCTCCAAAATCAAATTTGCTGGGGAAGTATAAGGAGTCGTCCATCCTGTTTCTTTCATCCATGGCAGCATATCGTAGACGTACGTAATGCCAAAACAACTACGAGAACTCTAGAACTCTAGAAGAATAACTGCCTTGGTATCTGTAATATTCGTTAAATTACGAGATGTCGCCACTAAGACAGGATCCGTTTTTCAGTATTTCACAAAAAACATTATAAAATATTCTTCCCTCTCAACTAAACATCCATATAAAGGGTGAATAAAAAGCCAGGGGATAAACTTTCGTAGGTGATTCCTGACAGGAAAGGGAACAAAAAAGTTCATATTAACATATGTCCGGAAACGGACGGTGAGTCTGCAATAAAACAATTAGTACTGGTACATGACAGTACACATTAATTTCATTCATGTTACAGAAGATGTTCAAAGTGGCCGCCATGTGATGCAATGCAAGCGTCCACACGTCGCTTCATGGACTGCCTCACTCTTTCGAAAATCTCGGCCTGGTCTTGTGCGTTAGTTGGTTGGTGCTGTCAAAGGGTACGTAATTCGGTAAATCCGCGCGGCCTCTCGACCGTTGCCATGTGCTTGACCGTAGACGAAAACCATCTCTGCTTGTTGTTGGAAGGAATAACGGTCCATTGTGTTTCAACGTCGCTCAAACCTCACAATATGCAACACAAAAAAAAGCACACTTAGGGGGTTGTAGTGAGAGAATGATGTCGTTCATCAGTGCCATCTACCTGGGCAAATATGTACAAGACATACATTGAAGAGCCAAAACATTGGTGAATGAACTTGTCTGGACCACGTGGAGGGCATGTAATTAAGTGGGAATGGTATTTAACTGCTGCTGGAGAAGGTAAGGAATCAGTCTTGCATTTAATTTTGCGAATAATGGGAAAGGCTGCTGATCTAAGCGAATTTGATAGAGGGCAGATTGTAATGGCGCGAAGACTCGGATTTGTGGAATTGTAAGATAATTTGTGGAACGAGTATCTCCGAAACTGCACGGCTGGTAGGTTGTTCACGATCTGCCGTTGTTACTATTTATGAAAAGTGGATAAAGGACGGTGAAACCAGCAGTAGATACCAAGGTGTTGGACGCCCACGTGTCATCAAAGAAAAAGGACGTCGGAGACTGTCCCGCTTGGTAAAGCAAGATCAGCGCCAGTCAGTGGCTCAGCTGACAGCCCAATACAATGCAGGTCCAAGTGAAAGTGTTTCGGAACACACAGCTCAGCGGACACTTTTGATATGGGATTACGCAGCAGACGTCCCCCTCGTGTGCCTCTGTTGACCAAGCGTCATTGTCAACTACGCCTGTAGTGGGCCAGGAATATCTTCCTCTGTTGATAAGTGGAAGAGAGTTGCCTGGTCGGATGAATCACGATTTCATCACGTCGATGGTCGTGTCAAGGTACGTCGACTTCCAGGCGAACAGGTTCCCCCCCCCCCCCATACAGCAGGCCATACATACGATGTTGGTGGCGATATTATGCTTTGGGGGACGTTCTCATGAGCGGCTTTGGGACCCGTAGTTGTGGTAGAACGGACCATGAAAGCTGCGGACTATCTGAACATCATTGCGGACCAGTTGCACCCTTACATAGCGTCTGTCTTCCCAACTGGAAATGGAATCTTCCAGCAGGACAACGCTCCATGTCACAAGGCTCTAATTGTGTTGGAGTGGTTCGAGGAGCATAAGGATGAATTCCAATTAATGTCCTGGCCACCTAACTCGTCGCATCTTAATCCGATAGAGCACATTTGGGATGTCATGGAGCGGCAGCTCAGAGCTCAAACATCACCATGTCGGAATATTTCGACTTTGCGCGACCACTGCTTAGACATTTGGTACAACCTGTTTCCAGTCATCTACCAAGAGCTTGTGGCATCCATGCCAAGGCGAGTTGCAGCTGTTCTGCAGGCCAAAGTTGGCGCAACGCGTTATTGAGTAGGTGGTCATGTTTTGGCTCTTCAGTGTATGTTGATATGAACATTTTTGTTCCCTTTTCTGTCAGGAATCACTTCCGGAAGTTTGTCCTCTTACTTTTTATTCATCCAGTGTAAGAAATTAGCAAAATCAAAGAACCAAATAAAGTGTAAAGTAATGGATATAACCTATCCTGGAGACGCTCAGGCTGATACCCTGAACTCATCAGCAACAAGAAAATTGGAATCAACGAACCTTCAAAGAAAATATAAAAATAAATATAATCAAGAATTATAAACGTTAAACATAAAAATAAACACAATAATACAACTATATTAATATAAAAACGTATTTTTAATCTATTCTAAGAGTATTAAAGCTGTGATTCAAACTCTAAAAATAGTTAATCTTCATCTCAGGCTATCAGAAGCAAAATAAAAACTTCTTTCCCCAACAATAAATTCAGAATAGCCTGAGACCATAATAAAAGTGAATATTATTAATAAAGAAAAGATTACAAATCGATCAACAAAAAAACTAATCATTATCAAACCTAAAATAAATAATACTAAAACCATAAAGAAGAAAAATTCCTAACAAATTCACTACCATACATCAGAGCGAACAAACATCACTGATGATTGAGACCTGAGGAATTTAGATACAGATAATTTCACATTCAAGTTTCATTCATATGCTTCCAACCATTCTCTGACAAATTGCATAGTATACCTGATTGGGATGAAGGGATGCACTTTGATATGAAGACGTAGTAACAACGACATTAAGGTAAGTGATAACTCAAGGTAATTCAAGTAAGTGAGTTCATATGGATGATCAGATCTATGGTATCCCGTCTCTCTATATCGATAGAGAAACTCACGTGACTAAAGTGACCTATTTAGAAAGTAACCCCTTTACATGGCACTCCTCCTAAGGACTATAGAAAGCATTATCCATAGCATCACGCTCTTCCCCTGAATTGTTTTCTTCCATAGGACACTGTCACGGATAATTTAAATAAAATAAAATAAGCGCAGTGGAATTAGCTGGTTAAAACGTAGACACAGAAATCATATACAAGAGAAAGTTAAGTTAACAATTAAATATTTATTAACAAAAAGAATAAAGGAGCACAGTATCTTACACGATACTAATACTCGTGTGACTTAATTGAAGGAACTCTAACAATTTAGATGCAGGTGGAAATATGATTAAGTTATACACTAAATCTGAAATAAAGTCTGCGACTTCTGACTAAAGATTAACACAATAATTAATTAATTTTTAACTCTTATTGCATTTAATATCAATTGTCAAACAAAGCATAAGCAATCTTTTCATTATTGGCTATATAATGCATTAAATAAGAAAGTTATCAAATTGATTGAGGGCGACGCTAATTGAATTAGTTACGATTAATTACAATGCTAGGTTGAAACAATTGTACCGCAAAATACCAAACTGGAAAGCGGCGACGCTGCATGTGTTTAGATTTACTCCCTTGAACCCGGAACGAAGAATTAATGGTCCGAAGGCGGAGTACATGGAAAGAGAAGAAATTTACGATTAGTCGGGGAATCTATTATCTGACTAACGTAGTAAGACAATTTCCAAAAAGCCCAAAAATTAGCTTATGTACATTTACGCACCATGGAGAGCATGATAGCGAATATCATGTCTTAAGGGGAAATAATGGAAGAGAGAAATAATACTCCTACCTTCAGTAGGGAAGTATGGCTTCCAATTCTTCTTGAAAGAAGCTTCTTAATGTCCACGGTGCAACTACGAAACTCCGTTCGTAATACTCGACATGCCACCATCTATTTGGCAGGTGAGGGTCAGTACATATGCCTCGTTGAGCGGTCCCACATAGACGAGGAATTGCCAGACGAACTGCGTACGCTGCGGACAGTGAAACTCAGTCAAGGAAGACGCTCTTCGTCTATCTCTGGTGGCTTCCTGCGAAACTTCGATTTGGCCCGGAGTCGATACGTCAATCTCCCTGGAGTCGGTCCCGTTCGCTGTAGCAGTCACTGAACTTTCCCAGTCGATGCTTTTACCTTCGGAACGCGAAGGGTCTGTAAAAGTCAACTCATACAGTTCATTTACTCCTTTCACAGTTCGAAGTCCTGGGCTCGATAGCCACGCTAGAAGAACTCTCCTCTCGCACAAAAATAGTTGCTTTCCCATATGCAGAAAGCGTATCACAAGTTAATGAGCATTCCGATTCCGAGGAATCACTTACAAGCTTGTTCTCTCTCATTCCTCCTTCCATGCTCGCTAACAACCTCATTTCTGTCTTTCAATTTCGCGCATTCCGCATCTTTTCCTTTTTTTCATCTTCTGCGCAGCTTCCTTCGCTTACGCAATTCCTTTTCTCATCTCGCTTTTTCTTCTCATCATTCTTGTTGCTTTTTCTCTCGATAGATGGCAGTATTGCGTTCCTTCCCTTGCTTGTGAGCTCTTTGTCGGAGCTCATAACAGAGAAGGGCTTTATTGTCACAGAATTTGAATTCAAAGGTGCTGAATTCATTCTGTAACAGACACACTGGCATCATCTTTTTCCTAGGTAAACGACGTCACTTACCCTGTCTTCATAATGCAGCAGTAAACGGGATCCCTTGGACCAGGCGATTTTCCTCCACTAACCCTATTCTTTTGCAACACTCGCATGCCTATTATAGTCGATGCCAATCTTACAATAGGGATTAACTTAATCACTTTGACAGGTCTGTGGCTGGCAGTCCATATTCAGCAATAATCAATTAACTATTTTTCGTGACAGACTAATTACTCTTCACAACTGACCGAAATACTCTTAAGTCCAAGCGTTTCGGAGATACAAACTACATTATAAAATATAAACTTTTATATTAATTATATTAGATCTATGTAATTTATTATAATAAGTGAATTAAACGGAAAAGTAAACGGAAAGCATCTACTCAGACTCGGAGAACGTTCGTTGATGGAAAGAGGTTGGAGGAGGATAGTTAAGATTGTACAAGCAAACAGACGACTCATTAGCCGATTCACGTCAGATTTCAACGTTGGCATGAAGAAACGCATATCAGAATGTACCACTAAGCATGACCATTAGGGGTTCAGCGCATTGTTGTGTGAGCTTTGGCTTTTTACAACCTGTTGCTGTGACCAGTGTACTGGGAAGAATATAAGTGTCACGTGATAAAATTCGGACAACTCGAATTATGACGAATTCAAGCTTCCGGAAGGAGCGGAGGAATGTTGGCAATCGGAGGTTATCACGTGAAAGAGAAGAGAGAAGTGAGCAACAACGAGGTTCGGATGGGGGATGCGAGGCACCCGTAGAGAACGGGAGAAAAGTGAAGAATAGCCTTTTCTCCGTTGCTTCTGAAAAACTCCACGATGGAGAAGTAGGACTGTAGAGAACGGGCAGTAAGAGAATCTATGAAGGGAATTTGCGGCCGGACGAGAAGGACTGTAGAGAACGGGCAGTAAGAGATGTCTACCCCACCATATGAGTCACGTAAACCTCGAAGGAGGAGGAGGAGACTGCAGCGAATTTGAGCGGACAAGAAGCATCCTTCCACAGGGAGCCTTTATTCTCTAGAGAAATAGTAAGTGACCTTCTTGTAATTTAGACTGTATTTATAAAAACTCAGCCGTAGAATTCGTTACCGGGAGTTCTCACCCTGAGCCGCTAAATGTGCCATGTCTCACGGACGAATCCACGGTTGCTGAGAAGTTATTTTTGGAGGTGCGATGCAACAGGAATTGCATTCGTTTGATAATATATTGTCCTGTGACTCTAAGTACAATTTCTTATTTATCATCAGTAGCCTGCAGCTATATCGTTGAATTGTCGGAACTTTATATCTATGCTCTTCCAGAGCTCGAATTCTATCGCATAGAGACAGTAAACGTTAATGGTATCTTCCCTTTCTCTCTGAGACGATTCATTAGCTATCAGAGTCATCGGTTAGCTCACAAATAACTGACGATTAGATCCACGCTAGCCATATACAACCGAAAGGCGACGTCGGGTCCTACTTCATTCCACAACAAACCTTGCGTTTAAACGTCAAGGACGATCTTCGACTGACCTAAGCCCTTTCAACGGACACTGACTTTGCTCGGCGACCTTGCTGCGATACCCAGCGAAGCCGATCAAGTACGGCGATGCGTTGATTCATCGAGCTAAAGGTTTTCAGAGAAGATATCCGAGCAGTCTTCATTGGTGCAAGTGCATTTGAGCACAGTGGTCTACAGGTGTTAAACCTACGATGCTCGTTTTTTCGGTGTCTCGATTCTGTGTTGTGTATTAGCGGTGAAACATTCACATCATCACTCATGGTAATGTTGGGTACTCATTATGTGGTGTATGTCACCTGCTTCACGAGTGTATTATCAGTGTATGTTTATTTACAAACTGAGTGATAGTGATTTAGTGCTCCAGAGGCATTTGTGATTCGATACGGTAGTGCTTCTGTGTTTCTTTGCATAGTTGTTTGCAAGGAAGTGATCCGTTAATAAGTCAACGGGTAATATACTACGTTCATTTCGGTGCGTCAACTTCAGGGCATTGTGGCGCCTACATCTTTATTCAAGGCCATCTTTACACCAGTGTTCTTTTATTCTACATTATGTGCTGTTTTCATTATTTGGCCTGTTTAAAGTGTAAACGTCACTCCCAAGTTTTCATTCTTTGTCTATTTTAAGCAAGAAAGCGTTGAGCGTCCTCCGCTTCTACAGGTGCGAGTCAGGAATAACCGTCCAGCGCGAATTTCGTATAAGAGTCGGAACAAAAGCACCTACTGCTACAGTAAGAGCATTAGAAAATGGCATCAAACTTTCCAAGAAACTGGTTGTTTGTGTAAATGGAAACGCACAGTTCGGCCAAGTACCTCTGATGAAAATGGTGAGCGTGTTCGGCATAGTTTTCTTGGCAGTCCAAGGAAGTCTACAAAATCACCATTTCGAAACTTGATGATACGACGAGTATTTTTTATTTTGTCGCACTTCTGTATATATATTTTAACATAAATACAGTAATAAATACAGTAAATAACTTCTGAAATCGGTTACGGTCTTTGGAATCATCTTTAATCGTTCAGTTTTCAGTTTTTGTGCGTGCCCTATGATGACTGATTTGGGGCAAACACAAGCATCGTATTTCTTATCTGGTTCGAGATCGTCACTCCAGGAATTTTGAGCCCCCTTTTTCTGAGCTCGTGTTTCTTATTGCCTGATAAGGGCGTGAATCTGTTGGGAGCCCCGTCAGTTTATTATTTACTTTGAAATGGGATTGATCTGTTTGAATATTTTCTGCTCCGGGTAGAGATCAAATTACCATAATGAAGAAACCCTTACTCATGAAAGTATTTCCTTAATAAGTGTCTGTTCATAGGCTCTCATAGATGAACAAGCCGTATGGTTGCAAGGAAAAACCGTTAATAACGGATGTCATATTAAAAAAAAAACAACTTTTTACGATTAGAGGGGTCGTGAGCTTATCTGTGTACTTTAATACGAAAAAAACAAAACAAATACAGTTAGTCATCTTCAGTGTTTATTTGCTTAACTTATCTATAGAGCTTAGAAATCTTAAATCCCACTAATGATGTGTTTATAACAAATTAGTTAAAACTGAATTAAAATTCACCTATATGGTCATCGAATATTACTACTTAACAACAATTAAAATTAATTAAAATAAAATAAAAGTAAAATTCTAGAAAATTACTAAGTTAAGAAACGTTGGAAGATCTTAAAATAAATAAGATAAATTTTATCATATATATCTTTTAAATGATAATGATCAAATTATCAAGAAATTTTAACGATAAGCTTTTCACATTTGTTTTTAATTTGAGACCGCTTCTGCCATTTTTAAAAGGCAAATCAACAAATTCCGTTTCTTTTTCCCATTGTATATTGAAATACTGGAAAATTAAACTCTATGGTAAGCTTGTCTTTTTTTTCCATTCTTATTTTATTTTTATCTTTCATTGTCGATCAAATGAAAGATTACTTCAAATTCAGTTTTATAATACAGTATTTATATGTTCTGTTCTTGTTGTTGTTGTCGTATGCAATTCGAAAACATTCTTCGATGTGCAAAGGAGACGATGGATTCCATTATTTCCACAAAGAATTCTTTGTGGAAATAGTGGAATCCATCGTCTCCTTTGCATCAAAGTATCCACAGATCGGCCAGGTCAGTCATGTTCTTATGTATTGTTATTATTTATAATATAAGTACTCTGTTATTCTTCGATGTGTTTTTCCCTTAATATGAGAACTGTAAGAAAATTTGAATATTTTTTCTAAGCTTAAAATAATGAGTCAGCATTAAATTAAAATTATTGTTTTACTCCTTAATTTACCACGAAAAAGTAAATGTTTACTTTATCATGATCAGGGGAGAGGGTAATAAATTAATAAGGTCCTAAATTTTCACATAATTTACAGGGTAGTTATAGTTAAAATTTCCCTATCTAACCCAACCTAGACAGGAAATTATTTATAATCCGGGTACCAAAAAACGGTAGGGATAATGTCCATATTATGGAACAAAAGATTTGCATGGGTCACCGCTTCCATTAGTTTCAGGGCTATTTGAAAGACAGGATTTATGAAGGGAACGTTCGCACATGTGTGTGACCACCGAGAAGAGAAGTATGTGGTCAAGACTTGAGCCGATGTGAAGAGAAGGATATGAAGTGTATGAGTCATTCCACGTCAAAACAAACAAAATCTGATGATTACTGACCTTAGGGTCTCCGATTTTTCTCAAACTTTATCAGTGTATTCTAGTGAATAAAATATAAGGCATGGATAGCTTTGTTTGTCACATAAAAATATATTTTAGTTATAATTAATTCTCAAAGTTATCAAAATTTCGCGTATCTCATCACTTAAAACGAAGCATATCTCTGGTTATATTTATCATAAGGAATTGTCGTATATGTCAAATTGAAGCTAAAACGAATCACTTTTTTTTTTCAATTTACTTTATGGACTTTAAAATATGAAGGGAAAAATGCATTTAATTTTATAAAATCATATATTAACCTGAAAACGATGCTCTAAAATTATTAAAAAAAATAGAGCTTTAATTCACTCATATCCATTGCATAACACTACGAAATTGCAGAATGGAATTCCAAATAGTTCAATCAGTATTAAATTATTTATAAGTTCAGGTGCGCTGCTTCGATGTGTGAGCAGGAGCAGGAATACAACAATGGCTCAGGCGACGTCCATGAGCAGTTAACACTTTTACATCATTAAATTACATCACTTCACATTCATTTTCAGG
>JAHWFO010022892.1:507803-525398 GCA_023313115.1 Rhysida immarginata
TTTTTAATATGTCGTTTAACTTAAAATTTTCAAAATTTAAGTTAAATAAATTTTTTTTAATTTCAATTATATCTGAAAATTATATTATAAACGTAGGAGTTGTGATAAATATATATCTGAAAAATATATAGTTTAAAAGCCCACATTTTAAGCTTTAAAATGAGCTATGAATGAAATCTGGAGAGAAAGATGTGTTATAGAACACCTTAACCGGCTAATTTCTGTAAATTGGACTGCGAATATTTTTGTAAGAAATTATGTTAGATGAAAATTAACACCGTGGGGTTACTTACTTTGATGCAGGGCTTGCTTACTTTGAATGGGTTAAACATGCTTTTTTCAATTGTCACTCGATTTTAAAACGAAGGAATCTCGCGTTAACAAAATCGCTTCTGTGACCACTTTAAGTAGGCCTAAATGTAAACTGATTTAAGGAGACTTTAATACTGTATCGCTCGATCATTTATCCACTTGCACCGTCTTTCCTAAATTGTGGACAAGTTCATTTCTGAAGTCTAGTAATTACGAATCTTTCAGTGGGCTGTGAGAGTGGGCCAACACATTAGTGCACAGGTAGTTCGCAGAAACCTATTAATGGAACACGTGGTGGTGTTTACTTTTTTTCATGCGCTTTTGTTTACGTTATGGGCGTAGTTTAAGCAAACTTCACGAGTTGTTTACTCCTTTAAGGAAAGCAATTTCGACAAAACATATGAGGCAACCTTGATTTCAGCGATGATGAACAAGTGAAAACTGCGTGATTTTCTTCACTGGGGGCAGCTTCTATGAAGTGATCATGCGGAAGTACATTGAGCGCTATGGCAAGTGCATAAATAAACTTGAAACCTAAGTGGAAAAATAGTTAAAGGTATATAAAATCCAGTAAAGAAAAACATTTGAAAAAGTATATAGTAATTTTGTTTTTAATTGCAAAACGGACCTTACTTTACGAATAATGCACAGTTTGTTCTTATCAGTGCCAGGAGTGTTTAGAGATTGGTTTGAATGAAATCCGATGGTTAGCGGTGTGGTTTATACAGTGTTAATTGAAAATTGGATTTTTTCATATTTCGACTGCTGTTGAAATTGCATTTTGCTGTTGAATATCGATAAAATTAGGTGAAAATAAATGAATTGATATCGAACTTCAATTGCATTTATTTACTCATATTTAGCAATTGCAAAACATTGCCGGGTTCGCTAGTTGTTTAAATAAATACAATATCCATTCACACAAATTTTTGGAGACTTTCAGCGAAGATTACCCGGAAACCGAGACACACACTATAAGGCTGCCTATAGGCGGCCATAATCAAGAAAGACTATTTACAACTCTATCCATGTTAGTGTCCTATCGCCATTTGAGAGAACCTATCAAACCATTTGAATTTTATTTACCATTATTCATGATACACTATCGTGCCAAAAGTATTGGAACCACATTTTGCAATTTTCACAGCCTCTACTCGTCTAGAATGATTTTCCATAAATTTCTAGAATTTCCATTCTCGTGGGTATTTTGTGCCATTTTTCATATAGAATAGCTGCCAACCCAAATAGTCGTGTTGGCAGAAGTGGACGGGCACGAAGTAGACGTTCTAATTGTTCTGCTGGGTTGAGGTCGGGACTACGTGAAGAAATTTTGGTACGCTTGCGCGGTTAAACATTATTTAGTAAAAATGCTCATATTTCATCAAATATTTAATATTTTTATATTCTGATTGCAGGGTGGTGTCTCTACTGTAGTTTGTCAAGTTCCCTGAAAATGGCATTGCATTGGGTTGAAAACGCTCCATGTTATAAACGAAAAACTTAAGAAAAAATTTCGATTTTTTTTTTTTTTTTTTTTTTTTTTTTTTTTTTTTTTTTTTACAGAAACCTTTTAATCTCCATGAATATACGTGTTATTCTCATATAAATGAACACAGAGAAGTAAAAGAAGCCTCATAATCATTTGCTACAGCTACAATGCATTTCAAGCATTATTTTTTACATGATGGTCCCAAACATTATTATTTTGATGAAAATAGGAAAGAAAATCCCACAGCCTGGATTCAAACCAGGAACCTTCTGCTCACCGTGCGGACCCGCCAACCAATTGCGCCACTGCAGACAGGAAAGTATCCAGTTCGCAGGCTGGGACTATCTTTCCTACTGGCGTAATATTCGTTAAAGGGTAATTATTGGATGTTCTTATGAGGACTGGGAACTGCTCCAATCAGCCCTAAGGGCATGTAGATAGCGTTAATGCTTCCATGTCCGCAGTGGCGTAATTGGTTAGCGCGTCTACACGGTGAGCAGAAGGTTCCTGGTTCGAATCCAGGCTGTGGGATTTTCTTTCCTATTTTCATCAATTATTTAAACATCTGAGGTTTGGCGTGTAAAAATCCTCATAAGAACATCCAATACTTATTATTTTTTGTTCAATTTGTTGCTGGTCCCCTATTTGCCTTCGGGACAAAACCTTCGCTGTAACATGCTCATTACACTCCTGAAGTTTCAGGATAATTCGTCAAGTATTTTTCTAGATATCACTGGTCGGCATCAAAATATAAGCAAAGCAATGTATATGTGGAATTGATACATATCGACGCGCTAAATCTAAATATGTAATCAGAATTTATCTAGCACGTCTAGTTTTGATGCTACAGGGTGATTCAGTCAATTTCTGACCATTTCAGTACTATGATTTATTGACCCATTAATGTTTGCAAACTTAGCATTTCAGTATGATATTTTAGGCAGTTCGGAGTTTTTATTCCCGTGGAAAAGTCTTGATGATATGCTCAATATGGCCACCACGAACGTTTTGAACTGCTCGCAGCCGAATGGTGAAATTGTTCATAACTCTATCCAGGATTTCTGCATCCACAAGGGTGCAGCAATCGACGATGCTTTGTCGCAGCTGGTCTAGGGTTCTTGGTGCTGTAGTGAACCATTGTCTTTAAGGAACCCGCAGAGATAAAAATCACATGGGTTTAGATCAGGATTCGTAGGGGGCCAAAGAAAGCCACCCCCGGAATCGATCTGGAAACCTGTTTGAAATGACACGATTTCCGAATTTCTGATTGAGAAAGTCTAGCACTTCATTAGTGTTGTGAGGCCTAGCCCCATCCTGTTGAAACCATTGATGTCGAAGCGGTATATGCCTCCTTCGCAGCTCGGGTTGAAGAAGGTTTCCAACATGTTAAGGTAAGCCTGTGACGTTACGGTGCCCTCAAAAAAGAACGGACCAATGATGCCTCTTTTGGAAATCGCGCACCAACCCATAACCTTTCGTGGATGAAGTGGTGACTTATGGATCTCATGAGGGTGCTGGGAACCCCAAAAACGAACGTTGTGTTTATTAACGTCACCTGATAGATGGAAGAAGGCCTCATCTGACACCCACAGGTTGTCCACAATGTCCTGATTGGCTTCCATTTCTGCTCCAAACTCCATCGCTAATTGTTGTCGCTTCTGTCTTCCAGTGTCTGTGAACTCCTGATAAACATGGATCTTATACGGGAACAGGTGTAAATCCTTTCTCAAAATTCGCCACGTCGTGGTATACGACAGCCCTTCTTCAATGGATAGGCGGCGAACAGATTTTTTGATAAGGGAATCGACCAACCTTGTGCGAACATTTTCGACAACTTCGACCGTTCGAACACGAGCTTCGCTCCCGCCTTTTTTCTTGCCTTTAACACATCCAGTGGCAAGAAATTGCTTGACAAAATCCATGATTGCTTGCCTGCCTGGTGCGTCTCGACACTTATACTCCTTCCGGAACTTTCTTTGCACGGTTACAGGTGATTTTGTCTCGAAATACCATTCGACAACCTTGCATTTCTGCTCTGTTGATAAAGCGGGCGCCATTTTTCAACAATACGATTTTCATGCAGCGCCGTTGCAACAATACAAACTCCAACGATTTAGAAATTCGATATGGTGCTCATATTCTTTCAATTACACATCCCTAATGCACGTCATTCGAGTGAAATGGTCAGAAATTGACTGAATCACCCTGTATAAGCAATTTTTGTTTTCATTACAATTGTTTACATTTCGATACTGACAGCGGTATTTGTTCAAATCTAAGTTGGTCAATAAAGAAAAAAGAGCATTTGAAAACATATGTCACAATTTTCTTGGAAATATAAGGGCTGCAAATTACAAAGAACTGGTACAAGAACTTCTTTCTTCATATCAAGAACTCGGATGCAACATGTCATTAAAAATACACTTCTTGCATTCGCATTTAGATTTTTTCCCAGAAAATCTTGGTGCCGTGTCTGATGAGCATGGTGAGAGGTTTCACCAAGATATTGCGCACATGGAAAAAAGATATAACGGCAAGTGGTCCCCAGCAATGTTAGCTGATTTCTGCTGGGAAATCAATCGTGAAACAACAGATAAAACTTATAAAAGAAAGCGATCTACCAAATAGTTATTTTTTATGTTATACTGGTATTTTAATTTATTTAAGATTTTAATTTATATCATAGAAGTCATGTCATGCGTAAGAGTTTTGTACTTTTTTCATAATAAATACGTATTTAATTTGTCAATATTAGTATTTTATTTAAATAAGAATTTCTCGAAAACTAGACGTGATAGAATCAATCTGTAAACAGCTTTGAATTCAGCACACTAAAGTCAATTAAAATCACACGACAAAGTTCTTGCTCCCGACTTTTTTTTTTTTGCCGACCAGTGTATTTGACAAAACGTTTAAAATCAAAGGTGTTCATATTATTTTATCCAACCCCTGTAAATGACAGCGACTTTGTGATACTTCATCCACAACGTCGCCAAGTTCTTCTGTACGACACATTTTTGTGATAACTGCTTTAAAATTCACCACCTATCCAAAAGTAATTACAGCTCCATTCACTGTGTCATGACCCGATCTTTGCATTTGTAAAGGGAGTCCTAATACTTTTGGAAAGGTGGTGAATTTTAAAGAATAGTATAGCGTAAATACGTTAAATCGGAAACAATGATTCTGATTATCTTAATATGCGTTACATGTTTATGGTTAGAAATAAAAGCCTCTGTAGAACTTCTTTACTTTGGGTCAAATAATTACAAAATAATATTTATTCCAAAGAAACTGATATAAAATTTGGATTTTATAGCTTATTTATACATTAAAATAACTGAATGAGTTAATAGAATGCTACGAATATAAATAATCTTTTGTATTTGCAGGAATAAACCAAGGAATTTCTAAGAATCATTTGAAATGCACCACGATTTTGACCAAATCCTTTTACGATTAACGATGATAATTCAAATAACGCTTTTATATTTTATATCATTATCACTGGAAGGGACCAAAGTGGACTCAGCCTTTATTTCGCAAAAACAAGGAGAAACTGCCGATTTTAAATTTGTTTCTTCGTCTCCAACTCGCATTTCGAAAATAAGTATAATTTACAATAGAGCAGAAAGCTGGTACAAGATTAACGATATGTATGAATTTTTCATCCCTACAGTCAATCCAGTGTGTAGCTGCTCTTGTGTTGATAAGGAAAGTTCTTGTGAAAACACTGAAGAAGAAGAGTTCTGTTCTTCTTCAGCAAGCATGACTCGAAGTTGTACACCGTTTTCAGCTTCTATCGCAATTAACGACGTCTGTTCTAATCAGCTTATTCGCTTATGTTGTCAGGTTTACTTCTCTATTAAAGACGAAAATAATAAGTTCTTTGCTGTCAGTATATTACCAAAAGAAACAACCTACAATGTTAATGTGAATTTAGTAACTGGATCAGGATATTCAAAAATGCTTAAGCTTTCCATTCCTTCAGATGTAGATTATATACAACTCGCCGAAGGTTATGTACTGGAAATGAAAAAGGAATTTGTTAAGCAGCCTTTCCTGCTTCAGTGGTATTATATAAAAGTAAATAGTACTGTACTAATGCAGAGTGAAGTAGGTATTAATGAGAAATACAGCTACGAAATGAATAAGATGGGTTGGTTCAAACGAACGGACAAAGGGAAAGTGGCTAGCGCTATTCGTTCTGATTTGTCTAACTTATTAAAAATTCAGCCATCCACTTCTGATTGCTCATCAAGTACGAGCGACTATCAATGGGAGTTAACTGCCACTGGCTACTGCAAAAGTGAAAAAGACTGCGAAAATCTGAAAGATGTCTCCGTACTGTCGAAATATAGCGAAATATTTTCAGATATATACGTAAACATAATTTCAAAGAAGGTCGTTTTAAAGCTGAAAAAACCACCAATAGTGACATTAAGAATTCTTCAAGATCACTGGCTTTATGACAAAAAGAATTCGAATTTGGCAATGAACATTGTCAAGCTCTCTGAAAATAAACAAAATTTAACAGTGTATTTGAATTCCAAGAGAAAAATGTTTTTCATTGATGTTGGAAAAACAGACTGGACAAGATCTGAGCGATTTGAAATGGATTTAAGAAATGTTCCTGAAGGAACTATAATGTTTCGAACGTTTTCTTTGGAGAATCCTATAAACGATTCGGTTTGGGTGTGTGTCTCCGATGCGAACGAAACCGAATTTAATTTATGCGGATTCGTTCAAGTCACGACAAAAATAAATTCTGGTAATGTCTTTTACGACACTACAGCCAAAGTATCTACATCCGAAATAAGTGACTCTCACAGAAGTTTAGCATATGTATTCATCATTTTATTCGTAAGTGCTGTTATTTGCTTCTCCATTGGATTCGTGGCATATAAAAAATATTGGACCAATAAGCGTCTAGAAGCTACAAATAATCGACAAACTGAAGAGGTAAAGTTTCTTGCGCTATTGTTTTCTCATATTATTTGTAGGAAATTAATAAATGAAAACTGGAGTTAATGCTCCAAGCGTAAAGTAATGCTATTAATGGAAAAATGAAAGGAAATATTTTCCCATTAACATCATTACATTCATTATTTGTAGTTAATTCAATCTCACTTAAATATAAATACTCTAATGCAAAGATTAATCCGTTATAACATCAATTTTTTTCAAAAAAAGTTAAATTAGTACATATTTATGATTCTTACATAGCATTGAAACTTACACTTAATTTATAACAAAAAATTACCACTATATTTAAATCAAACACATGATAAATTGAATAAGAGAGCAGGCTTGAACGCTTACAGTCCGTTTTAAAAGTTTATGATATTCTAAATTAAAAGCATACTAAGAAAAATAAAAAATTCACACGACATCCTTGACCAAAATTACTAATGAAATTTATTCAACTTCTCAATGACACTCTCTTCATAAAATATCAAAATGTAATATACGAGGTAGGTTCAAAAAGTTCCGGAACTTTGCTTCGGAAAAAAGAAGTATGGGACACAAGTTCATATTTTAAGCACTCTGGCCTTATAAGTAAAGCCCTTTGGCAGCTATACACTTTTACCAACCTTCTTCAAAGCTTCCGTCGCAGTCAGCTTGATTTCTTCCGCTGATTGGAAATGATGACCCTTCAGCTCTGTCTTAATTCCGGGAAAGATGTAAAAGTCACATGGGGCCATGTCAGGTGAGTACTGAGCTTATGGAAGTACAGTTACTCCGTGTTTTTCCAGATACTTGTGCACAAGAAAGGTTCGATGAGCCGGCGCGCTATCAAGATGAAGCAACCGAAAAGGGAAACCTCTAATTCTCAAGAAGAATTGAAATACTAGATACGTAATTCGGATACAATGTATACTCATCTTCAGCCGAGAAGCCATACTAAACAAAAAGATTTTATGGTCCACCCATGATTTGTTGGTCCAAAGATGAGGACATTGCGGCAAATGGCATCACGCAGGCGTCGCAGAATTTCCACGTACATTTCTTTGTTAACTGTATGACATTCCTGTATGAATTCGTATTGTTTCGTCTCAATTTCAACAAAAAATCGAGTTTGGAGAGATATGAAAGATGCTGCTATGCCTTCAACTGTCAACCGAGAAGTAAATTACCCTTTAAAACTGATGGTATGGGGGTGTTTTAATGGTCAAGGTTGGTAAATTATGTTTTGTGAAGAGCCGGATCAATACTGAAGTTTATACTGAAATCATGAAATTCTTACTCATTCTAAGCATTGAGAAGATTTGTTCATCTGTTGTTTTCTTCTAATAGGAGAGTGAAATCAATATTTTCGGGAATAACTGTCCTGTAATGACAACGTTGAAGAGAAAAAATGTAGTTCTCATTATTTGAAAAGGGGGCGATAGGTTTGCAGTGCAATGAATTCACGTTATTTTTCGAATTGGAAAGCAAAATAGAAGCCGCATTTTTAACCTTGCTAGAACCTGTGTCAAAGAACGTGTGCTTAGTTGCACCACTGGCTAAGTCCTTAGTGGTTTTTATTAAATTCGGTACACCAAGTGCGTAATGATAATTTGTCAGCTTATTTTTTTTTATTTGTTTTCTCGGCTAATACGACTTTCATATTTCCTTTCCTACTCCTGGTAATGGACTGACCCAGCACAGAGTAGCAAAACATGCGGTAGCACTCTTACTTAATAATGCTATCACCCCCATTAGTGTAGAACAGACTATCAATTAACGAGACCCGAAATTTGAGCAAATTTTGTGTTATACGCATCTCTCTCTGCGCAGGTTTATGTTGCATCCGACAACTCCAGGGAGCAACAAAACCCAAAATGAAGACATCAAGAGAGTTAGTTTCGGTTTTTCCATCTTGAGCACTTGTTAGGTCAGAGACGATCTATTAACCATTTGCAAGTGGCCATTGAGTCACATGTTTGAGTACTTGCAAGCAAAGACGATCTTCACCATATTTCATTTTACCAGCGACCGTTAAAGAATTTCTCCGACTGTATCTGCATTTTACTTTCATTTTTACTGAACGCAATTACGGGAGGCATTGGTTTGGTTTGGTTTGTTTGGTATTAACGTCCTTTTCAACTGCTATGGTCATTTCAGGATGGCGTTATAGGGGCCGCAAATTTTGCCTCACAAGGGTTCTTTAACGTGCAGCCGGCAAACGACTACACGGGACCAACGGCTTTACTTCCCTCCCGAAGGAAGTGCGTGATCTCAGGATTTACCCCTGAAAAATCCTCGTCGTCCTCGGCCGGGATCGAACCCGCGTACTCGGGCATCAGAGGCGATCACGCAACCTGCTGAGCCACCGAGGCCGATCGGGAGGCATTGAAACTTCATAATTAAGATCATTTATACTTCATTTATTCGCACAGTTCATTCATTTAATCTTCTCACAAACGTTTTTAGGCAAGTTCTTGACATTTGTAGAAAATAATTACTTGCTTTTACGCTTATTAAATTTTGTATTGAAATTGTCCTAAATTTGATTTACTTCTGTTTAAACTGATGGCATTCTGTTGCCAATGTATGACTTAACAGATTTCAGAAATTTAATTGTGTAATGAAAAAATAAATTAAATACTTTATTTACTAATATAAATAAATACATAAATAAATATATAAATAAAAATAAATAAATAATGTATACAGCGGGGGAAGGGAAGACGATACATTAACGTCCCTGGGGAGGGGGTCCTGTTTATTGGAATGGCGTCATTCTGTGTGATACATTTCTGTGTGACGACATTCATGAAGTGTCCCTAGAGTTGCAGCCGAAAACTCCAGACGGCGATACCGAATAAATATAACAAGTTTGCTATGGGAAAACAATGAAATGCCATGTCTCGTTAATTGAGCGTCTCTGGTGCAGAATAATTCTCAGAATGAAACAGCCAAGGTGCCAACTTATTTTGCGTCGACAGTACACGTAACTTTTCGAGCATTTGTCTAATATAGGTTTTTATCGATAATGACAAAAAGGTTGAGAAAAAAATAATTAAATGAAATTTACTGATTACAACAGTTGTGAAGATTAGAAACAGACTGAGAAAAGCAGTATGTAAAGCAGCAATTGGGCACCTCATAAATGATAAGTTTGAGCAAGTTTGACATTGATCAATAATTGTGAAAACGAAACATCTGTTCCTGTTGTTGGCGGCAGCTGCATCTGTGCATGTGTAGTCGACCTTTTGTGTAGCCCATGCCTACTAAAACTCTGGATTACTGAAGTACGGCAATTCGCCATTTTTGGCCCGGTTGGCCCAATTAATTTATTGCGCCAGCTCTAAAATTCGGCTGAAATGAATTTTATTTTCAAATTTTCGCATTATTATTGTCTGGAAATATAACTGACAATCAATAGAATTCAAAATGAATAAATCTCTGGGCCAAAGATATCTGAAAAATACTCACGTGACCTCAAACCAACCAATCAACAAGCAGTATTTCCTGCAAGCATTGGGGAAGATAACTGCCGTACTTTAGTAATCCAGAGCTAAAAAGCACTGTAAAAAGAGCTTTACAATGCTTTAATGCCTGCCAAGTTTGAGCGACATCTGTCGATGACAGACCTTGCACTTCCCTTGTTAATTCATTCTTACCGGGACGAAGGTGTAGTTATTTTAGACAAGATTGTAGTGCGAATTGTTTTAATTTGCTTCGTGTGCATTTACTTTAGGATATCCCAAACTTCTGAAAATGGACTTCGAGATGCAATTCCTCAGATAATTTAAACGCGAGAAATGTCAGGACGCAGTCGTACCTACCAGATAATCGAATTCTTCATTTATCACCTAATAACCCCACTAGGAAACGTGTTGAAAAAACTTTATTCGTATTTACCTCAAAATGTTTACGTTTCTTTTTTTAGGGTACAACACATGTCGCCATTAGTAAAAAGATTTTTTTAATATTATAAAAAATTTTGTGAAACTTTATGTCATTTTTCTTATTGCTATAAATGTTATGTCTTTAAAAGACCTTTACTATTTTTATTATACTATTTATTCGCAGTATTTCTAAGATGATTTCGATAGAAGGGTTAATGAAAGGTTTTTCACGGAAAGGTTTAACAGAAGTAGGCGCATTTAAGAATAAAAACAAAAACAATGGCGACACCTTTCATTATCAATTCCTTAAACTTCTATTAAAAGCTAATTTACATATACGCTGTAACAAAGATAAAAAAAAGCAACTTTCGAGTAAAAATTTAATTTGTTAGCGAAAATTACAATTTTAAGTAGGAAATATACTAATTGAAGGATATAAATTTTGAGATACTTTAACTTTTCAGGAAATTCCATTAATGGACACACAAGGAACTTCCACTGATGGTAAGAAATTTCAAGAAAAAATTCATTAAAATCATGTCTTTGAATACTGGGAAATAGGATGGGCGTCCAGTAAATATCCGAACTGATTTAATCTCTAGAGAAGTGAGAGATAAATTTAAATTACCTGTAGGGGAGAATGGGGGAGGTTGTCTCAAGGTGGTTGTTACAAGTCACTTATCACGACCGCTATATGACGGACAGCTCAGTGACTGCGTAAGTCAAAGCAATTTCTTTACATTTCATAATAACAAAAATCGAGTGCTGCGGCTGAAAAAACTTTTCTCCTTAATATTTTTTTTAAGATTGTCTAAGATTTTTTAATGAAATTACCACAGGTGAGTAATTTAAAAAAAAAATTCATTCATTACCTTATTGAACTGACATGGTTTACGCTGTGCTAGACGATTTTGTTTTTTGCAAAGTGCGTAAATTAGACCACTATTAGAGTGAATTTCTTTTAAAAGGATATGAAAAATTTAAAGTAAAATGCTTGGGACGTGGTGGAGTTGGTTGTGATATTCAGGATGGGGTTGGTACATGTAGTCACATAGTAGTCACTTGTGACACTTTCATAAGCCCGAACAACCCGATGGCTGGACCAGTGAGGTAGTGAACTCAGTGCCATCTTTGTGCATGGTCCCTGCGATCCAGGGTCCCCGCTAGCCTTTTTGATAATAGACTACTGATGACCTATTTTTCCACTGCACTGAGAAAACAAAAATCTAAGTTCAAAAAAATATATTATTGTACACTACATGATCAAAGGAGTTGGGAGACCTGTTGCTCTACCGTAAAGCCGCAAAAAGCTTCAATCAGCAGTGTGTAGGACCACCCCGAGCTGCTATCACTGCCTCCACCCTACATGGCATACTGTGCACAAGTTTACGGTATGTCTCCACAGGTATTGACCTCCATTCCTCGAGGAGTGTCGTGGTCAGTTCCTGGACAGATGCAGGGGGGACCATCCTGCATCTCACACGTCGTTCCAATTCGTTCCAAAGATGTTTGATGGGGTTGAGATCAGGACTCTGGGTGGGCCAATCCAGTTCTTCAACCCGCATCTCGTCAAACCAGTCGGATATGGATCTTGCTTTGTGGCAAGGCGCATTGTCGTGCTGGAAGAGGAACGGCCGGTCACCGAAGTGTTCCCACAGTGCTGGAAGTGCCCCGTTATCCAGAATGATCCTGTAGCCATCAGCATTGAGGTTTTCGTCCACCTTGATGAGCGGGCCCAGTCCAGTCCAGGAGAAACACCCCAGGTGTTCACAGGGGTGTCCCAACTCCTTTGATCATGTAGTGTATATTCCTGTTGATAACTCCAAGTTGTTTACAAAATAATTTAATGTTAGAGGACTCCATATCCAAAAGTGTCATGGGCCGCCACTTAGCTGAAGACGTCGCTGCTGGAATTAGCTCAAGTGAACGAATCGGTGGATCTATTAGTTCATGGACTAACGATATTGTCCGAGTCAGATCGACCATCGAGTGAGTCAGCATTGGAGGATCCAGGCGTCCCTTTTCTCCAGTGGGCCAAGGCCAACAGCATGGATAATGGTCATGAATGTGATAATGGCGAAGGATGACCTTGTAGCGGTGCCTGTTTACAGTTGCTTCTTTTGAGATGAATTTCATGTGAACAATTATCGACGAGTCAAAAAACTGTTCAAGCATCGCTGTGCCTTTTGACCTGTCCTGTTCGCGGTTTCTTTCTTGGTGATGGTGACGATTTCCAGATGGCCGATTGTCGATACAGTTGCGTATCGTACAGAAAACACCATATTCAACACACATTCTCGAGTTTCGCAGCTCGCATTCAACTGTCTTTCAAAACAGAGACCGTAATTCTGTTTACTCTGTACGCATGCCACTAACATTAGCTGGAACGGGAGAGGAACTTATAAGATATCATCAACTAGGCTGTAGGTCATCGACAATATGCGCAGAGTCTACGAACTTAATGAACTAGCGGTATGTTCTTATGGATAAGTTTGCTTTCCATTTTCTGTTCTGGAACATGTAAAGTAGACCTTATGACCAAACTTTATTATCAAAATAGCCGGATTATATAGTTGGTCTTGGCTAAATTATGTGTTTCTGTTAAAATTGTATAGTCATCTTAAGAAACCTTTCTTGAAAATAAGTAAATGCGAGTCGTGTTCAAACACTTTCAAGACTTCATGTCAATTTCTGCGTCAATGGCCCAAGTTAGTGTTACACAAAGAGGACACTTGTTTTATCCTTCAAAGCGTTGGCCTAAGGATGCACATTAACACTCTGGAACAGCAGCGAACTGAGTATCTGCAGAAATAATATAAGCAGTGCGTTCGCTAGTCAACCGAGAAAGGATCGAAAAGTAACGCACAACAAATTTTTGTGGCAACATTTTTAATAATAAGCAAAAATGAAAACAATGCACAAGAAAGCTGCAGGGTTTACCTATTTTTCGACGTATGACACATTTCTCCCACCGTGGCACCAGATTCAATACACTTCATTCATAACACTCAGTTTTCTGGTTGTGTAGCCATCTGCGCAAGGCTGATTTTACCTCTTCATCCGAACTTCATTTTATAGCATTGGCTTCCTATGATTTTTTCATTGGTCCGAAGAGGTGATAGTCAGATGGGGGCAAGATCTGGACTGTAGGCAACACTTTCCTGTAGATTTCACTCGTAGTTTTTCGTTAGGCCTACAAAAAACGGACTACACCTCACTGTTCTTCACAACTAGACGATCTTTGTTAAGTAGTTATCGGTCCTTGCTCTAGGGCGACACTTGAACAATCCGTTGTTGTCTGTAGGGAAAGACTTAAACTATCAACTTGCCAACTTTGAACATCCGTACCAAAATAGTATTCTATAAAAAAATTGTTGTGCGTAACTTTTCGATTCTCCCTCGTAGTTTCGGAGTTAGCTATTTAGCGCAGGAAATGCATAACATGACTTCTAGGCTTCTAGGATTATGATGCCGTTCTAGCAAACCACTGACTAGACACAATTAAAGGACAGCAAAGCAAACTTTATAAAGGACATTAAGTATCTTGAAAATGTATGATCACGCCTCGTCTGTGTATTTAAAATATGTTTTAGCATATAAATCAATTATGTCAAAATCCTTTTTAAATAACTTGTTATTTATTATCTACAGAAAACTCTCAATTTGATAAATTAATTAAATGGTCCGAAGAAAAGTACTCAACGCCTACCATTGACCGAATTTCATACAGAAAAGGAAAAACGTTCTCTTTGGAAAACGATTATTTGAATCCAGAATTACAAGGAGAAGACACCACACCTGGTAGAAGGAATATACAAATTTCTGAAATTTTTCTTGACAATGAGGTCAATAAAAACGAAGAACCTAAAGAAAACAAAGACCCTAAGAGGATCTTAATAGAAGGGGATAAAGGAGTTGGAAAAACGGCATTATTATTGAAATTAGCCTATGATTGGTACAAAAAAGAAGGCTATTTAAAGCAATTTGAATTACCAATTGTAATTCGATTGGGACAGTCTGACAAATCACTGAGTAAGCAAATTATAGACCACTTTAATAATTCCAACGAAAATGGCGGTGATATTATAAGTTGCATAGAATATAATCAGTCTAAAATACTGCTCATTCTAGATGGATTCGATGAGTTAACCGATGAACGAAAAAGTGAATTACTACCACTTCTAACAGGCTGTTTTTGGCCCAAAATGACGGTCATTATTACTTCCAGAAGAGGCCGTTTTACATCTGAATCCCTCGCTTCCAAATCAAGATTAACAAAAGACATAATGGAATTTCCCTGGAGTAAACGACTGCACATCAAAGGTATTGAAAATACAGCCAGTAAAGAATATTTACAAAAGCGCCTAAAAGACAAGAGAGAGATCGAAAAGATAGAATCTTTACTTGGAAAAAGCTCTCTAAACAGTCCTGTCATCTTGTCCTTAATTGGCGAAGTGCTTGAAGAGGAAACTGTTGACTTTAGCAGTTTAACTTCGATCTATAAAAACATTTTGGGATATCTCGTTCATCAATATATCAAAACAAAACCCGTACAGAAGGAAAATAAATTAGTTTTTCAAGAAATAAGTAAAAATGCATTTGATTTTTTATGTGGCGACAAACCTGATCACACTAAGAGAGGTTTATTACTAAATGTGGGAATATTGATTTCAAAAGGCGAAAATATGGAAACTGAACCTTTACATCCGTCACTTTTGCAGTATTTGGCTGCTTATTTTCTATGTTATTTATATAAGAAAAATGTCGACGAGTACAAAAATTGTTTGACTAAAATAATGCCCATTGCCTTGCAAATAACAGAGGATTCAACAATTTTAAGATTTTTAGTGGGTTTACTTAAATTCAAAGGTACAGTGGAGTTGCTGATGTTCTTAAGAAAATATGCTTTTAAATTCCGGGCTTATTTTGAATTGCTCATTGGAATAATACCTGAAATCCGTGTGCCTGAGGGTTTAAACCATGACCTTGTTGATTCTTTATTACCTTTCCTACCACCGTTATGGAAAATTCCGTGGAGAAATGAAACAGTTCACTTTTCCAGGTATCCTCATTATAAAGAGATCATGCAATATGGAATTAAAAATAAAAAAATTAATATAATTCAATGGGACCTTGAATGCGAGGGGATATTTCCGCAGGATATAGATATTGACAAGCTGATAATACGATTGAATAATGGCGTTAACGATTTCCAAGAGATTAAAATTAAGTGTCGAGAATTGTTATGTTTAATTTATTCTCAAAAGGAAGAAAATTTTAAAAATATTTGGGAGGATTTTTTGAAAGTAATTAAGTGTATAGAATACCAATCTATTTCATTTCAAATCTGGTCTCCATTGAAAATCGTTTCGCAGTATCTACTAAATAGTATTGAAAAGAGTGAACTACCAATGGAGAAGTGTCACTGCTTGCAGTCTCAAATTTATTGCCAGGAACATAGTACATGTATTGACAATTCGGATATTATTGCCCTAATTAAAAAGAATATATTCACAGTTGTTAATTTAGCTTTTCTTGGCCAAGCTCATAGTGAAAAACTTCAGCAATATATCAATGGAGTTCTCGATGCCGTTGGGAAATCCAGCAAAATAGTAAAACTCATCCTAATAAATAAATGCAAAGTAGAATCTAATAAGCACATCACAAAACCGTATGATGTTAATACCGCATTTAAAACTGACACAGAAATTAATTTAAAATTGCTTTGCTCTGATATAGAGAAAACGTATTCTTATCTTTGGTTTGTAGGATTTGCAATAAAATCTGAAGATAACGTCGATGATCCGTGGCATTTACGAGTAAACAACTTTGCTCACTGGGACTATCAGAAAATATCTCGGATACATTTTAACAAACAAATTGTTGATACTACAGCTATTGGTACTGAAGGGGAAATTCTTTGCGAAGATTTTGTAGGAGAGACTTCTAACATGAACGATTTATTCCTAAATGTAAGAGAGCTTGATACAACTGTATGTAGAACTTGTTACGACAGTGAAGTTTTCTCTATTGTTAAAAAGTTTTCGCAACTTCAAATTCTTTATTTGACTCTTACACCTGTTGGCAATCGAAGCTTTGATAAAGTAGCTGAAGATTTTGTCAGTGCTTTTTCATCATTAAAAAATTTAAAAACATTAATGTTTTGGAGAGGAGAAGATAATGTTTGTCTCCTCATTGCCATATTAAAAAAAATAAAGGAAAGTTTTAAGCGTGGCCAAAATCAAAAATTTGCTCACGTTAAGCTAAGCTTTAGTGTTGTTAAACAAAATGAAGATATGTTCAATAAATTCTCGAAGGTTTTCAAAATCTTAAAGAAAATGATTCTTAATGATTTCATTGACCGTTTAAGTATTGTTACGCAGATCGGTCCAGATATTTTAATGGAAACTGAGATGTTCTTCAAAATAATCGAAGAAATTATTCTCTCCGACGAAGTAACCATCGAAAGTGATTTTGATGGCTCTACGGGTGGAGGTTCTTATTACAGTCAGCTTTACTTTTTGGTGGGAAAGTTTCAGGAGATATTCACGATTAAAAAAATTACAAAATGTTTGTCACAGTAAAAGACGCATGATATTAATCGCCAGATATGGAGAATTTTGAGGTATTTATATAATTACACAATGATGTTTAAGCAATACAAAAGAAAGTTGAAAAAGCAACGTTAAAAATAGTTAACGGACAATTTTTCATCTATGATAAACCGTTTAGACATTTTTATGATTCCGCTGCAAAAGAAAATAGGCGCCAGCAGCTAGTATAGGAACCTTTTAAGAGCTGTGCTTCGGTATTACGTGGTATATACGTATGAAAGAATTCAGAATTCCGTCAGCATTGCAGGCAGAGCTTGATAACTGCCTATATGTCCCCGACTATTAATTTTGAACAATAGCTTAAAAATAATATATATGAAATTGCCATAAGTGTCATAAACAT
>JAHWFO010022892.1:535335-551048 GCA_023313115.1 Rhysida immarginata
GAGAGAGAGAGAGAGAGAGAGAGAGAGAGAGAGAGAGAGAGAGAGAGTTCTTAGAATGAGATTGAGTTTGTCAAATAATAAATAATTGAGTTAACAGATCAACATTTCGTCACATTTAGTTTTTCGCAAAGGTCAATCTGTTTCCAGGTAATAAATATTTTTTTATTTTACATATCGCTTACGGAATCAAAATTTTTTACGGGATTTATTAAGAAATATTTGAAGACAAAATCTGTCAAAATATTTGATAAATATGACGAAAAGTTAATTGAGACAAGATAATCTGTAACGAAATATGATTAGGAAGATATTTCTGAATAAGAGGATAATTTCTTCTAATCGATATTGTAAAAGAAGTTCAGGTCACCAAAATAGGAAACTGTCATACGATGAATCCGGCGGTAAACAGTAGTTGGACTACTGTGAGAAATGTTAGCATAAACAACTTAATTAAATTACTATTGAACTCTCTCAGAATTAAGTTCTTCATACAGAGACAAATTAATCAGTGCGCTCTTTCCATTTTGGATTGCGTTCTGCAAAGATTCTTTAGCAATGGCCAGAAGCAGTGTTGGAAGTTCAAGTCGAGATTCAGCAATCTGTTTTTGGTGAAGTCAGAAAAATCTCCCGAATCTTGACTACGTATTTCCCATTATACACAGGGTGTTTCTGAATGGTCTGTACAAGCTTTCAGGATATGTTCCAGAGACCAAAACAAGCAGAACAAGAAGAAGAGTTACGACAGTTCAAAGAACTATCTGAAAATTTACATACAGAAAGTTTAGAATCTAACGGAGGCCATTTTGAGCATTTGCTATAGCAAGTGTATTGTCTTGTTATACTGTAGAAATAAACCACACAGCTTGCAACGCCTATACGTTTTAACGTTAATTTCATCTACGGCATGATACCTTCAAATCGTTCAACCCCATGTTCATGTGACATTTTCTACATGTTTTGGTCCTTGAAGCATACCTGAAAGTTTGAACAGTTCATTCGGAAAAAACATGTATACACTGTCCAGTCAAACCATTATGATCATTAAAGAGTAACTCAAGAATATTCTGTGAGGATTTATTACACGCCACATCTCAGATGTTTAAATTATTGAAAAAATAAGAAAGAAAATTCCACAGCCTCGAACGAGGAACCTTCAGCCCTGACTCCTAACTAAATAAGTTCGAGTCCAGGCTGCGGAATTTTCTTTCCTATTTTCATCAATAATTTAAACATTATGATCAATTCTTTGTATGATCTCCTCGTATTGCCAGTGCTGCAGTTTTAGTGCTGATTCACTAAGATCTTTAAAAGTTTTAGCAGAGATGCTCCACCAAGATATTATGGATCATCCTCCAATCACAAACCTTACCTCAGGATGATTTCCAAATATTTCATACCTTACTGTCCATTGAACATCCGTTCGGTAAAGCAGGCAACTTTCTTCCATTCTATGTAGAGCAATGCCTCCGTTCGGATGAAAATTGGTGGTAAAATTGACGATGCCTGGCCATAAGTATTGATATCTTGAGAAAAAGCCTTCCTAAAGTAGAATGTCCTTAGGGAGCAGGCTTCATTGAACAGAGGGCGTATAAAGTTATTAATCTTGGAGTATTTTCAGCCTTCATTTTATATGGATACGAGGGGCTAACTGAACATAAGAACTATGCAACCTTATTCTTTAATGTTTGAGAAGCCGAAAATAAAATAAAAAAAATTACCCAATTTCTTGAGTTCGCTCTTCATATCCCCAATACCTCATATTTCCTAAAAAAATAATTGAAGGACTTAGGACATTACCAAGACAAGTCACACTTTTGTCTAAACAGATATCTATATTCAAATTTGGCGGAATGCTTCCTTTACAAACTGTGAAAACAGTATCTTGATTTTTGAACAGATGGCACCACAATTCGATGAGTCCTGTTACTGCAGTATATTCCAAATACAATAATCTGATATTTAGTTATATCTCAGAACTTTCATTAAGTGGCTCATATTGTTAATGCACCAAACCTTTCAATGGTTTACAAAGTTTAAAAAGTTTAAAAAAAGTACTTAAAGCCACCCTGAATTATGGTATACCCGTTAAACATGTTTATATTGTATGCTTATTTTTTTTATATAGTTTGTACGAATCTTACATCAGTTAAAATCAAGAGCAAGTGTAGGAGCAGCGACATTAGTCAGAATCGGGAGATGAGATCAGAGCCGACGTATATAGGATTTCATTTGGAGGCGGTTGAAATCGATTAGAGTTAGTAGGTATTCAGGTCCTCTCGTCCCCTTTTGCATAGAGGCTCTTTTGATCACTACACAACTTTTCCCCGAAATTAAAAATTTTCGTCCTTTAGAAACTTTTACAATCGTTAAAAAAGGCAAAAAAAAAGTGGAGCGCTAGTGAACACAGGGTCAACTATAGTTGACTGTCATCATTTGTTTTAAGTCAAAATAACTTTGAACAAACAAAACAATATATGGAATTCTTGTACATTTTTTAAAAAATTTTTCATTTGATAATGCTATCTATGGAACAACCGCTATATGTTATCTTGCTGCTGGCGCATAAAGTAATCAGATATAATTATGTTCGAGTAACAGCTGATTATAATATTTTGGAGCATTATAGAATATGATTGAATGGCGAATACCGAATGACCTATTATTCCATATTTTTAATGAATTATAGGGAAACATTAAGTTTTATCGGAACTTCAAAAAGAAGTAATCTGGTGTTTCCCCTTTCCTGATAAAATGCCAAATGTGGTTCGGTATCTTTAAAGCTCTATTAATTCCTTTAGATTGGCTATAATTTTAAGTGTGTCCCAGGTAGGTATGTTCCATGTAGTATATGCCTGAGTGATGGATTCATATTTTGAGATAGAGAAAGCTGCCCTAAAGGTGTTGTTTATGCATATTTCAAACTTCTTCAATGCGCATGAAGAGACCGAAGTCCATAATTCAATTTAGAGTGCCATGTTTAACGATATTTTTTGTATAAATTTACAGATACCTAACATGGCACTTTGGATACTGGGAGAAACAAGGTGTAAAATGCGACAAACCATGGCCGTTAATGGGAACTGTAAAAGGAGATCCTTTCACAAGCGTAATACTAAGATAATTTTATCTTCATAAAATAAATTAATACTATCCTTTATATTAATTTTATATCAGTATTCTCTCTTTTCCTTTGTCATAAAAGTGATTAAACTAATAAGTGGCACATATTTAATTTTTAGCTTAACTTTAGTAACTGGTATCCATATTTTTAGTAATCTGATTGAGATAGCATAATTTATATACAATTACTTTAATTTAAAACTTCTATTTAATTTTAATTTGTTAGTCTGTAACAACGCTGAAACAAATGCAAAGTCTTTTCCCAACAGGTCTCAAACCCAAGCGGGGATTAATATAAAAAAGAAAATGAAAAAAAAAGCTGAAAGACGTCGGGGGAAATTTGTTTCGTGCTTCCTGTAACGGACTAATTCAGGGCGTTTTCCTGAAAACCAAATTTAAGCTTAATTCCTACAAAACACGGACTAGAGAAAAGAAAAAAGACAAAATCATCATTGCAAACATAATGAAAAAACTCTGATTAACAACAGGCAGTCCTGTAAAAAGTCTTAGCTTTGACAAAAGGAAGCCTTGTCTGAAATGTTAAGTCTTGGTCAGAGTTTTTTCATGGATTTCACCGTGAATAATAATGAAGGGTTTATCTGCGGTGAGCTTATTTATGTTTATAAATATACATGTTTGCATGGATATAGTTGGATTAAATACTCAAAAGCTCTTCTTATACGTTAACAACATAATTTAAAGTAAAATTAGAGTCAACATTTAGAGCCTAGCTTGTTAAGGTCAGAAACAGATCTGATATGGACATTTCGAGGACATAAGAATAGTTAAAAAGACAGATGTAGTAACTTAAGAATAATAACAGTAGATTTAATAGGATTACTGTAAGATGGTGAAAACTCAGCCATTCAAAAATCAAATTAATACAATTCTGAAAATTATCTATATTATTTTGAGATTGAATAGAGCTAAACATGTTAAGATTGCCTGCATAAACTTTAACAATATTATGATGAAGAAGGGAATCTAAATCGGCCATAAATTGATTGAGAAGTTACGATGCAACCGATGCTCTTTGATGAATCCCAGAAGATTTGTAGAAATAAATTGAAGAAATAATTTTGTATGTTATTTGTATACGGGCATTTGCGATCCAATGAAGTAAGAAACGATCTGTATTATAGGAATTTCTGCACCCAACAACTTTTGTAATAGAATAGAAGACTTAATTAAAGCAAAAATCAAATTGACTGGTATCCTTATAAACTGAATTGCATATATGAAAATGATTTATTAAAGTAGATCTTGGGTAAAGTCATTGCTGGGAAGGCAGATTCAATGTACAACATAATAATAGCTGTTAAATACTGTATATAAAAATTAGTTAAATTATGAAGAGAATCATATTGAAATATGAAGAAATACTGTCATCACAGAGAATTATCATGTAGTTTTTTCGCCTTAGAACGTCAATTAATGCTGTAAAGTAATGAAAGTAAATTACCTAGGGAGAGATTACTTTTTTCGCTTATATTTTTTTATGAACTCATTCAATGTGTAGCGATAATCAGACGATGTCTCGGCGTCATTTTTTTTAATCAAAATTTAAAGTCATGCTATTGTTTTATTCTATTCTGGTCTTCATTTGCAAATTTAAATCAAAAGATTCTTTTTCATTTGCTCAGTAGTGTACTTTATTGAATTGGTAACTCGTTAATCCACTGACTCCTGAGTAAGGGAACGTTTTAATTATCAAGCAGATTAAATTGTAGAATTATTGTAAATTATTTTTCCTAATGTAATTTTTATTATCCTAGGCTATGGAAGAAAATGATATGAAACAATTTAAAAAACATGGAAGGGTTTTTGGGTAAGATAATTAATTATTTATAATTGACTAAGATAATTAAAAAATTACAACGTAGACTTTACAAATCTTTAAACATTCTTTTCCCCAAATTCTTACAAAATAGTCATATTTCTTTTAACTCAGAGCGTATGAAGGCCGACGACCCACTTTGGTGGTATGTGACCCAGAGTTGTTAAAAACGATTTTGGTAAAGGATTTCAACACTTTTCGGAACAGACGGGTCAGTATAACTAATAATCAGTTCCCAATATTGTATTATAGAATGTTACAACTGCTTTCTCCTGACTATTTGCTAGAAATGAAACTAAAATATTATTCTATATAATTTTGTAATATACAGGATTATTCAAAATGATGGATTGAGTATATTAAACCTGCATAGTTTTAATATAATATATAGCCCTAAACTAAGCAAGATGTTTGATGATATTGATTAACTCGGTAATTAACATTACGCGAAATTATTCCCAGCAGGGAAGGTATAGGAAAATAGTGGAAGCCTGAGTTCAAAGCAATTAGCCCACATAATCCGAACCCAATGGGCCAATCCGGCCCAAACTACATAATAATGTAGGTCTTGCCCATAGGAATTTTACATTATTATGACCACCGACCGGTATCTTGTAGATGATCCTTTGGCAGCACGTACCGCAGCCAGCCGTCATGGGAGGGGCTTAGTAAGATATTGGAAAATTTCTACAGTCATTTGAGACCATGCAGAGTGCAAAGCATCACCAGATTGGGTTAGCTCCTTGGCGGCGGATCCATTTGTCTGATGTATTGCTCGAGGTGATCATATAGATCTGTGTAGTTTTGTGGCCAAGGTAGAAGCGTGAAGTTTTCCTGTGCTCCTCAACAATTCACGAAGAATTCTGGTTGTATGGCAAATCGCATTGTCTTCTAGATATCGGTCGTCAGTCCCAGGAAACACTGTCAACAAACTTGATGGGCAATGATCAAGAGATAACCATTTGCAATGATGTTCCTGTCCAAAGGTATCAGCGGACCAAAGCATCCCATGAAAATATATTCCACCTCTACCAACTTGCCTTCCGAGAAAATTCTATTCTTTGAGGTGATGCCGAATACGCCATAGTCCGTCCACATCAGAGAAGGCCAAGAGCCAGTCCCAATATTAACGCGCAAAGTCAAGGCGTTTTTTTTTTATTTTTTTATTCTTCTTACGATGAATGGCATCAACATGGGTGCTGGAACTAACAGCAGGATACGCTGGACCATCACACCCTGTTATATTGTTCATTTCGATGGTCAGTTTCTCAACAGTTTTTTAACTGGTCCTGACTAGGGTTCGGATTTATATGCAAAACGAAAAAAAAAATTAAACCAGAGCAAAAATTAAAACTTACTGAACTGAAGAATCAACAATTTTCCAAATTTTCTCTAGAAATATTTAGCCGATGATCAGCTAGTACATTCTTTAATATAGAGAAAGATCTCTACAAATCTTATAATGTTCTTACAATTTTTTTCGATCTCTTGTACCGCTAACTTTCTTGTGGCGTTTCTTTCTTCTGGTTTGAGATTTAAAATAGCTATTGCAGTTTCTACTATTAAGTTTATGACATCATGTTCTTTTGTTTGTGAAATACTATGTTCTGTCTCTTTTTGCTTAATGTTATGTGAGTAATTTTGATTGTGCCTGGATGGGGTTTGAAACTGCAATTACTTCTTCCTTCTTAAAAAAGTTTATTTCTCAGAAAAACATTAAGAATAATGTTTTTATCTGATTTGGCGTATAGATTCGGATTGTGAAACCTCCTAGGTAAACGAGAATTTCATTAAATCACACTGACGAATCTTAGAATTATATCAGAAGTGTAAACAACAATATTCGAAATAATAAGAAAAAACATGAGTGAATGAAAATTAAAGGCGAAATGTTAATGATTACAGTTTTTTGAAGTTAGCGACGATGTCGTAAATTCTTTCCTAAGTGTGATGAGAGATGACGACTGGAGGGAATTGCGAAATATAATAACACCGACATTTACCACTGGAAAATTGAAGCAGGTTTGTTTTAAGAATGAAGTCAATTTTCGATATTTTTATTAACAAATTTAATTTTTCCTACTTTCATTCCATGATCATTTGTGACTATATTTAGATGGTGGTTCTTATGGAAGAATGTGGGAAAAATTTCGTAGATCATCTTCGCACAAACTTTGCTGAAAAGGATGAGATGTTCGAAGCCAAAACGTAGGCTTGAATTTTTGATAATAACCGAAGCTGATAATTTTATCTTGAATATGCTCTAGTAAACTAATTTCAAAGCAATCTGCTTTATATCTTTTTTTTATGAATTTCCTCATTTATGGAGGAAAATAATCTCATTTAAAAGAAAGTAATCACAATTAAATTTTTTTCTTTTAATTTTTACATTATTATTATTATTATTATTATTATTATTATTATTATTATTATAAGGGTTCCTACGACAATTAAATTTATTATAGCATTCTTTTTCCACAAGCATTCAGTTTCTATTTGTAAGTTCTCTTGCTGCCAGTCTTCGTCTGGTATAGCAACAACATCTCATAGCAGTTATATCAGACGTGTTGTGGTTCAGATGTTTGTCTGTTTGGATTTTTAAGTCCACAATATCTTAACTTTCTCGTTTTCCAGAACATTCTTGAGCCAGAGTTTCTAATGGATAATTTTTGCAACTCTGTAATGACGTTGTAAATAACCAGTCTCTGATATTCTGCTGCAGTTGCTGCTTGACCCAGAGGCCGACTGTGTATATGCAGAGTGATTGCTTTCATGCTATTTCTTGAACTGCCAAAATGAATCCTATAGTTTCTTTTTTTCAACTTAATTCATAATAGTTGAATCTCAATCTCATCTGGTATACGTAAGAAATGCAGTGATCGTGCTGCATAATAAATATTTGTTTTCGATAAATAGAAAATATTCAAAATAATTTTTTTTCTAATGTTATATCTAGTAAATTATCAGTTCTTTTTGTTGAATTTTTTAAAGTTATTTTTGTTGTATTGTCACAGGTGTATTTACAAAATCTGAATTATATGATTGTAAAATTGAAACGATAATAGACTGAACTACAGGGTTCTTCAAAATGAATGATGTAAAAAGAAACCGTAGCGATGACCAGTATAATCAAGATATTTAAAAAAGACGGATATTAAATGAAAGGTAAACTCTCCAAGTATCATTTGGCAACGCTGTAAAACCCGCCAGTTTGGAAACGCCCACTAGAGGCGCGTTTCAACCACCTACCTCGACATGCTATCACAGTGTTGTTGGGGCCAATGATGTGCCGCTGATGCTGTGGCCTCCCAGATCAGCCGACCTAACGGCCTGTGATTTCTTTCTATGGGGCTACGTGAAGGACAACTTGGCTTTGGTTCCGCATTACCCCATGATTTTAATTTAAAGCAGCAAATTTCCCAAGCGATCGACGCAATTGGTGAAGGGGTGCTGACACGGATGTAGGAAGAATTTGAATATCGTTTAGAAGTCTCTCGTGTCACAAATGGCTCCCAAAACGAGAGAAACTTGGAGAGTGTATCTTTAAATGATATCAGTATTTTGTAAATATACCGAATATACGGGTCACAGTTACGTTTTCTTTTTCCATCATTATTTTGATCATTTCATGTCACGCGTTTGATCCAACTAGGTGCTTATCCTCGTATACGATGGACGTCATTGCAACATGCGCCTTTGGAACAAAACTTGACTCGTTAAAAGATCCAGAGAGCGAATTTGTAAAGCATGCCTCAAAAATATTTGGCAGACCATCTAAGATATTTATTTTAATCAGTAAGTTTCTAAATTGTAATTCTTTCGTAAATAATTAAACCCTTGAGGTCAATTTTACAGTTTAATATCAACCTTAATTTTCTTTTGTTAATTTTCTAAGCTTAAATATAATTTTATTTAAAAGTCAAATTCAAGCGGTTTGTTAAATTGAAAAACTTTTCAGTGATTTTCCCAAAGCTTTCCAAAGTTCTGCCTTCAATTATTGCTAAAGACTCCATCAAGTATTTCTCCAATCTAATTGACAATGTCATCGCAGCCAGAAAAAATGAGAAAGAGGTAAGAGGCTAGTAAATTATTTTTATAAGATGTCAGTTAATATCATATGCCATTGATGTAGTTTGAACACAGCCCTGACACAGAGTGCAGCAGGGAAATATAGTTATTTAAATCACTTGGTGGCAATCACTAGAAAGAGAGAGGGAGCAAGTCAAATACATGTGTAATTAACTATTTATCTACAACTTTACTTGATTTAAGGGGGAGGGGGTTAGTTGGCTAGCTTAGATTGCCCCCCCCCCCCTCTGGTTACCCCATGCTCGCGGGCCGCCTTATTCCATCACGTGATTTATGCTTTAAGCAGTTTCTATCAGGAAATATGCCGGCCAATACAAACCTGATGGCGGGCAATAGGTTGAACATTGCTGTCTTAATATATGCTGTCTAACGGAAGGAAATTCTGCAACAGCGTCTCTCGTTATTTCGCAGATACTTCAATGTTGCCTGTCATTCATCATCTGCTATGTCTACAAAATAGCAGTTTTTCTGCATTTAAGAAAGACGGTTAATGAATGGATCGTAAACAGCTGTGATTATTATTCAACGACCTCAGAAGAATTACACTTCCTGGTCCTGCAGTTCCATATACAACCAGCAAAAGAAAGCCTTCCAGCAAAAATATATGAGGAATGATCCTACATCAAACTTTAAAAAATAAAACATCAAAAATGCACAAGAACTTGCAAAATATGGGGTTCCCATGTTATGATTTTGGTAAAAATGGAAGCAAAACATATTTAATGTTAAATAAATTCAATGTCTAATAGTGAATTTGATGATCTCATTTAGATTAAAACTAAAAATTAAATATAAATGTAAAAGATGGGGTACACCGTTTGATATGATGCGATCAGAGTTAATTTAGAATAAATATAGTCACTTTTTTGAACAAAAATTAAGCAAAAACTGTGGAATGGAACAACCAAAAATGTAGTTAACCTCTGATTCAGAAGGAGAATTTTTATTTGTGTGTCTTTCTATGATTTCCTTATGTTTATTAAATAATTTTTTGTGATAATTAATGATTTCAATTTTTTTGAATTTATTAACTGTTTTTGTGCTTGTCGATGTGTTTTGTTTGCGAAGTTTTCAGTAAATAATTTTTCTATCACATCATTAGGGTATTTATTATTCTGTAATTTTAATTTTAATTCTTTAATAATTCTAGGGTGTATTGTGGAGGTGATAATGATTGTATTCTATTTACGTTTTGCTTAATTGTGTTAAATTTTTGCCAATTTGGTTGATAGGAGTGAAAATATGGAAGATTGTTCCTTATTGACGGTTTTTCGTAGATGCAGAATTGAAATTTGTTCAACCGTTTGTTTTTCTTCTTTTTTTTTTCTTTTTTTTTTACATATTACTATAAGTAAGAATAGATTTCCTTCAGCTCCTTCTTTTACATTTATATTTAATTTTTAATTTTAATCTAAATGGAATCATTAAATTCACTATTAGACATACATCTATATTTATCCATTAACATAAATACATGTATATTCAAGGTTCCTTGGCAGTCTTAGAAAGAAAATACGGTGTTCGAATCTATTTTCAATTAAAAGTTATTTCATACACATTTACGGCCGGTTCTACCAACCTCGGATAAATCCTCAGATAGAATAAGTACTGGAATAAAGCTCAAATAAGTCAAAACGGTGTTCTACCATCCTCAGATAAACACTAGAATAAACCAAAGATATCCTGATTCAGTTATACGGTCCTCTAGAGGTCGGACAGACACTTTATTCCTCGGATAGTGAATCGTTTCGTTCAAATTTACGAGCGTTAATGGCCGGTCCGCTTCTATTTGAAAATGCCTTCAAAACCATAGCATTTCGTGTTACGTAATTACCATTTTAAATTACCTGTCTGTATTTTATTTTCAATGATCGACAACATAGCCCCCAAAAGGAGAAACGAAACGGAAGTTTTGCGTCTCTGAGGTCTGAGTTCTCCAGCTGAATTTGTTTTTTGCGGTCCGAGTTCTGCCGTGGCGCATTTTAACATCAACACTGACTGGAAAACTTTAGCTTTTTTTCACGCTAGAGGGCTTTCTCTTATCATTTCATGCACTGACTGAAATGAATACTTTTGTTTTTTCACGATAGATGGAAGCACTAAAAATCAAACTGACCAATCACAGTGGGCCTTACATTGCTTGTGCTCTATACTTCAGATGAAGTTATCCGGGAGATTAGGGATAAAAAAATGTTGGTAGAACGCAACTTAAGCGGTATACCTAGGTACACCGGGTTTAAGTTTAAACCTTGGATAGCTATCTGAGGATTTATCCGAGGTTGGTAGAACCGGTCCTTAAACAATTTCTTATACAATTAAACTATACATACAATATTTTGATTAAGAGAAATTTCTTTAAAGGTTTTGTTTTGAATTTCAAAAAATTTTGTTTTTGAATTTGGAATTGATCTACAATAAGTTGCTGATGTAACTGTTGTAGAGACACTGTAAAACAAATGTTTGGTTAAAGCGGTTTTTTTAATCACTATAGGTAAGAAAAGATTTCCTTCAGCTCCTTATCGAAGCTAAAGAAGAAAATGAAAAAGAAATTAGTAAGATGGCTAATGGAAATGTCAAAGACGACAATCAAAAGCCAAAGTTTGGTAAGCAATACTTAATAACTTATAAATTTTTGAGAAAAAATACTTTACATTATCATTTATATGCATGATATGAGGAAGAATACTAACTTTAAATATTTTTATTGACAAAAATAAAAATACCAATACCAATGAAAATGCGCCATTACTTTTCAATACAGTCGAACCCCATTATTATGAAACATATTAATACGAAGTCCCGTTTAATTAGAAATTAATATTAATTAATACGAACTTCTCTGGTTCCAAAATTCCTATATTAAATTGCTCATTTAATATCGATTTTTACCAAAGTCTGGATAATACGAATATATGAAGGAATTTATTCCAAGAAAGTAACATTGTTTGAATTATTGATGAAAATAGAAAAGAAATTCCACAGCCTGGACTCGAACCAGGACTCTTCTAATCGCGCTGACGCCCTAACCAATTGAGCCACTATAGACTAGGAAACATTACGCTTTCTGAATGTCCTTTTGGCTGGTTAGAAGAGTTATGGGATTATGTTTCTTAATGGCTTAATATTTTCATTATTAATTTAAACATCTGAGATATGGCGTAGGATAAAACCCTCTTAGACCATTCTTGAGTTGTTCTTTAATCGAATCGTTAAACTTAACGAAAGTTAAATAAATGACAGTATGGCTATATAATTGTTAAAATTGGATACGTTAAGCGCTATAGTAACAAAATCAATGAAGAAAGATGAGAACAATAACACTGATAATGAACAATTATGCTTCGAGTGTTGTATTTCGTTTCTTGTTTAGTTTTTTGTAGATGTTTTTCTGTTCCTGCTGTTAGTGGGTCTATGTCCGTGTTGGTTTGGGTGTTGATTAATTTCTCTTTATCATTCATTTTGGTGAAGTGTATTTCTATGATCTCCAGGACTATTTTCTTTGGATTTTTGCACTTTTGTATGATCTCCATTGTTTCATCTATTGATGTTTGTTCCTGACTATGTGGTCAGCATAGTTTGATTTCTTGTGGCCAAGTTTTACAGCGGCTCCTTATACCTCTTAGTGAATGATTGCTTTGTTCTTCATAAATAATACCTGTAGCACGATTTACAATTTATTCTATAAACTCCTGATTGTTCATATTTGATTTCCGATGTTGTTTTTAGCTTTAAAGGTGACGTTGGCTTTTCTCTTCTTCCGGATGTTTGTTATTCTATATTCTTAAAGAATGTAAACTTGCTCTATAGTTTGTCGTTGTGTGTTGTTGTCTTTATTGGTTGACAAAATCGCAAAGAAGATATCCAATAACAAATACCCAAACCAAGAAACTGGATAATCGTAATGCTAAAGGAGAAAACCCAACCTCTTGTCCACAACAGTTTATTAAGCTATATGCGCATCTTGTCAAAGGATTGGAAGGTAGGTTCAAAAATTACGATTTACCATTGGCCTTTAAAAAACCCCAACTCCCTTAAAAATATTTTGGGGAACCCGAAAGATAGGACCCTTCCCATAGTGTAATCTGGAATCTACGAGATATCTTGCAATAATTGTTACCTCGTTTATAGGGGAGCTTCTAAACGACGACTACAGACAAGATTTTGGGTATCCTACACGTATGACTCATTTGTGGAATTGTGCTTCCTCTTCTTATTTTGTTTGTTACTAACTTTGATTTATTTAATAAATAATTCATTGAACTCTTAAACTTTTGTTAATCATAATGGGAGAGCTTTTTAGATCCAACTCCCATATCTTAGCCCATGCCCCTGGCACACATTACGAATCATGTGTCTAATTGCTTGGATAGAACTAATATTCAAAAGCTTGCTTTGAAAGATTTGATTACTAATAGAAGCTTCTGAATTAAAATTTTAATATCTTATTATAGTGATGACGAATTTTCACGTAACTGCTCAGGCTATTCTCTTTTTCTTGGCGGGATTTGAGGCGACTTCTACGTCGCTATCCCTTGTCCTGTATATCCTTGTTACACATGAAGACGTTCAAGAGAAATTAATCCAAGAAATTGACGAAGTACTTCAGAAACATAAAGTAAGACTGGTTCATTTTATATTTTTATCTAAGAAATTTAATTGAGGCAGATGAGAATTCTGAAATTGATACAATTAGAAATTAAAAGAAAAAGCAATAACCCATTTACATCAAACTATGCATGTCTAGTGTCACAGGCATTAATTTTTTAAATTTCTCAAAAAACCTTTACACTTTAGGGAGTGATCTCTTATGATGCAATTTCTGAAATGCAGTATATGGATATGGTAATTACGGAAACTCTTCGCATGTATCCTCCAGCTACAAGGTGATGTTTATAAATTTTAATACCATCTGAGGACGACATTAGGATTTTTTCCCACTATTTTTCTATCCATTGACCCTATTTCTTTTCGAGATTGTATGCTTTTCTTCTAATTGTGATTATTCAACACTTTAGGTTGGAACGTCAATGCGCAGAAGACAATTACGATTTACATGGTATAACTCTAAAAAAAGGTTGTATTATCAGCATTCCAGTATACTGTATACACCATGATGAAGAATTTTACCCTGATCCAGATGAATTCATACCGGAGAGGTATTCTTATTTTAAATATATACAATTTGCTTACTAGCAATTTCTAACATATATTTGCTATATATGTTAAAAATGTGCAATAAGGCAACTATCAATTATTAATGTAATATGGCGCGTATAAAAACATTTTTCTATAATTTTTCAACCGCCGTAATAGAAATTTGCATAACTTTATTTCCAATTTTCTATCTAGATTTTCACCTGATACTAAGCACGAACGCAACCCCTATACGTACTTGCCATTTGGTTATGGATTGAGAAACTGCATTGGAATGCGATTTGCTCAGATGAAAATGAAAGTGGTTCTGGCTTCCATTCTAAAAACGTTCCGTGTTAAGAAATGTGCTGAAACACAAGTATGTTTTCTTTTAAATCTGCAGTTAATGATAATCCAGTTAAAATGGACATTATTGATTAATGATTATTTTGTCAATGATCTATTAGATTCCCTTCGTACGATCGAAGAGAAATGCCTTTCTTGGGCCAGACAGTCTCAAACTGAAACTGGAAATAAGAACCGACGTCCAAGCTTGAAGACACAATAAACTTTAATATTATTTAAGATACATTTTTCCATATTATGAAGCCGGGAAAATTTATAAAGTTATGATGATTTATAAAATTAAACTTAGACGCAATTACATAAATAAAAGTTATATTCCCATGATTATCATGTATTTACTTTGTTTAAATCATCACTATAAACTTAAACAAAATGACAATAAGCTGATAGTGTATATCAAAGTTAACGATTTAACGTAAAACAGGTAAACTTCTACAGTCTGTACAATAAAAGAAAAAACTGGCATGGTGCCAGAATGTATGTACTATTAGCCAATCAGATGCCTGGCTGAGCGCTTCTGATCGGGACCATCGTGATCTTTTTTTTTTCTTTACCCGGGGTAAAGAAAAAAAAAAAAAGATCACGATGGCCCCGTTCTGATTGGCTAATAGCACATTCTAGCACCATGCCAGTTTTTTCTTTTATTATTAATACGCTTATATTAGCTACACTTGTAACTAACTTTGTAAACAAATCTTGGAAGTCGAATTTAACCTACTTCCCGAAAAGGTAGAGAGTTGAAATTTGATACACATGTGCAGGACCGATGACAATTCATGTTAAAAAAAACATTCTTTCAAATCGGTACACTGGTTCATGTTTTAATGGTACTAATTCATTACTACGAATTTGTCCAATTGCCACAACAAACAATTCGTTATGACGAGGGTTAAATGTATCCGTCGTTTATTGTTGCTAAATTAATTGTTGAAGCCGGCCTGAAGAGATATTATAATAAAACATAAAATAAAGCAGTTTGACATGCCATAAAAAAAACTACTGGATTAAAAGCTATAATACTTGGTAATATTATACAAGAGGGCATGGCAAGTTCATACCCACCAAAAAAAAAAATTAGTTCAAAAGGTCACCACTAGCATGGAATGGCGCTCTATGCAATATTCGTATACGAAATTAGACACGAAGACACAGGTTAACAAGTCTTTAA
>JAHWFO010022892.1:551448-572581 GCA_023313115.1 Rhysida immarginata
CTCTTGTATAATATTACCAAGTATTACAGCTTTTGGTCCAGTAGTTTTTTTTTATGGCCATGTCAAAATGGAACTTTAATTATAAAGACCCTGTACATACACTATATTACCAAAATTATCCGGACACCCCTTCGAAGAAGTCTCAATACATGAAATACTGCAGCACTCTTTCAAATATTCCTGGTGTCTGTTGCCCAAGGAGGCGGCTGGCAAGCAGTATCACATCAGATTCTACTGGGGTTTCATACACCAACGACGTGCCCCATAGGAAAATAATCCAGTGGAGTAAGATCCGGCGATCGCCCTGGCAAAGGACCTCCCCTTCCAATCTAATGATGTCCAATATAGAAGTGAAGTGCCGCATCCGTCATATTACAGCCACATCCTCTCGTGGACAACAATAGGTACAGTATCCGACAACTGTGGCAGCACATGTTCAAGATCTCGTGGTGCCTGAAATATGTATTCTCGACCATTGGTTGCTTATCTTAATATAATCTGTTTACAGTCCTCTATTATCTGTAGAATTTTGACGCTAAAGATTTGAGACATTCTGTATACGTAGTCTTGCCAAAAGTTCTGTCCCAAGGAACAACAAGTTTATCCGATGAATACATTGCAACAAAAGAATATATACAGAAGTAATATATTCTTTATTGCGACATCCCTGTAGAGTATATACGACGTACATCTCAAAAATATTCAAAATGGTCACCTTTAGCACGTATACAGCGTTTCAAACGGTCCGGCCACTCATCGATGGCAGCACATACCACCTCCAAGGGTATGCACTCTTGCTGTCCTGACGTCACGTAAAGTAGGTGTTAGACTTTGGCTCGTCTATCTTCGATAACTCCCTCGATTTGTGCACTAAACTATGTTCAGAGCCTCTATAATCATCTTTCAAAGCCATAGAAAATTTCATAATATACTGAAATTAATATTGTGTTATCTATAAAAACAATGGATCACTATACAAAGTATCGGGCGCATAAATACGTAGCCGAAGAAGTGGAATGATTTTTTTGGATACCAAATTAGTTTGCCAAAGAATTTCTCCGTTGCGACATCTCAAGTTCTTTAAGACGCTCACTCAATTAAGTGCGATATCGTTCAAAGGACAAGTCACCATAATTGCTAAATTTGTTGAGTACACGAATTAATGGATGGTTTAAGGTGACTGCTTTCAGTTTTTTCTCCCAGAACCATTCCGGATGGATGAGATCTTTTCGACGCTGAAAGTCTACATAAGCATGAGTCAATTCCTGTTTCTACGATAATTAACATCGGCTTTAAGAAAGGTGAATAAATATCGGGCGATGGAAGCCCCTCCCCTAGAGACTCCCGTACCTAAAATAAAACTAACATTGTAAATATAAACAAACCTATAATGATCTTGAGACGAAACCCGTAATATCGATAATGTTATCTGACGCCACGGGCTATCCACGAAGTAATAATGAAGTTAAATCTTTAGTCGATTCCTTTCCATAAAAGTTTCTTCATTGCAGATTTAATAATTTTAATGGATGTCGTAAATTAATCATAAAACGCGAATGAGAGTTTCCAAACCACACTTATCCTGTGGAAAAAGCGTCTCAGCTTGATCGTGAAATTAAAATTCAGTAATTAACATATGTTATTTAGTAAAAATCCCTCTACAGGAAATGAAAACCCACTATATTTCATTCATTAGATAAACTTTGAAGGGATGAAAGACTATAAAGATAAATGGAAAATTCCAAAAATTGGATCGGTCATGACATCGTTTTCTTAAATTTGACAAATATTTGTAAAGAACATTTTTAAATAGCAATTGGATGGCTTATTACATGAATTTTCAAAATATAAACAAGATGCGTGCATATTTTTTACTCGGACCTTGAAAAGTGAATGAGCCTTTATCACTATTGATCACGAATCAACTGAAGGGTTTTTTTTACTTGCTTTGAGCGTCCTTTCAAGTCTACGTCTCTTCGTTCGTATGAAAATGTTTCTTAATGTTGCCAAAAAATACGTTTCTGTCAGTGGGTTAACTCATAAAACATGCGAATCAAGATGGTTTTTAATCATCTGTGTTCCTTTAGACTATGACCAAATCTTGAAGCAACTCAGCCCTGACCTCCTGTTCGCGAAGTGTTCGACGAGATAGGACGAAGAAAAAATTTTATTGAGTGTCCTTTGTATGTCTTCAAACAGATTACTGTCATCGTACTAACAGTACAGACAAGGAAATACTCTTAAAACGGAAAACAGGGAATTAGATTAATAATATGAATAATAACTCGAAAAATACGCATCATACAAATACGCATCAACCCCCCTCCTGTGGGTGAGGAGGGGAGCGGCTTTGAAATTTGAAATGGGAATCCCCATTTTTTATTGGATATTCGGATTCTCCGCTTAAAAATACATACGTTTTGTCTGAAACGTTTTTTTTCCCTCTTGATTTGTGATAGATGGCGCTGCAATCGCACAAAATAAGATTTTTCATAATTAATTTGTTAGTGGCGTCCTCCATGGTCCGCGCCCATAGTACTTCAGAGACGATCCAATAATTATTAGACACTTAACTCTCTAATTAGGAGAGGTGCTTAATCAATTTTTGAAAAGTGTTCCATGCCATTGTCATTCTCTTTTAACCTTACATCATTTTGTGCAAGAAAAAATTAAAATGATTTTCATTTACGGCGAATGCAAGAGACATTTCGACGATGCTGTCAATTTGTATGCTAAGCGTTTTCCTGAAAGAGTACGATCACGTTCTTCTTTTGTTAGAGTTGTTAAACAGTTTTCTACTGACCGAAGTGTACCGCCGAAGAAAAGAACGCGTGCAGCTACTGTTTGTAGAGAAAATAATCAAATAGTTGTATTAGCTGCAATGGCTTACAAGCCACATGCGACCATCTGAGAAATATCGCACCGATCAGGAATTTCTCGTATGAGTATTTGGAGAATGCCGTATCATGTGTCCTTGCATTAGGAACTAAATGGCGATGATTTTCAAAACCGACTAACGTTTTATCAATGGGCAGTTGAGCAAATACAAATGAGCCAGAACTTTTTTGCTCGTGTACTATTCTCTGAAGAAGAATCAACATTTACGAACCGCGATGAGGTTAACCGCCATAACATGCATTATTGGAGTGTAGAAAACCCATACAGGATTCGTGAAGTAAACCATCAGCGTCCTTGGTCGTTTAATATTTCGGACCATATGGCGATTGACGGTAATTTAAATGGTAACAAATATCGAAACATTCTTGAAGACGAACTACCACAATTGCTTGAAGACCTGAGATTAGAAGTGCGACAGAATATGTGGTTTTTGAACATGATGGTTGTCTAGCACATTATTCATTAGTGGCACGCGAGATATTAGATCTGGATTACAATAATCGCTGGATCGGTAGAGTATCGCCAGACCTTATCTCCCCAGATTTTTTCTTATGGGGTTACCTAAAAGGTGCCATTTATAAAGAAACACCTACAACTCGCGAAAACATGATGCAACGAATAAGGGATCCTTGTGCCGCAATTACACCAGACATGCTTTTGAGATGTGTGCAGGCATTTGAAGCATGAATCAACAAGTGCATTGAAGTTCGAGGTCATCATTTTGAGCATTTAACTTAATTGAATGGCGAGAGGCGAGGGCACTCACCTAAAACAAACACCCCAAGGGAACAGAAATGTATCACTTGATACGTTTTTTAAAAATATTGAGCAGGTATTTTTTTAATTTTTTTGTATGATGGGTATTTTTCGAGTTATTTTGATTTGTCAGGATAAATGGGACACCCTATATTTTATCAGAGATCAGCCCAAAGAATTTTATCTTACTCGTTTTGAGGGGCTTGTGAAACGATGGGACAAGTGCCTCAATGTACAGGGAGACTATGCGGAGAAATAAAAGTAGTTTTCAAATCAGTACTCTATTTGTTTCATTTATGTATCCATTTGTAACTTACTTACTTACTGATCTCGTACATCATAGACGACATCATGAAATGAAAAAAATGTGAAAGAAATTTATACTGAATTAAAACACAGGTAATTTGACCTTTTAGTGATATTTACTTGTCAAAAAATATTATCAACCTAATTGAAATTAAAAAAAAACAAACCTCAACTGGCACTGTAGTAACTAATTGCCTTTACTTGTTTCATTATCAATTGAAAGATTCTGTCTTTCTTAGAATCAACTAGTTTCCTGAGGTTTTGGATGGGTATTTCTTCCCAAGCCTCAAAAATTGCCACTCGCAACTCATCAACTTTATGAAACTGCCTTCCATTTGAGTAAACCCGCCGTACCATATCATCTCAAACATTCTCGAGAGGGTTTAGGTCGGGGCTACACGCTAGCCATTCCATCGTTTTGATTCATCAATCTGCAAACTATTTTTTCGATGTTTTCTACAACATGACAGGGTGCGTCATCCTGTTGAAAAATGAAATCGCTTCCTGCAATTTTTTTCCAAATAGTGAAAGGTAAGCTTTGACCATCTGTTGGTATTTTTCTGCATTCATCAGTTTTGCCTTGGTAACTAAACACACCCCCAACCATAACAGATCTACCACCTCCAACACGCCTAGAAAATATTTCTGGGCAATTAGTTATGCATATTCTAGTATTCTACTTATTTTTGCAATTTTTCGAAGTGATATGTCTTGTTATTAAGCTCTTTTAGTAATATTTTCTCCCCCTTTTTTTTATTAAATTTTAAATTTCTTTCACGAATGTGCAAAGTTGATAATTTTTTTTACAGACTGTACTATTTGAGCTTAAAGTTAGATTAGGTTAGCTTCCCATTTTGCATATTGCGACCGTGACAGAGCACGACAGGTCATTTTCAAGGTTATTAAATAAAATTTTCTGAATTTTTCTGCCTTCAATTACACAGAGAAAAAAAGGGAAGGAAATATTCCGCGACCTGGACTCGAATCAGGGACATGCCTTTCGCTGGGGCCACTCTTACCAATTGAACTACCGCAGACAATGAGCCGCAAAGCTGTTACAATACGTCCATATGGACTTCCATGGGGCTACAAAAATCAGCTCTACTGGCAGAGCAGGTCTCCGACTCGCAAATCGGGAATTCTTCTCTATCCTTAAAGATTCATGGCTTAAACCATCAAATCAAAGGGTATAGGAGGATTCTCGATTTGCGAGCGCGGGCCTGATCTACCAGTTGTGCTGATTTATAGCTTCATGGGTAGTCCATATGATCGTATTGACGGGTTTGCAACTGTATACCTGTGAAGATGATGTAATGTCTAAACGAGGCGGTAATTAAAAAAACTACCTTATTGCTTAACCAGGACCTTTGTTATGGTATTAGATTTAATATAATTTTGGTATGCTAATTTTGAAAATGAATTCAATTTTCATGTATTACGCAAAGATTTTTCACAAAATGCAAATAAAATAAATTAATAAATAAATAATCTGATCTCCCGGAAGAGAAACATGCCATTTTTGTACAGAGAAGTGACATGTAACGAAAAATGGATGTTGCATTGTCGATTTGGACAACGGCCAGATGTCGATGAGGCCCCAAGACTGTTTGGCATTATTCACTATTCGTTCTTGAAATGTGGTTAAGCCATTAATGCAGAGAAATATTGCACGCAGCTGGATGGAGTGCATTAAAAATTACGACTTAAGCTGCCTGAATTAGAGAACAGCGATAAAGTTTTACTGATCCATGACAACGCGAGACCACACGCATAAAGATCAACAGTCCAAAAATTACGCATCACCCACCGTATTCTCTAAATCTTTCGCCACTTTTATAAGCATGGCTCGAATGGCTCATTTTGGCAATGAAATCTCCCTTCAGGTGAGCATTTGCACCAGCAATGTGATAACCTCTCCTTGCCTTTTTAGAACCACTATTTCGGAGTGTAGGCTATCTGCCAAGTGCTTGCCGGTCGAGGACAATGTCTGGTTCTGATGAGTGCTACCCCTGAACTCTCATTGCAGTGATTGGACTTTGGTCTCCGGTTCTTGGTAATGGAGCCATTATCACCTACCTGAAGCTTGAAGAAACCCCAGCCCGGATATCATTTCTTCCGTTGAAGAAGCTGCAAGCAGCTTTGATGGTTGGATTCCAAAATAGAGGTTCAGGAGGATCTGGAGAGCCTGCTACAAAGATGGCGTGTATAGCTGAAAGAAGATTAATGCTAATTTTTGCTTATAATTGAATAGCCGCTTCTCTCTCTCTACCCCCCCCCCCCCTATTTAGCTTCTTCGACCCTTAACCCAGTGGTTTATTATCCTCCCCCTACCTTAATGATTGCACCATATGTGTTCGGTTCCTTATATTTTGACATCATTTCGATTTCTCATATTTCCTATCTCCTTTTCAGGTCTGTCTCATTTCTGTTACAGCGCCCTGTCGATGGCTATCTATCCGAAACGCGTAGGAGATGAAAGGATTTTTCTCAACGTATTGTTTTATCTGGACCAATTATTTCCATCTTATTAACAGAAAATGTTTTAAATGTTCATGATTCCGTTGTTTACGTTTTCTTCCCCTATGATTATCGGAAAGCTAAGTAAAACTTGATAATTAATTAACTTTATTGTATGCATTTATTTGTAGTATATAATTCCTTAACATTATGAACAATCTATTAATCGATTACGCAAAAGAATTTTTGATGTATCTTCTTCGTTTTATGACTGTAAATGATCGTCTTGAGGGATACCAGATGCCTGTGCATTGTTGAAAGTGTGTTAAGATGAAAAATGTTTTCATCATGCATTATTCAGAAAATTCAGATATAGGAATTTTCTTAAAAGAAAAAAAAATAAAGTAATAATTAACCTTGATATTACTGCAGTATAAAAAAATATACTCTAAATTCACCAGTGCCTCTAAATTAGTATATTCAAATACAAAGTTATGCTTTTTTGCCACTAGGGCCGCTAAAGGTCTTACAACCTAAATCTTTCATGGTTTTATAACCTATACAATATTTTTATAATCATTCGGAGATTCACATAATACAGGGTGTTTCATAATTGGTGTCCCGTCTTTAGATCCAAATAACGCTCAAGGGGAACAGATTGGGGGAAAATGAATATTGATTATTTGGTTTTAATGTCCTCTAATTCAGAATAAAAACATTTCGCGTCCCTGGGGGTGAAGGGGTAAATTTTGAAAATTTTAATTTTGTAGGGGTAGGGGTTAGACCCCATGTGTTATTTGGAAAGTTGTAGAGCATCATGTAAAATGTGGGTTTAGCAAAAAAAACCGGTGAAAAAAATCTCATCCCCTGCCCTTTATCGAGTGGGTAAAGTGAAAAGTATGGCTAGCTAATGTAGACAAAAACAGAAAAACTCATTTCCCATTTCCCATGTATAGTTTTCAAATTTCATAATGTTTTTCCTGGGGAAAAAGCCCGGTCGAGTTTATTAGCTTTTCAGGGTAACGAGTCATTCATTCTCATTAATTTTCCAAATGTAGGCCCTACTGTTTTCTAATAAGTATGGTTTATGTCCACATCGGCTAGCCATCCCTTTCACTTTACCCACTCGATAAAGGGTGCAGGGCATGAGATTTTTTTCACCGGTTTGCTTGCTAAACCCACATTTTACATGATGCTCTACAACTTTCTAAATAACACATGGGGTCTAACCCCTACCCCTACAAAATTAAAATTTTCAAAATTTACCCTTTCACCCCCAGGGACGCGAAATGTTTTTATTCTGAATTAGGAGACATTAAAACCAAATAATCAATATTCATTCCCCCCCACCTGTTTCCCTTGAGCCGTTATTTGGACCTAAAGACGGGACACCAATTATGAAACACCCTGTATATTAATGAATTCCAGAAAAACGTTTGCACTAAAGGTTTCCGATGAATTACAACAGTTAATTTTCCATTATATTTATTAGTCTTTTTTTTATGTGCATTGAGTTAAGGAAAGGTCAAGTATAGTGCTAAGTGTTTCCGACAGGACATTGACTAAAGAGAAGCAATGCAAGTATGTATTATACTTCCAGAAATATTATGTAGTAAATAAATGCGTCGGAAAATTATGGGTTTTTGCTAGACATTGTATTGTCCCTAATCTAGATTTTTTGTAGTACTGGTAGGATTGAAGAAAGTAAATTCAGCCCTGTCGTCAAAGGTTATTAGCCTTTGGGCATAACCCAAATAAACAAGTACAAAGTTAGTTTACAAAATGGAACTTAGCACTTTTTGCAACACAGTTGCACTAAACGATTTAACTACATTTACGGCCGTATTCACCATTCCGGGTTAGAAGTGAGAGTTGGAAAAGCCAGTATTAAACGTTGATTTAATATTAAAATTGAAACCGTATTCACCATCATTCTTGAACCTGGAGTTGGGCAACTAGAAGGTTAACTCGCACTTTTTTTGTGATTGGTCCCTGTAGCGCCAATCACAGGAGGAAAAGAGAAAGCACCTGCAGTCGTTTGTCATGCGCGTTTTCATTCGACTACCCTTTGTGGTTGTTTGAGGCTTCGTTGCTTATTATAGTCACTGTCAGATTCAAATAACACCTCCACAAGAATGATCCAACAGTTAAATTTTTCTTAAAACACGGACTTTCCTTGAAGCAAGCTGATTTAAATGTTTTTACTTTAATTTATTTTATTTTTACCTTTTAAAGAAAGACATAAATTCTAATATTATTTTTATATATTTTCATATATTCATAAAATCAATCGTTTTATTCAAAACACGCATGCTAAACCATCCAAACGTTTTCAGAAAAAGCAGGAATAATAAGTATTAAAGAATTTTAAAATAATAATAAAATCTTCCCGATATCAAGAATGCATCTCTCTGATTTATTAGTAGAATTAAAAAAAAAACAAAAGAAAAACAAAACAAACCATGAACACGTTTTCAGTTTTCTAGTCTGTTCCTAAAAATATTAAAAATTAATTACATCATTTTCACTTCCCTTAATTCTATTTGTTTTCAATTCTCCGTTAAATCTTTTAAACTTTCCTTTCAAAAGAAAATTTCCAAAAACTAATACCCACTTATTTTAAAATTCCTTTCTTCAGCATCATATATCAACAAACATTGCGGTTAATCTCAGTTATTCATTTTTTCCGCCTTTCTATGAACATTCTGGTAACAATTGAACTACTTATCTCAAACTGAATGGCAGAGTGCGCTAAAAATATCGTTCAGAAACGGAATGATACAGCGGTGATTGGTTGGAAGAGAGGGAGAGTGAACGATCTCTGGACGACCCACGCTTGTCGATGAGCGACGATAAAACATTCACTCGCTCGTTCGATGCCATCGGACTGGCTTCGATCACTAAGAGACAGGCGAGTCTCTACGTACTCAAGTAAGTCGGAAAATTTTCTTAATATCTCTGAACACAAATCGCATTTCTATATAAACATAATTAAAACGCACCTACACTTTAGGACGAATATTTGTCTAATACAGCTTTTACAAAACGTTCATATGTTCATAAACAAGCATATTGAAAATTAATTAATGAAAGTAGGCCGTTTTTGTAAATGTTTAATCTGTCAAATTTTACCATTGAAATAAGTTTTAAAATTAAACTGATTCATGCAATTGTGCGGAGTTCGGGTACTCACCAATTAGCGATAGAAAAATTCCACACCACTCGTATAGCAATAATAAACGACTTAGATTGCAATGTTTTTATACACATATTCTGATCATTTATAAAACAGTGTGAACTAATTATGTATTTTATCTAAAATTTTTAGCGCTAAAAGATTGATAGTTGGGAATAATTTATAATTTTTTTTTTAAATCGACATCACTGTAATTATAGATTATGACAGTTCACATGAAACTTTTAAGATTCATGTCAAATTTTAATAACTAAAAAAGATATAAGCCTCCTCAGTTTATTTTTCTGTATTTCAAAAATTTACACTTTTTGGACTATGTAAGACGTTCAATTCCGTTTAACTTTAAGATTGCAGTACTAAACTGTCAAAGTATAACCTGAGAGTAATATTACTGTTTATTCTATGAAATGACTTCTTAATCTGAAAAAATTAAATTCATCGAATAAAATAGAATAACTTGTATAATTTTTTATTCTTATACCATGAGATTAAATTACATTCTTAATTTCGGCTTATTAAGTATGAAGAATGAAGCTCCTTATTGGTTTTTTGATGTCTGTATGTCCTCTTCATATTGTCTATATTTTTTTACGTATAAGCTACATATTAGGAATATAGCTTTCCATAGGCATGTCCTACTTCACTATTTAGTTTAGTTTTGACTGGTCCACTGGGGTCGGAGTTACGGGGGTTGTATTTAGAGGGGACCTTCTGGTATAATAATATAGTATATAAGGATATAAAGGAGTGATGGTTGGTTGGTTGGTTTATTAGAATTTTTGGCGTCGACTACTAAGTTCAGTTTGCGCAGCCCGAGACAAACATAAACATCCATGCCCACGGCGGGATTCGAACCCACGACCAGGTGGACTCGAGTACCAGAAAGCCTACGGCCGAGCCCCCTCGGCCGCCTGGCCGGCATAAAGGAGTGAAATTCGACATGCAGATTGCTCTAGGCAAGATCTATATTATTATGAAATTTGGGCTGAATTGTCTCAGTGGGGTCGGAGTTGTGATGGTAGCAGTCACGTGGCCTTTAGAACTATTAACGTTTTCAATTGGCAATATACGGTGTGTGATGTGTCATTCGATTAGAAATGACCAGAACCATGCGAAGAACTCTTTTTCATTTTTTAAACACTACGTTCAAGAAAATCAATTAAAAATTCCGAATAAAAGAGGTAAAAATAGATGAACTCAGTTTATCCGCTACTTTCCTATACCCTCCTCGGACGGGAGAGGTCAAGTTCATGTTTTGTTTATTCAGTAATAACTAGTTCTCACTGTAGTTCACCTCATGTTAACCTTGCAATGAAGAAGTACATAGGCAGATCATTTTATCAATGCGTGGAAGTTATTACGGAAGGGACGAATTTATAGATAAATGTTTAGAATGAATAATAATGAGTAAACATTTTAAATCAAGTATGTTTACTGCAAATGACATTAAAAATACTAGGAACTGTATTTCAGACGCACATGGACAATGGCCTTATCGATGCCTTTAGTTATTCCTTCATTACAAAATTAACTTGAGATGAGCAATTATGAAATTTAACATATGAAGAAAAATGACAAATAAAATGAGTGTTAGATTTTCCGTTCTAAATCAAAACAATATTTTAACATAATTTTAACATTATAAAATTCTGAATGTATTACCTCATTTTCATAAAAGAATAAGTAAATAAAGAATAAATAGGCTATAATTATAAGGAAAGATTTTTAAAGTTCTAATATACCAAATGGTCCTGAAATAGTTAGTCAAAATCAGGGATCGGATTGGGCTCGTCATACTGATGAAAAATGTTCCCATAATGGTTACTTCAAAAATGCGTCCTTCAGGAGTTACGACGCATTGAATGATTAATAGCGGATTTAGAAAAATGGAAGAAACTTTATTTTTATTTACAGAAGTTGTTAAAATTGTCCATCATTAACTAAAACACGCGCTTCCATTCGTCTAACCATGGATTATCGAACACGCTCAAAGTTTTCAGGCATATGTCGCATAACTTCATAGCTGTTGATAATGCAATCGCGTAACTTCTGTACTTTATTGATTGGAGTTACATAAACAAGAGCATTTAGATCACTCGATTAAGCTGCTTGTTGAACACACAAATTAATTTAAAAAAAAACACAAATCCTGGTAAGTAGTTTGAAAGTAGTCATTCGAAGGTGTTTTAACTCGTGAAGGATGCGTTTTTGGACTAAAGTTTCTGGAAACTTTTTTCATCCTTATGACGAGCGCAATCCAGGTTCACTGATTGCTATATAGTTATAGTAATTGAAATTTATGAAATATTCGATTCTGATTGCTTAAAAAAACATTTCAGTAAATTATTCTTTTATGTACATACAGGGTATAACAAAAATATTGGACCGGCTATACGTAGTCAGTTTCTTCAATTAAAAATTAGGAACAAATTGATATAAAAGTATGTCTTAAAAAATTCCTGAAGAATATAGCCACATGACGTTCTCGTTTAACTTTTCGAAACTTGAGGTGGTTTTCGTGGTTATATATCATTCACGTTATATATCATTATATATCATGGAGTCATCTAAAATCTATTGTTATTCCACCCCTGTTCATGATATTGAGGATCTTCAACAGAGAATGGAAGATGGATGCCAGAAATAAGGGGCACGTCAGGAATTTTTGAGCATGTGAGACAGTCTTGGATCCGACGATCTCAGCAATGCATTGTCATTTTGAACATTTGATATTATTGTATGTATTGCTTACATTGTTATTCATTTAACCTCACTGAACATAAATGATTGTTAATAAGCGAAATAAGTAAACACGTAGATACTCAGATATAACTCAGTAACGATTCACTTCAGGAAATATCTTAATATAAATTTTTTCCTTATTTTTAAAAAGAAGAAACCGATTACGTATAGCCAGCCCGCTATTTTTGTTATACCCTGTATATACAGAATCAGCGAATCATTTAACTTCCTTATCCCTTACTCTTACAAACGTTCATGTCAATTTCTTTTCAGAAATGTTCACATCCACTTATGGCATATGAAAATTCAAATATGCTATTTGTAAGATACATGTTATCTTAAGTGAGAAACATGTTACTTGTAAAAAAAAAAAATTACATGTTATTTTTAAGTATCTTAAGTGGGGGAAAGAAATGAATTCTGCAAGTAATAAATAAATCCAATCAATCTTCTTTCAGCTGATAAATAACCCCACTATATCAAAATTCCTATTAATCAATAACGTGAAGGCAGAATGAAAAACTTTGAGCAACAGCTGACTTTTCGGCCAGAGAGTGCCTATTGTCAAAGCTACAAGGGGTAGTCATTCTACCTTTTAGGTTTGACAAAGGGAAGTCTCTGTCCGAAACGTCAACTATTGTTCAGAGTTTTTCACTCTACTTCACTCTGTTGTCCAGAGCAATTTTATCTCTTTCGGTTTTCTTTATATCCGTATTAATCAATAAATAAGAATTATTTATAATTTCTTTTGTTAAAGAATTTCTCGAATGCTACATGTTTCTTCGAAGCATTTAATCATTTCACGCGACAGATGTTCGTGAACTGTGTTCAAACACAAAAAAAAACTAGTAATGTATTATCTCTTTCTTGAAGTTGGATACTTTTAACTTCGAACTACCATTAAAGCGACTTGGATCACGTGTAGACGATCGATTGCATTTGTTAAATTATTTATAGCCATGTGCGATACCTTAATTCGATTAATATCATAAGTTTGTCGTCATTAAAGGCATCTCTAAATTGAAGTGATCAATACCGACTGTTAAGATATTCCGAATGGTAATTGCCACTCGTGGCAATAAGTTTAAAAATACTTAGGAATTTATATGCTTTTAATGGTCAACTAAAATCCTCTATAACTTTTCAATGTCCGGATGTCGTGTATTTTACGTTTTCTCTTTTCGGGTTAGAATGCAGGTTACTCAATTTTATATAATTAAATGGCATATGTATAACGGTGAGCTTGAAACGAGGCAAAAAGTTTTACACAGTTGGGGGGATAGCAGAAAAGACAGTTTATTATTGTTGCGTGCCAGTAGAAGAAAGGCTTTAATAAATTTCATCTCTAATGGATAGGCCGGAAAAATTACATACAAATTTATTATCGCGTGAATTACATAAATGTATAAGTATATATCTCCTCTTTTCTGAGAAATCTTATGAAACAGCGTTTTTCACACGAATGACAAACATGACACATATTGCCATATCAATTTTTTTTATAAATGTTAAAATATTATCTTCTAATCAATGAAAATTTGAATACAATTAGGGGATATATAAGCTTGCGTGTAAAAGCTATACATGCAACATCACTGCATTCATCGTGTATAATTTATTATGCCAATTAAAAGAAATTTTTAAATCTACTAAGTATTCATAATAATAAATACCCATTAACTATTTAACGGTTTATTTAATCGTCTGGGATTATATTTTCAATGAAATGTTTGTTTTAGATTTTTTTTTATAATTTCATACAAACGCAAAATTTTTATTCTTATTTAACAGTATATAAGTTTCTTGTCAAAATTTATCATTAGAACACACTACGCCCTTTTCTGGAACTAAATCGATAATATTGCGTTTCCTTGGTGATAATTACAAATTTTATAATGCCCTTTAACATTTCTTGTTTCTCCACCCCACGAAATCTCATTTGTAAATTAAAAAAAAAAAAAAAAAAAAACAACAAAAAAAAAAAACAAAACCAGTCAGACAGTTTCTTTAATTCTACAGGTATTATCAAATTATAGAGAACTATAAACTATACTGATGTTGTGCAGATTGCGAGAAAGCCCCCAGTTTAATCAAGGTTAATCAGAATATATATCAGCCCGTTGTTTCTCGGGCTGAGAGTGAGCAAATGGGTAAGAGAAGGCCACGCAACAGACAAATATTGATGCAATGAGGGTGACACAAAGCTGATGTTGATTGAGCTCACGAGAGGGAAAAGAAACTTCGAAAGCTTTTCTGATTTTTCCTCCTGAAAAGAAATCTGTTTCAATATCAACCTGAAGTCCTTTCAGGGAATGAATGCGTCTAACTAGCGCACAGCTCATTAGATGGATACTTGATCGCCAATTGCAGAATTAACAATTTCATTGCTATTAAAGCGTCGACACAGCCCGTTTCTAAGAAAAAGAAGCTAATTTTAGCCATATAATAATTTGGTAAGTTTGTAGTTTATGCGTTTCGTTTCTAAATAATTCTTGAAAAAAATATTGCAGAATGTTAAATTTTCAATAAGCACGTTCCCATTGGCCTCCACGTAAATTTCTGTTTATTTATCTTCTTAATATGTTATTTACAGCAATAATAATAATATGCTCGTTTGGATTTATAATAAAATAAGATCAGACATAGAATCTACTGAAAGAACAAAAACTTGCTTTTATTGTGCCATAAATGTAAACTAATACTTTATCAATCTTTGGACTTATCAACTTCCAATTTCTGTTTAGCAAAAAAAAAATTGAAATTCAGAATTTTAAATCTCATAGTTCAGGGCTTAATTCGATCATAATCGGAAGAAATTTAATTATCTATTTTATTCGACTCGAAAATCAAAGCAAATTCAGCTGATAAACACTTTTATTTATTCCCGTCAAAATGAACGCAGTCTGTAAATCGCTCCAATCTGGCTCTTCCATGCGGCTTAGATTGACCATTTTACCATAAATAAAGAACTCATAATGTCATTAACGATAAAGATTTGTCAGGATAAAATTGTACATTACTTTGTTATTCTCTTTCGGTATAACGTGGCCTTGTAAATCAAGAACCTTCTAATTGCATTTCTTTCCTAAATGAGAAGTGTTTATTCGCAAGGAGAGCTTCTGTAATGCGGTTACTGCAGTTGCCTGAAATTAGATCTTCTTCATTAGATAAGAAAAAATCTCCTATTTATTTTTTGAAAGATAACTATCATCGAGTAGGGAGAAAAGACTCCTTTTGAACACATATCGGCGGAGACATTCATTACGAAGGCTACTTCGCAATTACTGTGATGATACTGTGTTTGGTTACCTCTTTAGAACGAACTATACGTACCTCTTTAAAAGAATTTATTTCGCACATCGTAAATTTCACGATTATACAGGGGAGATGGTTCATGTCCGTTGATAGTGAGCGCCTCGAAACTCTCTCATAAGAACTCCAGCCAAGATTCGCGTTTTATCTTATTTTTTTGTTGCTGCTGCACTTCAGTGGAGAAACCGGATTTGAAGTCATTCTATTTAGAATTCAAGACAGTTTACATAAAGGTTCTTACTTGTCGGATAAAGGTTTTATCGTCAATTGATTCGGAAGTGTGAAATCGACTATTTTTGTTGTCATTACCAGAATTGAGATACTGTGATCTGACATTTTGCGAAGGTAAAGTTTCATTTGCTTTGTAAATATAAAGTTCAGTGGTTATTTAAAGATGCACTAAGATAATGCTATCCATTATGATGGCCAGTTATTTAAGTTCCAGCTTCAATTAAATTCGAGATAAAAATTTTATTAGTTTACTTCTTGGCATTCCTAACTTCCCAAAGTAAAAATTATCAAACTAAAAGTGAACAATGAAAAATATTCACTTTATTTTTTAAATCTCTTATAAAAGAACATTTTAGCGTTTAGGAAAAAAAAACCCCGCTTTTAATGTACAGGCTTAGACAAATATAAACTTGATATAAATATTTTATGTTATATTTTGTATTTAACATTATATATAAAATGCCGAAGTATTTTTATAATAAAAGACTTTTTCGCTCATTCATTCTTAATAACAATTGGTGTTCACCATTTTCGATGTAATTCATTCTTTATTTCGATTTTGGCTTTACAAAATTTATTGATAAAGCAGTCAGAAAAAAAAAAATCCAAAAAAATCACAAAATAAAATATTCTGGATTTCTTAATAAGATTGCCTAACATCACCGCCAATTCAACTTTTCTTATATTTTGATATTAACTAAATTCGTTCATTGTAAAAAAAAAAAAAAAAAAAAAAAAAGGAATACAAGTTATTATTTTTTTAAATAAATGATATTTCACACGACGCAAATTTCAGAGAGAATGTGCCATATAATAATATTATTTACCATTAAAGCTATTAATAAGTGTTAATTGTTTGGTTGTTAGCCGAAGTCTGATCTTGACAAAATCTACCACATCCGTCACATATGGTGAAACCAATAGTTAGCTGTCTTAGTGAAAAATGCGTAATATGGGAACCATCGCAATTATTTCTCCTTTTCTTTTCTTCCCAATTGGCTTCCTATGCTAATTTATTCACATTATAGATAAAAGGAGCCTTTCTTGCTCTTTCCCCCAACTATTATTATCTTAATTAGAGTAATGAGCCATTTTAACGACGCCTGGGTAATTTTATGTCTGCCTTCTGTTTTTTCTTTTTTCTGTGATTAATAGGATCAATCAAGTGCCGGAACCTTTATTAGCGATTATTTATTATTAGTAGTATTTATTATTGTTGCGTTTGGATATTAAGCATTTTTTAAAACAAGGGAGTAAATTTTGTTTTTTTTATTGAGACTATAAAATGGATCATTAAGACTTGTTTTATCCTCATAAAGTGGCCTTAAGACTTAATGAATAAATCTCAGAGAGGAAATAAATTTTAAAAAGACGAATTTTAAAATCTGCAAAGCTAGCTTGAAAATTTTATAGCTATTTTTTGCGTTCCTAACATTAAAATTGGAACCATTTCAGAAATCTGTCATCTGGAATAAAACTATCGCTTGTATCTACTTCTGTTCTTCGTATTGATTTCAGTTTTATCAATAGAATTAGTATTCAACATTTTTCATTTCAGTACTCTCGTATATACAATCATCGGCGTAATCTTGTTCCCTACCGCAGTTTATGAAAAGCAATAGGCTCTAAAATGAGTTCATTAGATAAATTATGTAGAAGTTATTTTGGAAAGAATTTCGACCACGTCATTATGAAACGTGGTAATCTGGAGAGAATTAATGTTACTAAAATAAGTAAACTGTATTATCAGCTTGAAAAATTCTACCTTCAATTTACAATCAAAAGTTTAATTACACTGGGAGGAGTACAGTTCAAGCAAAAAATATTATATTCACAAGCTTTTAAAAGGAACGTAATTCTAAAGTGAACTCCTCACTAAAGAATAACTCATGAATGTTTTATGAGGGCTTTTTTATTACACGCCATGTCGCAATGTTTAAATTCTAGATGAAAAAAAAAATAAAGAAAACGTGAATGTTTACTCCTTTTTTTTAATAAAAGAAACCATGAAAAATTAGAAATAGAACTAGTTTGACGTTTTGTCTTTTGCGGAGTATTACAGGGTGTCTCTTAAATTTCCATACATAGGAAAAATAAATATTTTTTATAAAAACCATTTGTAATTATATAATACACTGTACATGACAACCATTGTTTTGAAAGCACATTTAGGACACCTCCATTACTGAAGAACAGCTGGAGTTATGCTTGTAATGGCGTTGGTGATATTTTCCTTGAGATGATTTGTTTTGTATCTTTTCCTAATACACCTTGGCCTTCAAATGCCGCCAAAGATAGAAAATTAAGTGGGGTGAGAACGGGGGATCCGGGAGGCCAATCCACAGAACTTAGCCGACTCTCCAAGCAAATGTTTAAATAAAAAATGGTTATTTTTACTATGTATGGAAAGTGATGAATCACCCTGTATAATAATAAATTGCAAATGATGGAGAAACCACTTTTCCACACAATAGAAATTTTAATACTGACTTGTATGTACAATTCAGCAAATTATGTCGCCTTCCTCAGCGTCTAACATTATTCAAGAGACACGTCTTCCCATTGCGGACTTCATTTCGCGGACGAAGTTTGTTTGTTTTTCGGCATTGTATACCGAAAACCATATGTTGGACTTAGTAGTATTAATTAAAAAAAAAAAAGTTTAAAGAGGGACGATCTCACGTCGTCTAAGAGTAGCAAATCAGTTGTGTGAGCGTACTTTCTATACGTAAAGATAAAAGCCAGAAACTGTGGATATTGAATAAATTGGAAATGGAGAAACCAGTTTTCCACAATAAGAATTTTAATACTGACAAGTGTGTACTTTCAGCGACTATGTCGCCTTCATCAGCATCAAATTTAATTGGTTTAATTTAACGTGATTCTACTTTTGTTCTGCCTGACTGTGATTAATCTTTCTAAAAGTCTAAACAGTGCTCACAGGAAGCTGAAGTATATCATTGAAGACATGTGAGTGAAGCTGTTTGTTGTTTGTATGCTAAGAGCACCAGGTTAAAGAATCAACAGTTATGCCTGAAGTATTGGAAAATAATATTAAAATTAAATTTTAATTTTGTAAACATCGAAATATTTCTTCGGTTAAATGGTAAACATGATATGGGCTTATACGTGAATTTAAGGTGAAATGTCTCATGTAAAAATCATTTCTGGTGGTGGTAAATCTATAAGCACAATCTAAGTTGTTCTCATATATTACAGACCCTTACTCTTATTACACTTAAAATAGCGCCCTTTAAAGTATAATATATACCTTATGATAAAAAACTTCTTGAACATAAGAGCCTCTACAGGTCACATGATTAAATGACATTTCATAATCATGACTATCTGAGAAATTAAATTCTTTTGATATTTTACGAATCTCCTCAGACTAATCCATCCATGTTTTAACTGTACAAGTAATAACATATTTATTGGAAAAAAAAAAACATGGAGAAAAAACAGACTTGCAGGACCCCCCATGGCAATCAACAATTCGTTAACAATTCGGTTTAGCAGTTTGTGAACATTATGTAATTTTCTTATCCTTTATTATTATTATTAAAATATTATTATTAAATTAAATCTCCAGTTGTTGACGTCTGTGTACATTATCTCGGCATACCCACTATATATGTCATTAACATACAACCAGAAATCACTTGATGTGATATCAAAATAAAAAAAAACAAAAAAACAGGCAAGGTGCAAATTGCCATTGATGACGGTGTATCTTTTTTTATCACGAATATCAGGGCACTATTGTAAGTATACATCTACAGGAACGCAAAGTTTGCTGCAATTTTGTATGCAAATTAATTAACAGGAATCAAATCTATTTTCCTCGTGCCGTATATAAATTTGTCTTTATGCACAGTAAAAAATAAGGAAATATTAACTTCGAAATTAATAGATCAAGGTAACGGATAAGGGTACCACCATAGAGATCCTGGCAATGAATTAAAAACGCATAATGGGTTAAGGATACTACTAATGGTTTATCAGTTGTTGACTTCCTTTGCTATTGAAGGTTGTTATTATATTTAAAAATAATTGTTTCTAAATATGAATACTGTCAATCAGCAATAGCATCGAGAACTCATATCGAGAATTAGAAGAGGGATCGAGTTGTTGTTAATGTAGTTACTAGCAATTCGAATGATATACTTGTTTGTTTAAATTTATATGGAAAATTTTATATGAAAAAAAGAAAGAAAAGGAGAAAAAGGAACTTTCGACAATATTGTGAAATCTTCTTTAGAATTTGATATCGTATTAGATTGCTTAAAAATTGATAATCCAGTAATAGCAATTAAGAAACACTGAAAGAAATCTTTTAGGATAACAAGAAGAACTTGATGAAAATAAAAGTGTTTGTTAATTTTAAAAGCATTCATTTGAAATGCCTAAGTGATTAGGTTGATGTTAATTATTTAAAAATTGTTTAACTAATTTTCAGTTATCTGATCAAAATAAAATTTGATGACTTCAACTACTTTAAAAATTTTCCTCAAAGGAAGTTCAGGAGATCGAGATTTTATCAATATCTGTTCTTTTTCCTCAACTTACTGGATATATCAGTAAATAATTAATCGTTACAGAAATTATAGCTGATTACTCGCGTCACTTGATTAAACATATATACTGTACATTGTATAATAGAAAAAATTCGCGAAACATTCGAATAACTTAGGAAGAAAAGTATCCTCGATTGAATGAAAGTATTCTCAGCCCCTAGTGTACTATGAAAATGCGAAACCTTACGAAAACTAACTTTTGAGTCATGATAGATACAGAAAAAATTCCAATTACAAAGTTGTAGAGCGTCGTCGATTTAGTAGAAATCCACTCTTTGCATAAGGAAAAAAATGAGGTGTGGTCACCACCCGACTTTCTTATACATAAATGTCCTGGTCCAAATACAGAAAAAAAAAACAGCTGGCTAAAATGGCTACTTCCGATAGAAATTTTGAAAAAGTTTGTGAAAAAAAGTTACTTCAAATTAGCTTCTAAACACTTTTGTATACTTCACAAATTTTCCTATACCGTCTTATTTCGCCTGAATTAGGCAAAAACTGGATTTTCTCAAGAGTAAAACTGGAACTTCCGGTTGGAATTTTGAAAAATTTTCTTAACAAAGGTTGTTTAAAAGTAGCTTCTAAACACTTTTGTATACTTCACAAATTTTCCTATACCGTCTTATTTCGCCTGAATTAGCCAAAAACTGGATTTTGA
>JAHWFO010022892.1:572681-600004 GCA_023313115.1 Rhysida immarginata
TGGTACTTCCGGTTGAAATTTTGAAAAATTTTCTTAACAAAAGTTGTTTATAATTGAAATTGGAACACTTTTTAGTCCCTACAAAATTTTCGTAAACGCAATGTTTAACCAGATACTTCAAAATTTATATTTTGGCACTGGAGTAAACTGATATTTCCGATTCACCGATTCCACTGGAAAACTAATCAGACCTCCCGAGGAAGATTATAATCTTAAGTTTAAAGTTTGGTCTCGAAAGCTTCAGCCGTTTGGACGCTATCGTGGACACACACACACACAGATTGACACACACATACACTCAGACACACACACACGCAGACACAGACATTTTCCAGAAATCACTTTTTCGTAATCTAGGGACCCTAAAACGTGAAGATCAGTGAAAATCTGGAGGTCGAAATTTTTCGTGATTACAATACTTCCTTATACTATGTATAAGAAAGTAAAAAGGAGAATTTTTCTCCTCCGTTTTACGAGTTTTATGCTTTTATTTTCTTTATGCATAATTCACAAGGAAATAAATTCATTTTTTAACACGTTCTAACCTTTAAACGCTTAATTTACTAATTATTTCTAATAATTCTGAACTTTTACCTACAGTGAACGTTAAACTTTTCTATGGTCGTTAGTGCTCCTGATATTTCTATAATATTTTAATAGGTTAGGTTTTTACAGACTGCAATACTGTTCAACATTTCTTTTTTTTTCTCTCTCTCTCTCCTTAGGACATTAAATTTGTTTGTTGCTTCACAACATACTTGAATTTGTGACAACAGAATATTAAAACGACTTCAGAAGTAAAGAAATCTATATGAAAGAAATCAAAGCATGTTTGATAGAACAGAACAATAACGTTTCATTTCTTTGAATCACAATAACCCACTGGAGTCAGGACCCTTGCGACGGGAGAGAAAAAACAGGATTTCAAAAAAAAAAAATATTGGAACGTGAACTTCTTAAGGAAGATAGAAACAAAATAAAAAAAAAAATCGGGAAGGAGGAATTGCTTCGTGAGAAGAATATTAATCACGCAGCCCTCGTTAGTCGCCGGCCTTGAAAAGTGTTTCTACAAGTGAGTTAGAGGCTTTCTCAAACCTGTTATGTTATTCATGACTTCGAAGAATCTACTGGATTTTAAGAACTCACGTGGAAGTTGAAATTTTTGATTGTGTCCCGTCGATGTCATAAGTTGAGCATCGTCTTTGAGGTGCTGTCTATTTTGTTATTCTTAAAAAAAAATGCATTAAGCCCATGACAATGTTACTCCAGACGTGATGACATTCCTTAGTTCAAAGGTGATATTTCTTGGATTGTTGCTCGTTCTAGAAATACATGCGATATTTAATGAATATGGCGGAGAGACGACTACGATGGCCGGCGAGGTCTGGAGATTACCTGCAGAAAATCTAACGATCGACGAAAATTGTGTTAATAATGCAAGCACCAAGTGCGGATATAATTTTAGTGCCCAAGCTAAAGAGATTTTTATCGAAGGCGAAATCACTACAAAAAATTCATCTAATTTCACAACGAGGTTGACCAGAGGCGATGAATGGCAATACCACAACACGAGCTGTGAGGATGAAGATATTTACTGTTCTTTGCAGGCATGTCGAAACGATTGTTTCATTCGGTACAACATAAATTCGGCGCATTTTACAATGGCCTACAAATCACATATGTGTGCAACTCATAAAACAGTTGAACTGAGAAATGACCAGTATTACATAAATGAAGAGAAAATTTTAATAACTAAGAATTATGGAGTATTTGACGAATCTTATTATGTCAAAAATAACGAAAGTGTATTTCTTTGCCTTCCGTTAGATAAAACATTTGTCGAGTGCAAAAAATGGTTCATGTATCCCGAACAGTTTAAAAAGGTCGGTCCTCATCGAGTATTGATGATTTCTCACAAAATAGTACACAAAGCAAATCAGTATATACTGTTTAAAGAGCATTTGAAAATCTGTGAGCACAGTGATAATGATAATTTAAAAATAATGATTAGGATTCACTTAGCAGGATACATCACTTCCTGCATTTTTCTTACCATTACTTTGTTCGTAACAAATTTTACCTCCGGGATCAAAAGACGATGCAACCATCCGCTGCAATGTCACATTTTGATGTTACTGCTATCTTATGCGGCTTTGGCCTTAAGACATGGCGATTTTGCTTCTAGTACTCCTATATTGTGTAAAATTTTAGGATATTTACAACAATTCTTCACGCTTTCAGCATTTTTCTGGGTTAATTCCCAGTTTATTAATCTCTACATCTCTTTGAATGATCTCAGACCCAACACTAATGTGCAAATAAACAGAAAGAAACGTTTTGTATCATACGCACTGTATTCCTGGGGAGTACCTTTGTGCATAACATCCTTCACCATTGCAGCAAGCTTTTCACAACTGTTGGAGGAATTGGCTCCTTCGATTATGGATATATATTGTTGGTTTAAGATGGAGGACAACGGAGCTGCGTTTCTTCACTTATACGGATGGTTGGCTGCAACGTTACTCATCAATGTCATTTTATTTTCACTTATCATAAGGAAATTTCATTCGATGGGAAGGGACATCTTTCTCGCCAACAGATACATTTACAAACAACTGTAAGTAATTTTGAAATTTAATTATGTCTAAGAATGCCGATTATCAGGACAACTGCCGATAGTCTGCATACAAAATATAATCATGCAAACTAAATATTATGATAAAGGAGTTTCTTGGGTTATATAATTAATGGATAATCTTACTTTTGTTATTCTTCTAATTAGTAAGGAAGTAAATTGCAGAAGTACTTTTGTTATGTCGATGATAAGGTTGGTAAGTCAAATTGAAAAGGGAAAGAAAAATTCCGCGACCCGGGTTCGAACCGGGGACCATGCCTATCGCTGGCACTGCTCTTACCAACTGAGCTACCGCATGGTCCCCGGTTCGAACCCGAGTCGCGGAATTTTTCCTTCCCTTTTTAGTTTGTCTTTAGAAATCTTGGAGATGTTTCTTCAGTTGTTATCTTATATATGAGGTTGGTAAGTGCTTCACAGAATTTGGAACGTCGTATGTCAAATTCATTCCTGAGCAATCTGAGTTGGGCATAATTCATTCATTCCTGAGCAATCCTGAACGTATCCCTGTGTGTAATTCCAGTACACCTCGAAACACTAGTTGTCATAAGTAGTTTACGCCTCCCCTCCCCTTCCTGTTGTGTATGTGGGACTCGGTGAAGTGGGAGTGGAGGCGTAAACTACTTATGACAACTACTCCATTCTTATATAGGATAAAATTCCTTTACTTTTAATTAATTGCAAAAACATATTGTTCCCAATAGTTGTCCTTTAAAGAATCAATTTGCTCAAAAGGTCCTCAGGTGTAGCATCCTCATAGTGACCCGAGGCAACAACGGTATTACCACAAAAAATGGCTAATGAAGAATTGCAGTCAATAAAATTTAAACAAGAAATAATTGCCATGAAATCTATGGCTTGATTGCTATAGGCGATTTCATTCGAATTTTGACTTCAAGCACTGCCGCCTGATCGTTTCCCATTTAAACGTCATCCACTCATGGGCGTAGCCAGTCGAATACGTATATGATAAAGTTATGTGAGATCCTTCTTTGCAGAATAAAGCCAACCACCAATCTCCATAGTTTCCCCGTTTAAGTTATAGGTATTTCCCCGTTTAAATTATACGAAAAGTTTACTCGATTTAGGCTACGCCCCTGCTATTACTGGATATGTTTATGAAAGCGTCACGTACAAGGGGTCGTCCATAAATTACGTAACGCAAAATTGCTTCATTTTTTAAATCCCCCTCCCCCTTGTAACACACACTTAACGCACGTCCGGATCCTTCCCCCTGGAAAATTACGTAACGCTGCGCTCTACGCACCTCCCCCCCCCCTCAATGAGTTTTCACAACGCATAATGTCCCAATTTATTTTATTAGAAATTTGTAGCACAGTTAAATTTAAGTTACAGAAGCAAATTAAACTTTTGAACAGCTACAAGTTATGCAAGCCAAAAACTGTGGATACAAATTTAAAGAAAGAAAATACGAAAACATTAATCCACAAAAAAATTAGATGAACATTTCGGGGGCGACGCTCCCTACATCAGTGAGTGATTAACGAGAGAAGACCATCACTCGGGCGTTTACAAGTTTAAATGTGCTACTTGTGATTGTTATTATGTGGGTGGCTCGCAAAGGGGAGTGAATAAGCGTATGAGCGAGCATATTGCTTGCGTGAAGAATGCAAAATTGGGTATTTTGTCCTTTGCTGATCATATTATAAAAGAAAAATATGATTATTCTACAGATCTGTTTGAAGTGGTTCACAGTTGTAAAGACTTAAAATTGTTGAATTTATTGTAGTCGATTGAAATTGTAAAAAAATAAAGCAACTAATCAATTGCTGAATAGCGATGATGGTCCCATGCCTATTTGCCGACTGGCTTCCTTTTACCAAATACATCAGCAAGTAATTTATTTTTGGTATGAGCTCTTTTATCCGGTTTGAGCTATTATTAAGTACCGAAAGGTGCTTTATGCTATCAGTGAGGGGAAACATGTCTGTCTGTCTGTCTGTCCGTCTGTCTGTCTGTAACTCTAACTCATCCGAGGCTATGAAAGATTTTCAAAATCTGTTTTCGTCAGTCGATGAATATGGTTCATGGCACGAACCAATCACAAATATTATCTAAATCGGTTCATTGGCACGTGCACAAATGGTACCTCTATTTTCCCGCCTAGCAATTTTCAATGGGAAGATATATTGAGTAATATATCAAACAAATCGTAATGACGAGATAGAAGTGGTTATCCATTACTATTTTTGCCAATTAATAAACATGGTTCCGGGAATGAACCATTTTGAAAATGGTTGAAATCAAAACAATGACACGTGCTCTAATAAGATATGGCATGTAATAAATCAAACAAATTGGGATGATGCGTCATGAATGAATATAACGTAAAATTAATGATAACCCAAATTGGTTCAAAAGGTACGTGGTTAATGGATCATTATGGTCCATTAGAAACTTACAATATTAACATAGGGCGGTTTAAAAATTGGTTCCGCGAATGGTTTAGTTTAACTTTTCGGTACTTGGTTATGTCATTCCTTAATGGTTTATTATTAATTGCTATTGTAAAGGATAACATCACTGATTGGTTGCTTCTTTTTATCTTTCTTTCTTTATATGTTAAGTTTATCATTGGCGTTTGTAACTGGGCTTGGCTTATAAATAGTGCTGGTCTTCTCCCTTTTCTGATTTCTCATCTGGCTTCTTGCCTAGTTTAGCGTACTTCCCCTGGTTACTATCCGGAAGAGTATGGTGGTGAAAGCATTGCTTCCGGGCCGCTCGTTACATTTTTTCCCTGCGCTGTTCGTTTGACGATTATCCCTTCATTGATGAAGGGAGCGTCGTTCCCGAAATGTACGTCTGACTCAATAAAAAAGGTTTTTGTGGATTAGTGTTTTCGTATTTTCTTTCTTTATTTTTGAACAGCTGTTGAAGAAACGTCGTATTTTATAAGTAGCAGTATCAATTATAAAATTGATATAATAATATGTGACAACGTATTACAGGAATAATCCTTTTTAAATATGACCTAGTAAATTATTTATCCTTCCATGATTGTTAAAAGATATTCTTCTAATGACGAATGGGGAAAAATGCTAAAAGTCCTCAAAGCACTTTAACTTTTGGATGACCCCCAAGAACTTTTTGCCAAATACTTTTTGATAAGAAATTATCCAGTTTCCACTACCACGATGTTTAACACTTCGTATTAAATAATCACGAAGGTAAATAAAGTATTTTCGAATAAAACTTATTGTTTATTCTAAATAATGAGGAAACCTATATAGAATTTGTAATGATGTCCCTACTGAATGTTTTATATGAAACATGAAAAAAGTATTTCCTTATCAGTTTAAATTGGCATTGTTGTAAAATACTGATTCAACAATTGTTTAATCGTTATCGTGTATGCCGCGCAGAACACTGGGACAGTAAGCGAAAATGGAACACTTAGGTAATTGATGCTCATATCTCCAAGAATAACAGATGGACTTTAAAACCTACATGTCATGATGAAAGTTCACTTTTCCTTTTTATTTTCTTTATTTTTGAAAATAAATAATAAATAAACTGATGCCAACAAAAATGTTTTCTTTAGAGTTTTTTCTTTTTACTTATGTATCAATTCGCAGAATTGGATAAAATGGGACAACCATGCAGATAATGAAATAAGTAAAACAAAAAACTGAATTGCTTAATTAAAGTTTATTCAAAAAGTTTATTTGCACAGATCGCGACAGAAATCGCTGTCTTCGCTATCGATACTCTGCAGGCATCGTGAGCGTACTGTTTACACGCGGAACACTGAATCAAGCCTTCTTCATTAGGGTCCCTGATGATTTCTCACAGTAGAAGCAGGAAGTGAAAATTCTCCATTGCCCTCTTTCTCCCCTGCGATGTTTTCTTTTTTTTTTTTTAATTGAACTTTACTTTGCATGTCAAACTAACTAACACTGCCGCAAGGACTGTCGAATTTTTTATTTTGGTTTCCCTATCTTACTTGGAGTTTTGCTTTGGGTTAGAGCTTTAGGAAATGGAGAAATGCTTTCTGGCAAACCGCTCGTAGGCCTAGGTTCAGCAGGTACTCTTATCCCATTTTAGCCATCATCTATTTAAATAGATGCGATTTCACAGATCTTTACCTAAAATGTTAATGATTTCTTCAGCCACCCATAACATTACGTTCATTCTATTATGTACATTATACACACGTGCACTATGCATCAGGTAGCGATTACCCAACTTGTATTATAACCTTATGAAAACAGAAAATCTCTCAATTCTTAGTAATTTGATGAATTCCAACTGCGAGCTTTGGAAACATCACAGGGAGCTTCAGAAAAGAGCAAACCCCAGTCTCCCGTTTATCCCAATCATCCCATTGTAGACGTGTGTATGTGTCGGTATTATTACATTTATTACATGTCGGGCAAAAGAATTCCACTACAGCACAAAGGACTGGATATATCGCCAAAATTTGACTCCTGGGCAAATGAATGTCGAATATAAATATCTAATCGAAATTGAGAAAATCCTGCTGCCTCCAGGATTAAAAACAGCACGATTTTCTCAATTTCGACTAGATGTTTAAATTCGACATTCTCCCCGTGGAAAAGTGGGTTTAATGAAAAACTGATAACGGGTTTGAAACTGCATTGAAATCAACGGAATTAACAGCCTGCAAAGCTCTGAAGGCTGTTGCGCACGGGTTCTTGGGAAAGAACAAGAAATCCAACTAAGCCGAAATTGTTGATGAGGTGGACTAATCCCTAACTTCCTCCTTCGGGATCTTCCTGATATCACATACAAAAGAAAGTCTTTGGAAAACGGGTCTAATATGCTGAAAGTTGAACATTTAACAAAACATACTTGAAATTACTTAACAGGGGATAAATGACGGATATACATGTAGAAGAAAAGAAGGACAAGACACAAGAACCCTGGAATAAAATAAAAAATGAAAATTGAACACAGGGTGATAAGACCTTGAAAATAGCTGACTTTTCGGACAAAGGCTATTCTTTGTCAAAGCAAAGAGTGAAAGTGATAATAGGAGCATTAGAAGACGTCTTATATACATACAAAATAAGGGGAGGGGGAGAGAAAGTATTTTGTAGGGAGAACAGAAGGGAACCAATGGGAAAGTCTGGAAATGAAATAGAAGATGTGCTGGAATATGATAAGAACGAGGACCAATGGGAGATGATAAACGGCAGTGAGAAAAGTGCAATAGGATAGCACAATAATCAAAGTGACAGAATGTATAAGAAAATAAGAATGATACAGTCGAACCCGCATATTTTGTAGAATTAGAAGTCGAAATGAAAATTATTATGTATGCTACGATATTAATTTTTATTATATAGTTCGTGTTTCAAATTAAATAAATTCATATATGGCCATAGAGCTATTTTTCGGTAAAGCAATAGGGATGACTAGGTCTAACTTCTGTGGCTTAGTCTAATAATGTTTGTGCAACTGCTGCAGACTACAGGCATTTTCATTCCTTACGCTTGATTCTTTTACGAATAACAGCTAAAAAAAATCACTTTTATCGTATTTCCAACGATGTCAATGATCGTAAACTGCAACAGTTTTCATAACGTGTTTCTCTAAACATACACTGATTTCCTCTGTGGAATAGTGTAAATCTAGCAAAAGAGATGCACGAAGATCAATATATCAACTATCAGTCTTCCCCTCATCCGTAAATACGGGGATCGCATGACTTGAATTTAATAAATCATCGGTTGACTTCTTATTGTTATTTTTAATGAACTATAAAAAGTTTCACAACGGAACACAAAATCTGTAAATTTCCTGAATGCTCGTTTGAGAGCGTCATCTCATCGGCGCCGATTTCTGCAAATTAATTGGGTAGGAACCGTGCCTATAATGAACCATGTCCCCTGATCAGCACTTTTCCATATCAGATTTCGGTTGGGGCCAATCTATTATTTAGATCTACGGGAAGAGAAGATTTTGATCCCCCACAAACATCTGGTCTTCTGCAGTCATTGTTCCTGTATCTTTCCCAGATTAACTTTTTCTTCTCAAAAGTTACACCACGAATAAAGAAACCGAATTAGAATTATAAACTCGTTATAGAAAAAAAAAAGTTGGAAGATCGGCTTATAACTCTAAATAAAAAACTTAGTAAGAAAATATTTTTAATTCAGTAGCTTTTCCAGTCTCTGAAAATGGACATCGAAAGGCTCTATCTAATGGAGAACAGATATGAGAAAAAATGGAGATCTTATTCAAATAATCGAGTGAGAATAAAGTAATAAATGAAAGTAAAAATTCCACGACCTGGAATCGAATTATTGATCACGAGCTAGAATCCCCAATTTTTCTAATATCTATTTTCCATCTATTTTTATTTATTAAGTGATGGTTTAAGAAAGGAAAGATATCCCAATTGAGGGTGTAGCGTCCCCACCCCCACTTCGTGGAACCTATGGACGTAAGACTACACGTCCTACGCTTGGAGTGGAGGATCGCTAAGGGTTCGGGACCGATAAAAGGAAATTATCACTCCACTACTGCTGTGCTTGAACACTCAACCCTTTATTCTCTTAATTAATTCTAAAAATGTACAGCATCTAATACATGTTCAAAAGCTTAATTATCATTTATATGGGCCCATAATAACTCGCATGCACATTAACTCTATTAATAAGTGAACCAACCACCACGTGGTTCCAAACAAAACGGCAACTTGCCTCTAAACGTAATTCGTATTACAAGCATTTATGCTGGAAAACTAAGCAGCATGTAACTTAGCATGAGATTTCCCCCATTCACGTCCCGTGCAAGTATTCCTACATTACAACGCCCGTTGGCGTCATGTCGCTCCTTTATTACGCAAAAACAGGGGGGAGGGACAGTGACCCCTATTGCGGCAACAATGAATGAGTAACGGGATCTCCCTGGCAACACTGATCATTACGTTTATTATGCACATAGGCCATGAGCAAGTGTGCCAGTTTTGCTCGTTCAGCTACTTTTTAGTCTATCCTACAATAAGCTTATTGCTAATCGAATACGTTAAACTATTTCCAGCATTAAGCAACCAATGTCTTTTAGTTCTTTTCCTGATTTCAAATCTTGGTCATATCGACCGCGGGTCTCACAGCGACGGGAAACTCTATTATCCCACTTGAAACGTCGAGGGCCAAACATCGCATTTGACAACAACTTTGTATTTCGGCGCAGTTCGCGTAGTTATACTACCATACGCGGAACGGACTCACCAGACATCTTTCAATACACAGACTACTCCTTGGAGGTCCCGATGCATGGTTGACGTGGAAACCAGCCGAGCTCCGCATTCGTTTACTAAATCGTCTATTTCGTGCCTCGGGCTCCTGCAGAATCTCCTCTCAGCTGCTGCGCATTGCAAGGGCGTTCTCCATAAACAAGACAAACACATGTAACGCAATAACAGGAAAATGAAAGAGAGTAATAACAAGTTCGTTTTTATATGCAATACTTATCGCATGGCAAGGGCATTTTATCGTCTTGTCCCACTGTTTCGGTCGCTGTGTTGCACAAACTTCTTACTGGTGCTCATCTATGGCCTGGTTAGCATGAGGCGGCTCCTCAGAACGCATCAGAAAAAGGGGAATAGGAAGGACGTAATTCTCTTTTGCACAACATGTTCCTCACACGTAATCAATAACAAAAAATAACGTTCATGATTACTATATATGGTCAAGAGTTTTTTTTTATTAATTAATACGGCTTTGAGAACAACTTTTCCCAATGGATGTTACAAAAAGGAATACCTCTTAAAAAAACGAAATTTTCTTAACAGAGGAGAAAGCTCGCACAACGTTTTCTGCGAACGCGACCACAACAAACCCGTCCCAACAAAGGCTTATTGTCGATCGCTTACGCTTCAATCTCTCTCCTCTATAATAATAAATAAACAATCAAAACGAAACCAACTTAATTACAAACAAAACACTCTTATTAACGACGAACATTTGTTATAGACGACAGAACAAGACAAAACAACGAATTCACTAATAATCAATGCACAAATAAAACGTAACCTCAAACTGAGCGTTACAAGGGTCAGGCCAACTCTACCATTTGGCTATAATGTGATTCATCAAACGCGTTTAGACAGCACAGCTATCAGCGTACCCACGACAGCTCAGTGGTAAGAGCAGCTACATAGTAATTTAATAAGTAATGGTGATTCTTTGCTAATAATTATGATTAATAATTATAAATAATAATTTGCTTTTTCTCCAATTCGGAGGGTTTTCACCAGTAGATTACATTACTGATGAGCAAGAATGATTAATGCGGTGTAACCTGCCATCGAGCCGTCAAGGAATTTTTACTTATGTTTCGTTCCAAATTACTATACAAAAAAAAGCACTCTCAAACTAACAATTTAAAGGGTCCCTGAGGTCGCAGATTAACATGATTCTGTAATATAAATCTCTCTTGTAGTCAGTATAGAAGGACGTTACCTCATATTATCCATCTAATGGTCTATCATTGGCTCATTGGTTCGCTCCTAGTTCGAACTAAATCTTTCCATAATCAAATATTGAAGAAAGTTTTTTTTCCTAAAACTGCGTTTGATGTAAAAAAATTTCTTGTTTCCTTATTTCACAAACTCTCTTTCGACGAGACCTATCAATATGTATGCGCTTAATAGTGAAACCGGACACCTCTAAAAGTGTGCTGTTCCATGTTTTACATAAAAACTACGTCCTGAGAGTATTAATTTAAATCAGGGCTGTCCAAGTTTTCTGTCCGCGGGTAATTTTCCTTCCCCACCTATTGCACATTACGTTGATCATTTCCTTAAAGTCGAGTTGCTAATTATCAATTCGATACTGTAAAAAAAAAAAAAAAAAAAAAAAATAGAAAAAAAAAAAAAAAAAAACCGAGGCAGTTTACCATTTTATTTCCTTCGATTTAATGTGACAATTTTCTCGATGTCAGGTAGAATTGTATTTTCTTTTTCCGGGTAGGACACAATTGCATATGAAGCATTTAGAATCCGATCCGTGTTAAATGAGGAAAAAAAAACAAAACAGATTCTCCCACTCCGGTTTAAATACTGGTTCAGTGATTTTATGCTTTTTCGGAATGTGCGCCATGTTATGCGAGACGAAAAACAAGCAAGTATCAGTAACACAAGAAATAAGGCCTCATTTAATGGAATCGCCCCCTAAAGTCTGGCAACACTGCATAGGAAAAATTATACCCACTCCCCTCCTGAGTTTTGGACTATCTCCTTGGCTTTGCCCGTGAGCTTTTTATGTTGCACGCGGGCGACGTGCACTATTTGGACGGCCCTGATTTAAACGCTCACATAGAGATGGAATGTGTTATTTTTCGCATTAACTGAATATCCCGCCGCTATCAAGCAGCTGTGACTTTTCATTGGGTATTAGTACAGTCCTGGACAAAATTATAGGACCAGTCAAGAGATGCAAAAGGAATTTATTTGATTCACAATCCTGTGTACAGTATAATTTGTAATGGACAATAAAACATATTTCTAAGAAAAAAACTAAGTTTAAAAAAAAAATAAAACTAGCATCATCTTTTTTTCATTTGTGAGTTACAAAACGTAATGGACAAATCTATAGGACCACCTTCAAAATAATGGATTATTCTGAATTTTGAATTCTTAATTTGAATTCTTTTCTGTCAAGAATTCAGTTATTTTCATTACTTTAGTAAACAAAATTCTGTTCTGTTCATGGGAAGTGGTAGAAAATCAAGCAGTGGACAAAAAGCTCAAATTACAGCTTACAAAAACTGTGGAAAGAGTGAAAGAGAAATTGCTGGAATTTATTGGAAAGTCCAAGACTGTAGTCCACAATTTTTTAACTGATCCGCATGACTATGGAAAAAATCCTCATCCAGAAAGACGTCCGAAGTTGTGAAAAAGAGACAAACGTGGTATCCTGAGAATGGCTTCAACCAGCACAGGAGCAACATCCTCTAACATCACGTCATCTCTGAACCTTCCTGTATCAGACACAACAACTCGTCGTGTACTCCAAGCATCCACCAACCAAACTTACACGAAATATAAATCCAAGCCAAAATTAACTTCAAGCCACATGCGTGCAAGACTGGCCTTTGCGAAACAGTACATTGGGAATTCGCAAATGTGGAATCATACTATCTTTAATGACGGACTAAATTTAATATGGGATGGGCCTGATGGCCTAAGATTCTACTAGCATGATCTCAGGCAGCCAGAACAGTTTCTTTCAAGACGAGTGCAAGGCGGAAGTTTCGTTATGATCTAGGCTGCTTTTTCTGCCAACGACAAATCAAGTTTGTGTTTTGTGAAGTCGAAATCAAATTTAGACGATTATCAAGATGTTTTAGGAAATTATTTGCTGCCATTTAGAAACGAACTGAACGATTCGGACTTTGTCTTTCAGCAAGATAACGCGCCCATACACCGTGCAGTATCCACTCAACAGTGGCTTCATGATCAAGAAATTCGTGTTTTGGACTGGTCAGCGTGCATTCCTGATCTCAGTCCCATTGAGAATTTGTGGGGTTATGTGGTGCGAAGCGTTTATTCCGGTGGAAAGCAGTTTCACTTCATAAAAGATTTGAAAAGTGCCATTACAAAAGCATGGGCTGATATCCCACTCGACAGACTGAAAAAAATTGGCTGAGTCGATGACAGACCGTTTAATTGAAGTGATGCGTTTAAATGGAAAGCAAACAAAGTTTTAGTTTGCGTTCAAATTGTTGTAAATAAATAATTACAACAATAAGAGTAAAAAATTTTGTCCATTGCGTTTTGTAGCTCACAAATGAAAAGAGATGATGATAGTTTTATTATTTTTTTTAACTTGTTTTTTTTTTTTATTTTTAGAAATATGTTTCATTGTCCATTACAAATTAGCGTGATCGCCTCTGATGCCCGAGTACGCGGGTTCGATCCTGGCCGAGGACGACGAGGATTTTTCAGGGGGAAATCCTGAGATCACGCACTTCCTTCGGAAGGGAAGTAAAGCCGTTGGTCCCGTGTAGTCGTTTGCCGGCTGCACGTTAAAGAACCCTTGCGAGGCAAAATTTGTGGCCCCTATAACGCCGTCCTGAAATGACCATAGCAGTTGAAAAGGACGTTAATACCAAACAAACCAAACCAAACCATTACAAATTATACTGTACACAGGATTGTGAATCAAATAAACTCAATTTGCATCTCTTGACTGGTCCTATAATTTTATCCAGAATTATCCGAAAGTAGAAAGCTACAGAAGCGGAAACACAATATCATGGCGGCGATAGGGACCCACGTGTTTTAACCCAATTGGTCCATTAAAAGCAACATATCACGGCAGCGCAACTGTGGGAGTATTTCCAGTTAAGAAACTATATCGGTTTGCATTATAACGGTTCGACAGGAGCTCCTGATCTAGATTCTAAAGTCAGGCTGTTGCACATATGTCAAAGATCACCACGCGAAACGTCGTCTTACCTGGTTTAAGAAAAGATTTTGCTTCCCGACCTATACTTGTTAAATATATATTTTAATAAACAATAAAATTATCAAATAAGAAATAATTTAATATATTTTTTATTTTTATTTTTTAGGTTGTATATTTCGATAAAACTCGTCGTTCTCATGGGTATTTTCTGGATAGTCAAAATTATCATTTGGGCAAGAGGAATAGTTGACCTTGTGACCTGCGCACTGGATATACCTGCTTCCTTCCAAGGGGTTTTCATCTTCCTTATCTACGTGTGCAAGAAGAAGACGATCGTGCAGTGCTGCCACAAGAATCTACGCCGTCTCTCCTTCATCGCTGATGACGATTCTCGACCGAGTGTCCGCTCGAGCATCATCTCCTTCAAGTCGTTTAACAATGTTCAGTTAAAACGAGATGCCAATTTAACTATAAATGTTAAAAGTGTATGAGTTTAAGTGAAAATAGAAACACAAAACGAAAAAATAAGAATAAAATAGCCTTATGACCTCCATCCATGAAATTGCTCATTTGTTTTCTAAAGTGAAAAATTAATTTGTTAGTTGAGTCCATCACTGAATAAAATACTGCCCTGTTTACCAAATATGTAATAATGTGAAGAAGAAATTAGTTTCTGAAAAGGTGACACTTTTTGGTAATGTTTTCTTTGATTAAATATACGTATATGTTATGTTAGAAAGAAAAGCAGTAGTGAAGATTATTGGTCCTTGTTGGTATTACCAATAATTAAACAAATATGTTTCCTTTCAAATTAAAAAATAAACTGGAACATCTGAAGGTATGCGACTTAAAAATTATTAAAAGAACTGCTATGTTTTTACATTGTATATTATCTTCAATAATATATCCTCCTCAGTGTGAGAAATTATGGGCGTGTCAATTGTTGACCATTGTTACAATAAAAATTTACAAATACTGAACATTTAAATTGGAGTCGCCTATCACTTTTAACGTTGAACAGGGTATATCACTAGCAGGGGATATCGATTGCTATAGCATTTTGTGTTTCTTGAAATATTGTTTCGTCTGATACTTAAAGGATCATTTGTCCAAAATAATGTTTAACGTTAAGATATAGTTGATGCTCTTTAAACTCGCAATTTGGGTTTGCTTATAAAATTCTTATTTAAATTAATATTCAAAACTGAAAACAGATTATAAATCCTAAAATTTCAATTTACTTTATCCTAAATATTAAAAGCGGAAGGAAAGATGGAATCAGTTAATAATTTTAATTATTAAAAAATTTTGTATTTCAAACATTGTTTGTTCATACTTTTAAACTTTTGATCCTGAATAATCGCGCAGATTAAATGAACTAAATTCGAACTACTTAATCAATAATCTGCCATATTTGAAAATCAACGTTGAATTTTTAAGTAATCTTATGTGTAAAAAAAATATATTTTTCTAATGTACAATATTTTGTTACCTGTCACAAGTGTCATTCCGTATGTAAATATTCATGTCATATTAAAGTTTAGATGTTTATTCCGCAGACTTATATTTGATCAAGCAAAATATACATTTTTGTAAATAATTATTTACTTGAATTTTATTTTAATGTAAGTAGGGCAAACGTTATTATATAGGTATTTTTTATAATAACCTTTAAAAATGAAAATCAATTTATCATAAAATGAAAAGCTCACTAAGTTTGTTTTTAAGGTGCGCCCGAAAAAGATATGAACACTAAGTAATTGCAGTTTCCACAAGGATAGGGGAATTGTAGACACAAAAATTGAGTCAGAGATATTAATGTATTAAATTTTACTTGTAAAAATTTAATTGATATTAATTATGAACACTAACAAAAAAATTGTTCATCACAATTTCTGTGATCTTGTTGGTAACCTATCATTTTGCCATGCATATTGATGACCGTAAATACAGGGTGATTATAATTAAAGTTACGATTTCAAAAATCGATAATTTGAAAACTACTCGTCAGAATGACCTGATATTTTAGCAGAACAATCGTGAGGCAATGGAATTTTGTTTGGCTAAGGGAAAAAAAATAGTTCCAAAATCTGCCGATAGATGGCCCCGGCAGGGTAATGTCAGGGGGGAAAACCAAAAATGGATTCGTCAAACACAGGAATGTTGTTAGCCAAAAGGAAACAATAGAGTTCAGGGGTTTACGAAAAATTTATTAGCGAAAAGACAAGAATACGTGTTTACAGCGACAACAGTGATAATGGGAAAAAAAACAAGAGCTTTATGGAACAAACATCTCACTGATGATTAAGGCAGAAGTTGTTCGATATGCCCTCATCCGCTACAAATTGGAAGCGCAAAATGGCATGCTCCACAACAGATCGGGGGGCATCTGTACTAATGCAATGGATGTGGTGTGCGATGCTTACCTTCAAGTCGACTAGATTTTCAATCCGCCCGCTGTAAACAACATTCTTCAGGTACCCCCAAAGCCAGAAATCACAGGGGTTTAAGTCGGGGGAACGTGGCGGCCACGTTGTTGGAAAATAGCGGCTTATGATCCTGTATTAGTAATTTGCTTATCTCCAGACAATGTGAACCCTGCCAGCGCCATCTATGGAAGATTTTGGAACTATTTTTTTTCCTTCGCCAAACAAAATTCCATTGCCTCACGATTGTTCCACTAAAATATCAGGTCATTCTGACGAGTAGCTTTCAAATTATCGATTTTTGAAATCGTAGCTTTAATTATAATCACCCTGTATATACTTAGAGCAGAGTCAATAGAAGCACTCTCCCAAAACGTGTCTAAAATAGACTTTTGCTATACAGAGTGAGGCATTTATCTCAAGACAACTGAATATTAAGTCTTCTTACTAAGGAGTGAGGAAGAGAAAAGAATAAATTAAAAAATTAGCAAATGGCTAATGATTCTTCGATTGAAAAATGGAAGGAAAAATTCTGCGACCTGGATTCGAACCAGGAACCTAGACTATCATAGCCGACGCCTCTACCAATTGGGCTATCGCAGACACCTGGACAGCCAAGCTGTTTCAAGGTGTCTTAAACACAACCAAGTTGTCACGGTTGAAAGCCCAATGGGAGACGGGAACCTCCTGCAGATCGAGAATTTCTCCACTCCAAACCATCAGAAAATTGATAAACTCACAAGTAAATAATAATGATTATAAACTGCAGATGCTCTCTAAGCATAGGTAATGATTTTTCGATTGAAAAATGGAAGGAAAAATTCTACGACATGGATTCGAACCGTGACAACTTGGTTGTCTTTAAGACACCTTGAGACAGCTTGGCTGTCCAGGTGTCTGCGATAGCCCAATTGGTAGAGGCGTCGGCCATGATAGTCGAGGCTCCTGGTTCGAATCCAGGTCGCAGAATTTTTCCTTCTATTTTTCAATCGAAAAATCATTACCTATGCTTGGAGAGCATCTCCAGTTTATAATCATTATTATTTATTAGCAAATAGCAAAGCTTTGTATAGACGACTTATTTAAGGCCCTGAAAGTATCCTGTGCTGCTGCTGCTGGTATTACTCTGCTCACTCCTTCTGTATATTAGCAATATTGCAATGTTTTTATATGCTTGATTTATTTAATTTAATAAATTAGTTGTGGGGGTTAATACTATTTTACAGCTAATATTAATAATTTAAAAAAAATTCTTTACTACAATTACCAGACCAGATTATTTCCATTACAACAAACGAAGTTCAAAGCACTAATAAAATATTATTAATGTGGATTTGATCATAAAATATCCTTGCATATCTTAATTTAAAAAGTATTCATTTGTAGAGATTGATTAATTTGATTATCTTCATAATAAATATTTGATGACACAATTTTTAAGAATACGCGTTAAAAACGGCAAACTTAAAGCTTTTTAAATACTTATGATGCCCGGCACGAAAAAAAAAAGGAAACTGACGCATGGGTAAATGAATAAAACTCGTTCAACCAATCAGAAACGGACTGTCCCCCTCTAATTTCCGCCCCCGAAACTCCGACCCCAGTGGGCCAATCAAAACCAAACTAAATAGTGAAGATGCACATGCTCATAGTAAGCTACAATCCGAATTTCAACCTTCTACCTCAAAAAATGCGGAAGTTATGAAGGAGACGGACGGACAGACAGACGGACATTTCAGTTGTGAAACCAAAAGTAGCTCCATTCTTCCGCTACTTAACAATGTTCATGTCCTAAGTTACATGTCAATAATATCTAATGTATAGAACTAATTTAAATTTGTAATTTTAATAATATTTGATGCTGAAATATTATCAAGTTGTAATAGTTATTTTTATCCTGATCAGTGGAAAGTGGTATTGATTAACTGTGGATAGTGTTTAGCAGAGAACCGTTTGGATTTTGAAATTTGTTTAAAGGATTTAGAACGTGGTGGAAATACGAGATTGAAGAGATAGAATTTGTATGTAACCTAATTTTTAGTATGCGAGATCAATCTGATTGGGTCATCTGACAGGCTACCCTCCAGTTCTTATTTATTGTCTGCAAGAGATTTGGGTTATCTCCATTTTCTGCACAGGTATAAGGGGTGCAAAAGACATTTCAGTCATTCCCTATAAATCGGCCTCGGTGGCTCAGGGGTTGCGTGATCGCCTGTGATGCCCGAGGACGCGGGTTCGACCCCGGCCGAGGACGACGAGGATATTTTCAGGGGGAAAATCCTGAGATCACGCACTTCCTTCGGAAGGGAAGTAAAGCCGTTAGTTCCGTGTAGTCGTTTGCCGGCTGCACGTTAAAGAACCCTTGGCGAGGCAAAATTTGCGGCCCGAAATAACGCCGTCCTGAAATGACCATGGCAGTTGAAAAGGACGTTAATACCAAACAAACCGAACCAACCATTCCGTATAATACCATAATAATAACAGGTCCCGTTTTGAAAACGTGAAAATAAACATTTGTGATTAATTATAATGGATTAAATATGACTTTCAATAATAAACGAAAAAGGCATATACTTGCATTTTCATATGTGCTCAATATGAAAAACTGAAAATTTTAATTATCAAACATTTCAAACGAAATTCACGATCCCATTGGGAGTTGCCATTGTTTCTCTGTCTAGTAATTGTTGATAGAGCTAAAGTATCTTAAGGTATTTTAACATACAAGTATATGAACTATAAAAAGATAGTTTTCTTATTTTTTATAATATTCAAAATTATGCAAATTTTATTGATTTTTTTTAAAATTTAAGTTCATTAATATTCTAAGTTCATACCTCGTGTTTTATTTTTACTTTTTCCTGAAAAGGGACTTGTGCATCGCATTGACGTCTTACTCGACGCCACTCCTTCCGAAAGACGTCAGTAACTGTGATGATGACCTTCAACGTTAAAAAGTTTCTTTATTTCTGGTTTTATGACTACGACTGTGCTCAAATTGCTTTTCTGTTTGCTAGGAATGAATTAAACTTTCAGCAACGTTTACTTTTAAAACAGAGGGCGAGACCTATCCTCTGTTTTCAGACAACATTTACAACAAGAGCTATTAAATAGGGTATATCAATTTTCTAAACCATGTCATCGCTATTCTAAATCTCATACTATTCTTTACTCCTAATTTCTAAGTTTAATTACTTTAGTAAAAAGTTGTAAATATTTTTTGACATTATCCTGGCTTTAAAACTCATAAAAGAATTTTTTGGATAACTAACGAACTAAAAACATGACCATCAAATTATTTAGATTAATTTGATTAATTATCCTTTAATGACTTATTCTCTTGGAATTATGAGTATAGAATGAAAGGATACCAAGAAATGTTAATAGGAAATGCTATAAATAAACTTAGAGAAAACAAAAACTCATTTATGATAAGAAGGAAACAATGAAAGCTCTCGACAAAAGGAAGTATTAGGTTTCTTTCACATACCCCCAAGCCTTTATTTTTCAGAGCAACTGCGATCCTACACAAAAGTCGAAAATATTGCTCAGATGAACTACCCATCATTAAACTCTTCAACATAAGGAAGTGTAAATTTGATATAAGAGCTAAATGCGGTTGGAGACAAAAAGTGGTTTGGCCATGAATACATTATTCCATCCTACGACCATAGCCTCTTGTTAAACAACGTATACTATTACAGAGGATAGGATGGAGAAAGTTTTATTCGCAAGATTTCAAGTGCCTATGCTTTCTAGTGCTTCTCTGAATGTGTAGTAGATTAGCACAATAGAAGGGCTGTTTTCCTAAACTTGCTTTCTCCACTTAAAGAAAAAGTGTGAAGTTATTTTGAAAGAAAGCTCATTTTGTATGTTTCGAAAATAGTTGGTTTTGTAAGGAATTTTTATTGCGCTACCTCCAGAGGGCCATAAGGCTACCAAATTACCAGGTAATTTTATATTTTGGAGAAAGCAGGTTTTGAAAATCAGCCCTTCAATTAATTGTTATCTTAAATGAAGGGTTCATACTGCATATAATTACAGTCGAACCCTGTTAATACGTTTTTCAAACATAAAATACGTATTATCCAGGAATGAAATACATTCGCTGAAACCCCAAAAAGTGTTGTATTACGAAATAAGCTCGTTGCGTTTCCTCTTCCGTGATGCAGACTTGCCGATAATAAATTGAAACTAACGAAATAAAAATGCTGTGAACGTATCATTTCCATGAAAATATTGGAGTAGCAAGCGTTGAAAATTGTCCAAGTTTTGCCTTATAAGGGATATCTTTCCACTAATCACAGTCAAGTACCAAAACATCTGTCCAAAAGGAACAATGACGGAGGACAAATCGTCAGCAATAAAAATTATAAAAACGGTAAAAATATAGTGTCGTCCCTAACACTGGATATACAGGTAAACCGAAAGGATTCTTTCGTGTCAATGAACTTCCCTCATCTTGGTCGTCCTAGGTGTTAATCAAAATTATTACATTATTAATGAAAATAGGAAAGAAAAATCCACAGCTTCATAGTTGAAGGTTCCTCGTTCGAATCCAAGCTGTGGAATTAAACATCTGAGGTGTGGTGTAGGATAAAACCCTCATCGATCATTCTTGAGTTATTCAAAATTATTAATTTGGCTACTATGTTATAGTAAAATCACCGAGTAACTATGTCATTCACTCCCTGTGAAGGAACGACGCTGAACTAAGATGCCTTATAATGCGTACCTGAATAAATTTCTCCTACTTCACTAATTTCATTATGAAGGTACAATGAAAACAGTAAAAGTCACTGGTGTTTACTCTGATCTCAGATTTCTGTACATTAGAAAAACTCCAAAACCAGAAACGGTGGTTGCTTCTTTCTTAACGGAGAATTCATTCGAGTATGAAAAGTATGAAGCATTCGTATATTCACATACACTGAACAACCAATTTATTAGAAACACCTCTTACGGAATATGGATCGGCCTCCCACTGACACCCAAACAATGGAACAGGCCGAAGCGGTGTAGAAAAGGAATGCATTGGATCACAAGTTGCAGCCAGCAGCAGAAGTGGACTGAATATGGGTAAATTCAAGGATTTGACCGACTTTGAACGAGGCATGATCGTTGGAGCTCGACGGGCGAGTTGAGCATTTCGCAAACCGCGAACCTCCTCGTGTTTTCCCGTGCAATAGTGTCAAGAGTATTCCGTGAATGGCAGTTATGCCAAAAAACTACCTCCAACAAACACAACTCCAGACGAAACAGGACCGTGGATGAACGAGGTCAACGGCGATTGGCACGAATCATCCACAGCAACAGGACGGGAACAGCCCAACAAATCGCAGCGCAGTTCAATGAGGAAGCATCCCAACCCATTTCGGAGCATACGGTGCGGCGCATCTTGCACCGAGCTGGGTTTAACAACAGGCGGCCAGTACGAGTACCGTCGCTGTCACCGCAAAATAGGAAAGCGCGCCTGCTATGGGCACACAGGCATCGCCACTAGACATTGGATGAGTGGAAGAAGGTCGCCTGGTCCGACGAATCGCGGTTCCTACTTCATCATGCGGACGGCAGACTGCGCATCTGGCGCAGACAGCACGAGGCCATGGACCCGTCCTGTCAGCAGACAACCGTACAGGCGGATGAAGGAGGAGTGCTGGTGTGGCGTGTCTTCTTTTGGGACACACTGGGTCCTCTGATATTTGTAGACACATCCCTGAATGCGACACACTACCTGAACATTGTTGCCGACCAGGTGCACTCGTTCATGATGACTGTGTTCCCTGGTGACTTTTTTTTGTTCCCTCGACTGAAGAGAGAGCTGAAGGGAGAGCACTGGGAGTCGGTGGAGAACATCCAAGCTCATGTTACAAGGTTCCTGAAAAACATTCCAGTCGAGGAATTCCAGGGTGCCTTCCAGGCGTGGCAGAATCGTCTCCGCAAGTGTATTGATGCAGGAGGAGACTATTTTGAAGAATTTTAACCATTTGTACCAAGCGGATCAATAAACCTATTTTTCCCAGAAAACGCGCATTACTTTTATAATGCACCCTGTATATACAACCTCTGACAATTAAGTTCGGTGAATGAGTTCACACAAGAAAATGCAAAACAGACAGAGCCACATTTACTTTATTGTCCTTCGAAATATTTACCCTGGAAGGCAATACACTTTTGGGATAGGGTGTATAAGTCCTAGGGATGGCTTTAAGTTCACGTGTCACATTTGCTTGAATGTCTGGAATGTCCGCAAATCTGTGTCCCTTTAAGGCCCGTTTCAGGCGTGGGAACAAGAAAAAGTCTGCCGGCGCCAAGTCTGGTGAATAAGGTGGATGAGCTATGGATACGACCCCTTTGTTGGCCAGAAAATGTTGCACGATTACGACAGTGTTCCTCTTTGATCCATTATCCACAGTTACGTGCGCATGCTACACCTTCAACTGAAGAAACGAGCATCTGCTAAACCATTGCACGCACAAACGTGACCTGTCTGAACTTGCTTAAACAATGACTGGGCTTGTATTCACATACATTGTTACTCGCGTAAAGCTCGCACAGATTAGGGTGTGACGTCATTCACCGAACTTAATTGTCAGAGGTTGTATGAATTTTAAAGTGCGGGACATATGATATATGAAATGAATGGGTCTTTCATCGCTGATTACAAATATCGCATCCAAATTTCTGTAGGACCAGTAGTTCTGAGATATCGGCCAACATTCGAGTTTCCAAAATATGCTATAGTTCGAGTCATAATGGTGAGTCATAGTAAAATTGACCCAAAATAGCTTAATAGTACATATACATTCAATAAATTTTTGTACTGACCAAAGTGGTGATTATTACGACGAATACTATCGAAAAAAGATAAGTATAAATAATTGATATTCAATATCTCAATATATGACAGCTGATACCGATGTGACGTCTACGCTTTAGTAGGCTCAATAATAAGCATAAAGTTGAAAAAAAAATAAAAATTGGATCAATCGTTACGTTCGTTTGTACATTTTTTCGACCAAAACCCCTTTTCGTTTTGTTTATTTTTGAGAGCAACTGAAATTCAACTCATTTTCTATCGACGATATCTTTCTGAATTTTCAAGATATTTGCTTGGGCTGTTTATAAAAGTAGGTCTATACATTGGCTAATAAATTATGCAAAAGACATTTTTGTCAGGCTTTCGCATGCGCAGTTACACATTATCTAGTAAAAATGCTCATATTTCATCAAATATTTAATATTTTTATATTCTGATTGCAGAGTGTTGTCTCTACTGTAGCTTGTCAAATTTTCTGAAAATGACATTGCATTGGGTTGAAAACCCTGCATGTTATAAACAAAAAACTTGGGGGAAAATTTCGATATTTTTAAACATAACTTTATATCTCTATGAATATACGTGCTAATCTCAAACAAATATGAACACAGATAAGTAAAAGAAGCCTCATAATCATATGCTCATACAAAATCTTATTCACTCATCTTTCGAATATATTTACCCATTCATAATTTCCCAGAAGTTTTGGTAATGATAGCTTGCGCATTCTCATCTGATTTATATTTATTTTGCATTTGACGCAGTCCCTTTAAATTAACAAGAATATAACTCGTAAAACGATTTTCAAATATGCTGAAAAGAAGAATATAAATATTTGTTGTTTAATATTGCAGTCATATTTTATATACAGCAATGGCGAAAACTGCATGTCAATTTACGTATTCGATTGCAGCGTTCACAGGAATCTTTTCAAACACGCGCGAAATGAGAAATGAAATGTTCGCACGTCCAAATGTTTTAAACTACTTCGCCTATGATCTTTCCACTGCTAGAGCTATTCACCCCTTCTTAATCAAAGTTACCATTCATTCCTTCTTAATCATTATTGCAAAGCATTGTCCGGAAAAATCTTGTAAGCATTCCAAGAAACTTTACCTGTGACGCAGATGCGATTTTAAATTTCAATATTTCACTTTTACTTGCAGTTGGTTTAAATAAACAATGGAAATACCTTTGATTCTATCCACACTCACATCATTTTTAAATCTAGGCCTAACTTTAATTAGCCATTTTTAACAATAGGCCTAATATTATTTAGCAATTTTTAACAATAGGCCTAACATTATATAGACATTTTAACAATAGGACTAACATTATATAGTCATTTCAACCTAAGGTCTAACATTAATCAGCCATTTTTAACAATAGGCCTAACATTATATAGTCATTTTTAACTATAGGCCTAACGTTAATTAGCCATTTTTAACAATAGGCCTAACATTAATTAGACATTTTTAACAATAGGCCTAACATTAATTAGCCATTTTTAACTGTAGGCCTAACGTTAATTAGCCATTTTAACAATAGGCCTAACATTAATTAGCCATTTTTAACAATAGGCCTAACATTATTTAGTCATTTTAACTACAGGCCTAACATTAATGAGCCAGTTTTAACAATCGCCTTAACATTAATTAGTCACATTATACAATAGGCCTAACAGCACTGAATTTTAAAACGAAATGAGCACGTGCTCCAAGCTGCCATCAACAATGCTTAAGTGATAACCAAAAAGTAACACTGTATTCACTAATGACTCGTCGGTACGAATCGATTGATATATTACATGCCATACGTTCATATTCTTAACATTAGTGCACGTGCTTGAAGGGGTCCACGAGAGCTCATCAAAAGTTGATATATCGCAGATAAGTTCTTCCATTTCAACGTCATCGTGCAAACGATGGCCGGCTGGGCACATAAAGGTTGTAATCTTAAGCTTGTAATCTTATATATAGCTTTAGCTAAAGCTCGTAATAAGGGGTCATTGAAGTACTTTTTGGGGGTCATTTTCTCGGACGTAGCATTTCGAAAATCGAAAAGAATGTCATATTCGACTTGTGCTCGTCAATCCCGTTCGAATGACATATTACTTGCCTTATATTTCCAAAAAAAAAATTTAACGGGGGGGGGGGGTCTCAATAGGCACGGGACCATTAGACCGCTTTCAATCACAAACTAATCAGGTGAGCCCAGGAAGTGTCTCTATCGAAGAGCGAAAGCAGAATTTGGAAAAGTTAAAGCATTCTCGAGTAATCGTCGGACATACAGCCAGACAGACACACAAACAGAGCGAAACCAATATATGCTTTTCAGTATATAATAAAGCAGTTTTATTGCAAATTTCACGGGCTTCCTCTACTACTTGGAGCTATAATTTTCGATGCTTTATCAATGGCCTTGACATTCTTAACGGAACAGCTGATAAATTGTTTAAAAGGAGGCTACAAAAGTAGTTTTTCCTCTTCTCCCCTCCGGTGATTAACGAAAGATGACCTATATTCATAAAACATGCGAGAAATATTTATTTTCATTACCACATTAAAAAGAGTCTTAGCTTAACGTTAATTTTCATTGTTATCTTAATAGCTGCCAAAGAACGGCAGAAATCTGTATAGCAGGAATGAATGAGTGAATATGTGTGGGTCTCGTAGGGAAAACAAGAAGGTGTTAGCAAAAGCGGGAAATGTAGGTATGGTTTTCTTAAAAAAGTACTGCTAAAAGAAAAAGTATTAAGAACAACACTAGAAACTGCAATAGCGATTATTAAGTGAAATTTTATCTTTCAGTTAACCGCATTTATTTTCAAAAAGAAGCTCATTACAAATGTGAGCACCACGATCTAGATTGTACTGTAAATATCCTCGATAAAATCTTAAAAATGTAGTTAATGCTAAAAAATTTTTAATAAATCATAAAACGAATAAGTGAATAAAACTCAATAATAATAATAATAATAATAATAATACAGGGTGATTATAAATGATTCATAGGGTTTTAAAAGACTATATTGCACAAAGTAATACACACAAAGTAATGAGTGTTACATGAAAAGAACCAGAAACTGTCCACATTTTAGTCATAACACTACAAATGTTCAATGCGCCCCCCCTTTGTCAGACGACACACGTCAATGCGGTAGTCTAGCATTTTCCCAGCTTTTCCCCATTGACGTTCATCACAGCTGCGGTAATGCGGTCTCGTAATTCATCCAATGTTGCTAGCATATTTAAATTTAAATTCGGATATATTCTCTTTCGTTTGGTGATTGTTACGAACGAGTGCTATCAATAGCTTGGAAGCTATAAGACTTCAAAACCCGATGAATCATTTATAATCACCCTGTATACAGGGTGAATACAAAAGTCTGAACCCCCCTTTTATTTTTTGAACCAAAGCAGATATGTCAATTTTGGATATGTCCGATTTGGATGATTTTTTTTTGTTTTGTTTGTTTTTTTTATGCTGAACAAGTTTGCAATTGGGCTTTTTTCTCTATCCCTTACGGTTTTTGAGATAAATTTTGAATGTGTTCTAATTTGCATATTTGGGATGATGAAAAGTGCACCATGGGATAGGCCACCCACAACTTCCTATTCATTGGATTCATCAAAATTGACATATCTGCTTCGGTTCAAAAAATAAAAGGGGGGTTTAGACTTTTGTATTCACCCTGTATAAAAAAACAACAACAGCAACGCCGTCATGTACCACCCTCTACCGCTTTCCGAGCCTCTACTTCCACTGGCGCGGTGCGATAGGGATGGCACTCAAAGGAACATGGTTGTGCGCATGCGTTTCTTTTGGGTACAACAAAACCTGATAGCATGCAGGCCAGCCTACACCACCGTGAAGATTTATAACGAAACCTCAGTATTTTCTCTCAATGAAATGAATTAGTATTATTTATATTATTTTTAGTTTTTTATTTAATGCTAATGAAATGAATAAATTTATCTTTTTAGTTTTTTTTTAAATTTATTTTTTAATTTTCAGTTGATATCTATTTGTTCGTTTCCCCA
>JAHWFO010022892.1:600404-640883 GCA_023313115.1 Rhysida immarginata
AATTTTTTAAAAATTATACAAAAAGAAAAATATACAAAGGGATGGTGCGCGTTTACGCGGACCGAAAAGAGAACTTATCCGGTTGTCTGGGGACAAGAGGATTTACAGAAAAATAAACAGGCAAGAAATAACAAAATGCAAGGGAAAACAAAAACCATAATAAAGAAAGCGAGAAAAAAGGGGATCATAATAGATCGGATAAAGAGTTAAGTATTGCATATACATTAAAATCTGTTTGATAATTGAGAAGCAGGTGGGGGGAGGACTTCTTGGCCTTGAATATCTCGATCGCTTCGAGGGTAGCAGTTTTTTCTGGCTTATTGCAGATATGTAGGACAGACATAACATCTTCTTGCGTCTTTAAAGCGTGTCCGGAATCTTCGAGGTGGTTTGCGTAGTGGGAAGTACGATCTCGTTTTCTATATGAATCAAAGTGTTCTTTGAATCGTACTGCAAAATTGCGGGTCGATAGTCCTACATAAAATCTGTCGCAAAACGCACAATTCAGGCGGTAAACTCCGGATTGGGAATATTTGTCTGTGGTGACGGCGGCGGGTGGGTTCAGGATGCGGGCTGATGGTGAAGGTGTACGAAAAGATATTCGAAGGCCAAGGGACGACAGGAAGTTAGAGAGCTGGGAGAAACTAGGGCCCAGATACAATAAGGACGTCCATTTCTTGGGAAGGGGCGAAACAAGAGGGGAGGGGGAGAAGAGTGCCCGTCTGCGGCGGTGAAGAATACGGGAGAACATGGAGGTCGAATATCCATTGGCATGGGCGAGGTTCCGGATTATGCGGAGTTCGGATGATCTGGATTGGGGGCTGAGGGGGAGCTTCAGGGCACGGTCAATTAGGAATCTTAATGAGGCTTGTTTGTGGGTGGGGGGATGTGAGGAGGAATGGTGTATTAAGTTGGAGGAAGTGGTCGGTTTACGGAAGACGGAAAAGGAGAGGCGGTTAGTGTGGGGGTTGTTGGTAATGAGGATATCAAGGAAAGGGATGGATCGGTTAGTTTCTAGTTCAAAAGTAAATTGGATATGTGGGGAAAAGGAGTTAAAAATGTTAGCAATATTAGTGGGGGTAGTGGATCGGGAATCGAAGAGGATGAGGATGTCATCGACATATCGGAAATACGCGATGACAGAGGGATTATTAAGGAGGGGGGTAACATATGTTAATTCCAGGTGCTGTAGGAATACCTCAGACAGAAAACTGCTGAGTGGGAATCCCATTCCTAGCCCTGTGGGTTGGGAATAGTAGGAGTTGTTAAAGGAGAAGTAGTTCTGCGAAGAAACTACAGAGAGGATAGCTAGTAGGTCAATAGTATCGGGTTTAGGGAAAGACGCAGCAAGTAACAGACGCTGTAGTATAGAAAGGGTGGGGGTGACAGGGATGTTAGTGTATAAGTTGGTGATGTCAAGGGACATAAGGGAGAGGTGCTCATCAGTGCGGATGGAAGAAAGGGACTCAGTGAGGGTTAGGGAATTACGTACATTGTAAGTATTAGGGAGGATTTTCAGGTTAAAAAGGAACGTAGAAAGGGATTTGGCAACGAGGTGGGCAGGAGCAGGGGAATAGTTAACAACGGGGCGTATGGGCATGTTAGGTTTATGGATCTTGACTAGGGCGTTAAGGTTGGGTGGGCGAGGGTTAGGTGGGATGAGGCGTCGGAGGTATCTGAAGCGTGGGGATTTGTTGACGACGGAAATAATGGATTTGTGATACTTTGAGGTGGGGTCGGAAGGGAGGGTGGCATAATTGTTGGCGGAGATGAAATCATTGACTTTATCTATATAAGTAGAACGGTCAATGATGACCGACACGTTACCTTTATCAGCCTTGACGACGAGGGCATCGGAGTCTCGTAACTTCGTTTTCAAGGTGGTGGAGGCGGCAGCATCGGTGAGAAGTTCGCGGGATGGTCTAAATGCGGACGCTTCTATGAAAGATTGGTGTATGAGATGTCCGGCAATGGCTCGCGCAGGAGGACGGTCGGTCTGGGGGAGTAGGTTGATGGCATGTTCGACATCTGTGATGACATCGTGTAAATCAGACTGTGTTGGCTTCTTATAGACAATATGTTTGAGGCCTTTGTCAAGGAGTCGTTGCTCGTTGTCGGACAGCTGGATTGAAGTTAGGTTCACGACGTTAGCATGGAAGACAAAACTATCTTCAGGAGGACGTGGGTGTATTCGAGGCGGGCGTCGGAGGTCGTCTAGCTTCTTGCAGAGGGTTAAGAATTTATGTTCTTTGAAAGACTGCAGTCTAACTTCATCTTCCTCGATGAGAGGCATCAGAATATCAGGTGGAATGATGGATGACAAGTGGAGGTGGAGGCGGAATACCTCTTGGTTCAGACGATGTTTCTTAAAAACTAAGGTGGTGGTTGCATGGCTTACCCAGGTCCTTACGGCGGCGGTACGTGCAGCTTGGGCGGCGGTAGATTTATTCCGGATGATGACGTGGGCATACTTGGGTTCAAGGCGTTCACGGATACACATGCGGTTGAACCATATGTTCTGTATGGTGGAGGCTAGCTTCCTCTTGATGTGGAACATCTTAGAGATGAGCGGAGTCATATCGGTAGAAGGGTGGATCATAATACTGTTCCTATTGATTAAACAGGTGGTGGCCTTACAGTATAACAGAGGGACATCAGGAGTTCCAACTAGTTTCGCCATTTATTCCCGGCTTTGTCAAGGATATACACAGCAAGAGGCATGCAAGCCTTTATATACAGAACAGTATTTGAACTATTTGAAGCCTTTGAATATTGGAACTATTTTTGCAAACCCGTGTATCAGAAATTCCATACCTGTCTGTCCAGCGTACCACTTGTTTCACCTTTCTGTCTCTCACTGTTATACAGTTATGTCATTTCAAAGTTGGGGAGTCCTTTCTGAAACACCCTGTATATACAGTGCCCACATAGCATCGTTTTACCACTGGCGCGGTGCGATAGTTAGGGATGGCACTCAAAGGAAAATGGTTGTGGCTGGCCTGCATGCTATTAGGTTTTTAGTTGCACCCAAAAGAAACGCATGCGCACAACCATTTTCCTTTGAGTGCCATCCCTATCGCACCGCGCCAGTCTACTTCCGATTCTCGAGCGCTTTCCCATCCCTCCTTACACATCCTTGGTGGAGACCTCGCTCTCTCTTGACCCTCCCCTCTGCGATCAGCATCCATTCTCTCCACCTCTCCCGTTATCTTACGAGCTAAGACAGGAAAATAAAAAGGATAAAGAAATAGCCAATACTCAGATGTCTGCATTCATCCTCCTCCAGCTTTCCCTCCGATGCTACTCACGTTCTTCAACAATGGGGTGAACATATGTTTTACTTTCCTTCTGAGCTAAGTGTCTCAGTTTTGGAGCTCTTAAAAATCGGAGGCAAGAAAACGATCGCGCTAAAACAAGAACTCCCTTCCTGTTTCTTTAATGATATTCAAGAAAATATTCAGAAAAACAGGATAAATCGAGATTTTGCTCAATGAAAGAAAGAGCAAAACGATATTTTAAATGAAGATTACAAAACTATACTCAAATTGAATTTGAATAAATTTTAAGTGAGCTGCACGTCACAATTTTACATGATTTACAAAATTTATGTGTTTTTATCAATTTGAAATGTAATCAATTTAATTATTAATTTGTATATGCAATATTTTTCACTTGTTAAATATTGGTTCAGATTTATTTAAAAAAATTTTATAATATAGCTCCCCTGATTTACCGTCATCTGTGGCAAACATTTTCCTGTAATAACCCAATCAGGGACAAATTGTGTCATCATGTACATGACCTGACGTTTCCCTCTCCTTACGGTTTTGGGACGAAAAATATCTCCTATTTCTTCACTTTCTTAAAATTGCACTTCAGTTGAACCTTCATTTTCAGTTGTTTAAAACCGGTGTTTTGCCATGTCAGTGTTTGCAATTTTTGCCGCTTGATGGCCGCTACGGTAGCGCATCAAGCGGGTTTCTTGAAGCGTACGGAAATTTTGTTTATGTCTTTCACTTTCTTCTATGAATATACATATACCAACTGTTTCTTCAATTGATGCCTGATGATAATTGCAGTGGTACTCGAAAAGCTTAGCGCTACGGGAGATGTCCACCAGATGGCGTCGTAGGAGATTGTGTTATTTGTGTCGGGGGTTGTGGTCGAGTTCATAAAGCAGGAATTTACATGCTGAGCATGAATTAGCATTAGTAGCCACCGACATTATAACGGGGCCAATGAAGGATTCTATTTAAAATTATCTTCATTCAGTTGCTCTCGGACCCCTATGGCGTCATTTGGTGGTCATAAATGTAATAATTCTGCTATTGAATTTTTTATTATGAACCAAAATCATTATTGTGCTATGATGCAGAAAGGCAGCGGCATCAGGCGGCACCGTAAGGGGGCAGCATTTGCATAGAACTGCATCATACAGAGAAAATCTACCACATACCCCTGAACAAAATTCACTTTTTTCAGTGATTTTTCAGATGACTGTTTACATTACTTTCTTGCATTTTCAAATTTTCTGTTACTTTTGAATCACCCAGTAAATTTGAAAGTCTTATAAACAGAGATGCCAGAGGCGGACCTTCGAGAACGGCATTGCAGAGAGCGCCAAATTATCCTCTTTTCAGTTTGTTTAGGGTGCCGATTTGGCTTGCTTTCAGCTTTTAGGAGTGGTAGAGGGCCTTATTTTGAATATATTTTGCCAATAAACTGGGAGTCGTAAATGAAGCCTTGATATATGAAAAAATTGTCAAACATCATAGATACAACGGCTCTCCTTATATTGATACTTCCTCATAATATTGCCTTTCTCGTTAATGTATTTCCAGAAAACGGGGAAATTAGAAAACTTGATATTGATGATCAAAAAGTTTTTAATAACCAAATACACTACATGATCAAAGGAGTTGGGACACCTGTTGCTCTACCAGGTGTTCCAATTCGTCCCAAAGATGTTCGATGGGGTTGAGATCAGGACTCTAGGCGGGCCAATCCAGTTCTTCAACCCGCATCTCGTCAAACCAGTCGGATATGGATCTTGCTTTGTGGCAAGGCGCATTGTCGTGCTGGAAGAGGAACGGCTCGTCACCGAAGTGTTCCCACAGCGCTGGAAGTGCCCCGTTATCCAGAATGGTCCTGTAGCCATCAGCATTGAAGTTTCCGTCCTATAACGCTGTCCTGAAATGACCATAGCAGTTGAAAAGGACATTAATACCAAACAAACAAAACCAAACCGATTGATTCACATGCATTGCCTCGAGCGATCAGCTGTTTCTTGCCAGTCCCAATATGGCGGCGCGAAGGCACCTCTAGAGGAGAGGTCACTGCCAGTCTCTTCCTTTCATTACGGTATGGTTACGGTATGGTTTCCTAGTTAGTCATCCTGAGCAATTTAGACTGACATTTTTGTATCAATTGTTCCTTATCTTAATAATATCCCATTATTAGGAGCTTTAGCAAAAAGAATGCACGCTTGCTCTCTACGTTTATCCGGCCGGCTGTCGTTTGCACGATAACTTGAAAACTGATTAATTTTATCAAATTCTGTTTTCATAAATATGACCATGAAGGTCTTAGCTCGGCTGTTTCAACTTTTCAGAGTTTTTCCGTGGACCCTTTCATATTGAATTCACGTGCTAAAACAGTGACCGTAAAGAATACCAAGATAAAGGTATGTCATATAACACTGTTACTTTCTGTTCATCTTTTAGAATTGTTGACATGCACACGCACGTGATAATCGCTTTGTCGAGGCTCAATCACTCAATTATATTGTACTGCGGTGAGCAATAAAAATAGACGTAAATTTAGAAAGAATTAAATGAATTTCCGTTGCTTATTAGTAGTTTTAGCTAGATTTTAAATTCTCGAATTTAATATTACTTCTACGTCTCAGCTAAAGCTCCTTCTTGGAATGTTGCAACTTTTTATTATTACTAAGGAATAACTCACTTGAGGAAACTAGTAGTACTACTACTACAATAAATCAAAGAAAGGTTTAAAATGGAATAAAGCTACGGTCTGAGGAAGGAAAAACTAAGCGAGTTATTGCTGAGAAACGTTTATCTGTACATAAGAGAACTTCGGGCAAAAGTAATCTAAAGCAAAACTCAAACAGCCGGTTGTTTACCCAAACGTCAGAGCCAAAATCAAGAATAAACATAAGGAATCCTTCGTTCCAGGATTTGTTTGCCTGCTTAGCACATGTCAACAACTTTCTTGCCAGCCTTCAACATCTGGATGTTTTAACTATTCTATCCGATATTTTAAAAATTTTAAATATTCTTTCAAGATAATAATAATAATAATAATAATAATAATAATAATAATAATAATTATAATGTAACAACAACGGGGAGAGAGCTGACAGCCAGAATCAGCTGAAAGAACGAGCCCCCGTGTTGTCCCCCTACGGGCAAGAGCCCAAAACGGGGTTAATGAGATACATATCAACTAAAATAGGAAAACGCGCTTAATTAATAAAAGAAAATCATAAATCTAAAGTGAATTAAATAACATAAATACGAAAAAGGACAAAACGAACAAAGACAATAATAATAAAAAAATAACAGGAAAATACTAATGATATAATTTAAAACGAAGATTTTCAGTAGAATTTAGATTAAAATGATTAAAATATTTATTAAAATTAGCAATAAGCTTATATATCGGATCAATATCCGCAAGATTGGATTTCCAAATATGAGGTTGTTTAATATAGAAACCTGTTCTTTTAGCCAAAAGGGCGGTAGGAGTAAAAACAGAATAAGAGTAAAAAACGTTTAAACGCCCAAGTAACAAATCCTGTAGTATATTACATAAATTCTTCCGTAAAATTACGCGTAAATCAAATTTAGCCTCCATTTCTTTAAACGAGATTGGGGTAATAGAGCGATCAAATTTAAACCTTAAGAATTTTATGAAGGCAGAAAGCTTTCTATTCAAAGTAGTAAATTTTTGCGTCTCACCACCATACCAGATTAATACAGCAAACAGGACCTTCGGAATAACAATCATTTTAAATAAACGTACAAATGTTTGATAGTTCTTAAAGAAACAGGTCAATCTTTTTAAAAGACCAATCCTTCTAGCAATATCTTTATAAATAGCCTCCACGTGTTCGCCAAAGGAGCAGTTATCGGAGAAGACAACACCTAAATCAGTAATCTTAGATTTCCTTGTAATCATCTGTCCATTAATATTATACCTAAAAATAAACGGAGTCACCTTTCTGTGAAATGATACAGTAGAGGATTTTCCGGGATTAAGGATAAGACCATTATTTCTAGACCAGATCAGGATCTTGTCCAAGGCAATTTGAAGACGCTTACAGTCCTCAATGGAGGACTGTAATAATAATAATAATAATAATAATAATAATAATAATAATAATAATAATAAATATATTTCTGTTTATTACTTTTTTGCAAATCCTCAAGGTTAAGAGAAAAATCTCACATGTACACTAAAAATAAAATTTCTTCATATTTCTAAATACAGTGGCAACTTATTTTTAGTATTATTTAAATGAAGACGTCGTAATTTTTATTTTTATACAGGGATCCTTCGTTTAATATTTTCAGATAGAGGGTTCAAGATCCCTGATATTGTTTAAGAAAATGTGATGAATGACTCGAACAAATGTTTTATTAATATGCTTAGATTTGTATGGCTACTGGTTCAATTTAGGTGAGACCCATGTATACTCGTGTATGAAATACACTATATGGGCAAAAGTATTTGGGCACTGCATGTTTTTCAGAAAAATTGCGTTATTATTTTATTAATAAAAGGTAGACCCTCCTCTTGTTTCTATAACAGCAGCAACACGTCGAGACATACCTTCCTCAAGTTGTCTAAGTCTGGACAGGAAAGAGTCAAGGCTGTTAGAAGAGCTTGTTGCGAAGACGGGCGTGGTTTGCGTTTTCGCAACCATCGCTCCAGTTCGTCCCACAAGTGCTGGATCGAATTAAGATCAGGGCCCTGAGCAAGCCAGTCAAACAACTTTACCTGATTTTTCACGAAACCGCTTCTGCATACGCTTTGGAGTATAACATAGACCTCGAGCCTGTTCAAACAATCAACATTCACTTCCGTAGTATTGCCACAATTATCCAGAACGTCGAGGTACATGGTACCAGGTAAAAGATCCACTGGGTCGAGTCATAACCAGGAAAAACAACCCCACACCATCATGGACCTTCCACCGAACTTCACCGTTGGAACAATAGTCTGGAAGAAATCGTTCTCCGGGTTATCGCCACACTCAGACGCGTCTATCAGAGTGGAAGAGTGAATACCGTGACTCATCACTCCAAAGAACAGTTTTCCATTCTTCAACGATCCAAGAACGACGCGTCGCAATAACATTTGTAATCATCGGCTTGTGTACAGCTGCTGTACCAATGGTAACCGATCCTATGCAACTCTCTGCGGATAGCTTTGTTACTGACGGCGCTCCCAGACGCATTTCGTAGCGATCGAAGCGGCAGAGGATTCTTGACATGTCGTACCAAGCATCTTCTGTCAGGTTCTGTCCGCTTCTGCGGTCGACCGGGAGTTTCTTTTACTGTTGCTACACAGTCTTGCTACAGTCGAATTTGGGATGTCCGGTTTGGATGCAATGTCCCGTACAGAAAGATTACACTAATAGCATCCTGTGACGAGTCCATGTTGGAATTCGGTAAGTTCGGATCCACGCGGCATAGCTTCCAAGAATTAATGGATGGATAAAAGAACATGACCAGCTTTTTATTATTATATAAGAGTAGAAGTTGTAATAATGATAATTAATTAAAAAGTATTAGTTGTCCACATCAACTTTGTATTTCTCCACATCGGGTGACCTTTATTCAGGTGTTCTTATTATTTATTTTTATTTTTATTTATTCTAATTAAATTGGAGTTCATATGTTTTAATTAATTAGCTTTTTATTATCCCATGCCCTTCCTAGCATATCGTTTGGAAAACTCAGTATTTGCATATATTGTCAAATTTTCTGGGGTATCCAAATACTTTCGTCTATGTACAGAGTGCGTAAGGTATTTGAGGACACACCTTCGTTTGGCTACTGCTGCACTATAGTAAATTGTATGTCCTTTCCGTATGCGGAAAGCAGAATGGCGGACCATCAAGTAACACAAATCATGAAGAGATATGCAGTTATCGTGGCAATAAAGGCAGAGCACAATCCCAGACAAGTGCAGCAGACCATCGATGACAATCCCAGAACACCCATGAGGTCACTTGCCAACGATTTCCATGTGTCGGAAGGAACAATCAGAAATGTTGTCCATGAAAACATCAGATATCACTCGTATGTTATGCGAAGAGGTCAGTTTATGACAGACAAAACACGGGAAACTCTCGCATGACACAGGAATGGATGCCCGACAGCTTCCATGATCACGTAACCCCTAACCTTTGGCCTCCTAACTCCCCTGACCTGAATCCGTTGGACTACCCCGTATGGAGCGTTGTGAAGAGAGAGGTCAATGAACACCCCCATAACACCAAAGACGAATTGAAAGCTGCCATTGTTCGAGTAATGACCAATATGAACCATGACCATTTGATTCGCGCATGTCGACGGTTTCGATCTCGCATTGAAGCAGTTATAGAAGCTGAAGGCGGATTTATTGAAGAGCCATTTAACAAGAAGGTTTCTTGTATATGCTCATGATATGTTTCCATAATAAAGTTATTATCTCGACTTTTATCTCTGTTTTCTTTCTTGACGTGAATCTGTCCTCAAATACCTTACGCACCCTGTGAGGATATTAAAGCCTTCAGGATATTATTTTTCATAAAATGCGCAGATATTTTTTATATTTTTTCTTCACACTGAACTTCATTCTATAATTCAAGATTAGTTGCCGCAATTAGATATTTTTTTGTGATATCGATGTTCATTCAACTTTTATTTACGTAATAGATAGCATTTTTACGCCAGAAAAATATAACTCGATAAGATAGCAATACAATAAAAGAATCTTAAACTTTATAAACCATTGCTTTTTTTTTAAACTATGTTTATAAAGCCATGATATTCCACTTACAGTTGAACGGCGTATCTACAGATTGGCTGTAATCAAGTGCGCAGATTTGTTGCACTGTATTTTTATAGTAAATGTCGCGGCTTCTTCGTGTAGGATAATGTACGGCTCATCATCCCTTAAAGCTATATTATCAGACTTTTTCTTCTTTTATCTATCCTATTTGTTAGTTGATTATCAGTGACAACGGAGTTCTGTCAATCTCCATGACATCATTCAATGTTCAAGCATAAATTAAAATTGGTTTTTAAGTGGCAAGTAGATTGGGCGGCAAGGCCACTTACTCTTAGTCATATCGACAATGGATCCGGTCGGGTTTCTTGTCCACTACTTTTTACAACCATGGATTCTACTATTAATAGGAGCCTTAACTTTAATTTATTTGTAAGTAGAGTAAACATTTTTTATTTACTTTTAAAACAATGTTAAATAGTAAATCATTGTTTTCATTTTCTGTTGTTAAAATATATTTTTTTCTTACAAGTAAGTCAAATATGGATACTATTGATTGACTGGATTCGAATTTACACCAAATGACATATTTAATAGAAAGGTGTATGTCTTCGAAAGATAATTAATAATCTTATATACCCTTTAGATTCCTAATGACTGTCACTGACATTAATCGTTTCTGAAAAATATGCATTTAGATTTATATGCTATTAGACTGATTTCATAACAAACAAAAGCCAATCGATAGCATAAATAAGTTATGTCTATAGTATTGATTATTTAATGTAACTTAATGATAGCATTTTAATGTTAAAATTTAATTGGCATTTATTATGCATTTTTCACACAATGCTTCATAAGAGCAAATATTTTTCTGAAACTTTAATTGATTTTTATTACCGTAAACACTTGAAGTCGATTATCTTTTGAATTTTTCCAATTTTATCATTTTTAAAGTTTTTTTAAAAAACATAAGTTCCTTTTTAATTTAATTTATTGACAGATCAGTAAATTATGGATAACCATGTACACACACTGGCCAATGAATTACTGTACTGATATGTAAAACGGGGTCACAGATCAGAAACGATTGTGATATACATGTACAAATGAATGCAATCACGTGAGGTACATGTTCATTCCAAGCTGCAGGTACAGAGTAGGAACAAGCTGCAGCTGCTCAAGTTGAGCAAAATGGGGAAAACAGCAGACCTGTCTGAGTTCCAAAAAGGAGTTATTGTGGGAGCCCGTCTAGCTGGAGCTACGATTTCCAGGACAGTACAACTGACCAGTATCTCAAAAGGTCAGGTCTCCAAGGTGTTCAATGCGTGGAAACGGAATCCACAAGAGTTGTCGAAACGGCAGAATTGTGGATCGAAAACAATCAACACAGACAGGGACCGACGTCGTCTGAGACGGATTGTGCGGCAAAACCGAAGGTCGGAGGTGGAGCAACTGACGGCAGACTTCAAGGAAGGATCATCGCAACCCATCTCCTCCAGAACAATGCGCCGAGAGTTGAAGCGAATAGGGATGGGAAGTCGCATGCCAGTGAGGAAGCCCCTGGTGTCAGCAACGAACCGGAAAGTTCGCCTGCAGTGGTGTAAAGAACGGTGTGACTGGACAGTAGACGACTGGAAAAAGGTGATGTGGTCGGACGAGTCACGTTACACATTGTTTTGCACCGATGGCCGGCAGAGAATTTGGCGGCAGCCCCATGAAGCGATTGGACCCCTCATGTGTTGTGAACACAGTTCAAGCTGCAGGAGGAGGTGTCATGGTATGGGCCATGTTATGTTGGTATGGCAAGGGTACTCTGATATTCCTTGACAGTCGAGTGAAAGCCAAAGTCTACCTGAACATTGTTGCAGATCAAGTCCATCCCGCAATGGTGCATCTGTATCCAAATGGTGACGGGTTCTTCGAGCAAAAATTGTTCAGGAGTGGTTTTCTGAACATGACACCGAGTTGCAACATCTGTCAACAGGACAGGGTGGACTTGATCGGCGACGATACGGAGGTATGCTGTGCCTTCCAGACGTTGTTCAACACGTATTAACGGACCCAACGCATGCCAGGAAAACATTCCCCAGACCATAACACTGCCCACACCGGCCTGAAGGGTTGTACTCATGCATGCGGGGCCCATGCTTTCGTGCTGTTTCCGCCAGATTCTCACGCGGCCGTCTGCAAGATGTAACTAGAATCGTGACTCGTCAGACCACATGATTTGTTTCCACTGCTCGATAGTCCAGTCCTTGTTCCCCTGAGCGAATTTTAGTCGTTTCCGCTTGTTGGCTGCAGACAGCAAAGGTGTGCAGATAGGTCTTTGGCTTCCGTATCCCATGCGATGCAGTGTGCGGCGGACAGTGTATTCAGAGACAGTTTTGGAAAACCCCTGATTAAGGTCAGCAGTGATTTGATGCACAGTTACCCTTCTGTTATCCTTTATCAGTCGTGACAGTCTCCGTTCTGTCCGATCATCAACCATCCGCGGGTGGCCACAACGCGAACGTTCAAAGCCCGTCTTCCGGCTAACCGTCCAGTCTTTAAATACTTTAACGACGGCTGCTCTTGAGCACCCCACGAATGCTGCTGTTTCGCTGATACTCGCTCCATAGCTCCGAGCACCTACAATCATCTCGTGTTCGAAGGCTGTTAAATCGCTCCGTTTACCCATAGTTGAAGAATGGAACACGTCTACTGTGGTCGACGACACTCAGCTTCCGTTTTTATATTGGTTCGGCCCGCTAGCAACATTGTGGCGACGTCCGTGCGCATATTTGCATAAACATGTCAGGTAGTCATAATAATATGCTCACTCAGTGTATAAACTTAAGGGTATGTGCATAGTCTTACAGCTGACAGAACAGTACTCTGATAGGTAGGGTAATATTTCAAAGCTCCAATAAGTTTAACTGTGTTCTTAAAAATCTCTAACAGTATATTTCTCAATACAAGTGATAAAAGTTTTATCATAAAACTAAGCATATAAGGACATTTTTGTTACTCATGCCTAAAATACAAACGTTCGCATGCTAGCGATCAGATATAAGTAGGTGTTATAAATAAAATGAACCTGTGCAATGAATTATGAATGCTTTTATAAACACATGAATATGAGTGATTTTAAATAACACTAATGATATTTAAAAGAATTAGAAATTAGTATTCAATGTTAATTTTGTTTACAGATATATGACCTAGTCATTGTATGAAGGTGATGTAAACATTTCAAGACTAATTTAGCTGTGTTTAAACATTTTTTAGATTTCTAACTTGGGATTACGATTATTGGAAAAAGCAAGGGGTCAAATCCGACAAACCAAAGCTAATAATCGGTACCATAAGGAATCCAAAGAATTTCGTAAAATAACGATTTTTGAATTTCATGTTTAATATTAAGCACGTTACTCTAAACTTTGCACTTATAAAATTAATATTGCTCATTATTTTATTTTTTAGCCTCAAGAAGCTCAAGACATGGCAATGTATAAGAAATATGGACGGATCTTTGGGTAATATTAACGACTGCCGTGAAAAAAGATATGTAAACGCTGAAATGAGAAAGTAGCATATGACAATACACTGAGTGGCCAGTTCATTAGGAACATCCATTGGAATAGCAATTACTACGTATCAGGTGTTCACGTGACAGTCGGTACCGATATAAAGCGAGAACGCACCTGTCAACTGCAAGTGGCTTGACCATCACCATAGGGAAAACAAAGGATCTGAGCGACTTTGAGCGCGGGATGATAGTTGGTGCCCGGCGAGGTAGACTGAGTACTCCCGAAACCAACCGTCTTCTAGGCTTTTTCCGAACAACCATTTCAAGAGAAGGAGGAGACGATGTATTCCACTATTTCCACAAAGAATAGTGGAAATAGTGGAAAAGTGGAATCCATCGTTTTCTCTTTCTCATCAAGATATCCGCAGATCGGCAAGGTCAGTCTTGTTCTTATTTATATTATCTATATTATAAGTACTCTGTTAACCGTTTCAAGGGTTTACCAAGACTGGTTAAACAACCAAAAAACAACCAGCCAGAGACAAGCCTGTGATCGCAAACGACTCGTCGATCCAAGGGGTAAGCGCAGGATGGGGATGCTTATTCGTGCGAATAGAAACGTCACGACTCTTCAACTAACCGTGGAATACAACTCTGGACCGCAGAATAACATCTCTGAACGCACTATACAGCCGACGGCCAGTCCGGGTACCTTTGATCGCCACCCAAAACCGCAAAAAAACGTCTCCAATTTGCCCGTGATCACCATCACTGGACCGTCGACGACTGGAAAAAATTTTGCCTATTGCATTATGCAGATGGCCGACGCAGAATTTGTAGACAACAGCACGAAGCGACAACCCCTCCTGTCTGGTTTCCACAGTTCAGGCTGGTGGAGGTTCTGTAATGGTCTGGGGAATGTTTACCTGGCATATTCTTGGTCCGCTGATACCTGTAGAACAGCGCCTTAATGATCAGTGCTACCTGAACATTGTTGCCGACCACGTTCATCCCTTCATGGCTACTGTGTTTCCCCCATCGGAAGTATACTTCCAGCAGAACAATGCTCCAACCCACAAGGCTCGTATCGCCATGGAATGGTTCCAGGAGCACGATAATGAATTCAACCAACTCCTCTGGCCACCACAATCCCCAGATTTGAACCCAATCGAACATATTTGGGATGAGCTGGAACGGGTTATTCGAGGCATGGATCCACCACCAACCAATAAGGATCAACTTGGAGCAGCTGTTGCATCCGCATGGAGAAACATCACGAAACAATGCTTCCAGCGGCTAATTGCAACACACGGCGAATTCGTGCTGTTATAGCTGCTAGAGGTGGCGCAACACAGTATTAGGGGGTTGTTCCTAATAAACTGGCCACTCAGTGTAAATAATGAGAAAGTATTAATGGAAACTATCGTGATTTTCACACACAGAATGCCATTTGCCTAGATTAGATATAACAGTAGTGCAGAAAAGTCTGCTTGTTTGAAAGCGTTTACAGACTGGAACAATAATAATGAACTAGATGTGACATCTGGTTTCGTGAATCTCCATAAGTTCATCAGACTGATATAATGAGATTCTTAATAATGGATTAGTGGACTAAAGAACTATATAGACAATTTTGACTGTCTGGCTATATCAATTCTCTTCATTTCTTATGGATTCTCTTCTTCAAAATCTTATTTTTTTAGACTGTATGAAGGAAGAAGGCCTGTTCTTATGGTAGCTGATCCCGATCTCTTAAAAATTATATTTGTAAAAGATTTTCATGCATTTCGTAATAGAAGGGTTAGTTAAAAGAATTATTTTTTGTGATTGAGAAAAAAATTGTAATATGCAGTAGATAAGAAAATCGCAATGCTGAGAAGAACGTAAGCTCTCTTTGCGTCGTAGATTTCTTATAAGAGATAAATGAATAGATTTTACAGAGCTGCATGTGTATTTTCAGAAATATTACTTGTAGCAATGATAATGCCTTATATACTTCATAGCAATGAATGGATTTGCTTGGTAGGAGATATGACGCTGTACATTGAGGCTGTTCATTGCGAATCCTCCGAACAAAACTGCGTACAACGATATACACCGTAAGTTTCCATGTAGCAACCTGAAGTCGTTGCGCTAAACTTAGTCCTTCATTGTAGCTCCTGACATTGATAGTTTAGAGTCGAAGGAAACCGCAGCAATAGCGATGAGCCTCGTGTCTAACGGAGTTACCTCCTGAGTTTGTCTTGTACAATGCTCTGTCAGCTGCTTTCTATAAGATCCACATTGGATGGTTGGTGGAGAACCTAATAGGCTATCGTTTTGCGACCGTATCCTAATTCTGGCCAGCGGCCGAGGACGACGAGGATTTTTTCAGGGGGAAAATCCTGAGATCACGCACTTCCTTCGGAAGGGAAGTAAAGCCGATGGTCCCATGTTCGTTTGCCGGCTGCACGTTAAAAAACCCTTCCGAGGCAAAATTTGCGGCCCCTATAACGCCGTCCTGAAATGATCATAGCAGTTGAAAAGGACGTTAATACCAAACAAACCAAACCAACCAACCAACCAAAGCTGGTCAGGTAAGAAAAGATGAATGTTGGCATGGGAGAGTCCTATAATGTCGAAGCACTGTCTTACTGAAAAATAACGCCCGGAACTGTCTGAACGAAAGTACAGATCGTAAATTAAATGTACCCAGACCATACACTTGAAGGAGGTCGATATGATTGAACGTCTCCGAATGTTTTACACCGCTCAGTTGAATCGCTAATTGTCGGAAACCCATCTATTTTCAAGTCGTTGTGGTAGATACCACTGCAACTTTTGATATCGATAGTCTGGAGTGAAAGCAAGTCGCAGCAATAGGCGATGAGCGAACACTCGCCTCTGAAGCAATGTAAATTTGCTTATGAAGAGGCAGCTGTTTGTTGAACCGACAGCAGAATCCACGTTGCTTTTGAACAATGCATTCACACGTCGAAAACTGGAGCACACTAATGGATTTCTCCATTTTCCTATAAATAAGAAACTTGAATGAAACTTCCAGGAATTCATCATTTAAAACTATGGATCTTCCTTTATCAAGCAATGTTCGGCAAATGTTGCTTTTTCAGCTTATTTGAATGAATAATTGAATGATCCTCTATAAAATGCTACAGCTTTACGCTCCGAACGCATTTGCATGTGTCCTGTCAATGAGATTCTTTCCATTTTCGATTCTAATGAACTGCTCCTGCGATTTGCAAGTTAATCCTGTTACTCTTCACGGTGTTGCAATTTTCGCAATCTGCAATTTCTATTAAATAAAAGAATGTAGCAAATAAATAAAATAATGTTTACTTTGTGAAAAGGAATTTCCAACTTCTTCAAGAGATACTATTATCAGAAGTTTCATGTCTGTTATGATTGATGACGACTGGAAAGAACTTCGTAACATCGTCACGCCAACGTTTACTACAGGAAAGCTTAAACAGGTATCAGAAGTCCTATCCTTCATTACATATCATTCTCTTTCATGTATTTAAAAAAAAACATACAGGGTCTTTATAATTAAAGTTCCATTTTGACATGGTCATAAAAAAAAATTACTGGACCAAAAGCTATAATACTTGGTAATATTATACAAGAGGGCATGGGAAGTTCATGCCCACCAAAAAAAAAAAATTAGTTCAAAAGGTCACCACCAGCATGGAATGGCTCTCTATGCAATATTCGTATACGAAATTAGACACGAAGACACAGGTTAACAAGTCTTTAATCGTTACTAAAATTAGTTACATGTTGAATGTGGCCTCCACCATTTACTGAAAGCAGGTTACACCGGATTACTGTGTCTAATTTCGTATACGAATATTGCATAGAGCGCCATTCCATGCTGGTGGTGACCTTTTGAACTAATTTTTTTTTTTTTGGTGGGTATGAACTTCCCATGCCCTCTTTTATAATATTACCAAGTATTATAGCTTTTGGTCCAGTAGTTATTTTTATGGCCATGTCAAAATGGAACTTTAATTATAAAGACCCTGTATATTTTAGAAGAGTAACTTTTTTTATCATTAATGTTTTAATATAATTATAAATTAATTTTAATATATTTAGATGCTTTATCTAATTGAGGAGTGTGGTCAAAATTTAGTAAAAAATCTAAGGCAATATGCAGATAAAAAAGAACCAGTTGAAATGAAAACGTAAGTAGTTATTTTTAATTTGTATTTTTTTCTCTTAAAAGGAAGCTATCAGAATTTTAAGTATAATGATGGTTAAGACATGCAGTAGGAAGACTGGTGGTGTTATTTTGGTTATATGTTACGATTACATCATCGAGTTAACCAAAAACTATAGCTGAACTAATTATTTTTGTCAGATTATTAACCTTAAGAGGTTGTCTGCCTATCCACTGTTAACGTTTACGAATTTAATTTTTAGGCATCTGTGTTCATTTACTATGGACGTCATAGCAACTTGCGCATTTGGAACCAAACTGGATTCTCTCAATGATCCCGAAAGCGAATTTGTACGACATGCACGAAATGCCTTTAATAATCCTCCAAAGATTTTCGCACTGGCTTGTGAGCTATATTTTTAATTTTTCAAATATTACTTACCTCAAACTGAATGAGCTTTAAATTTATGCAAGAAATTTGTTCATTAATTTTCCTTTCGTCAGTTCTATTTCCTTCGTTAGCAGAATTTCTTCCATCCTTCATATCACGAGAATCTTTGGAATATTTCAAAGACTTGCTGGACAAAGTGATTGAAGCGAAGCAAAATGGAAAAGTGGTAATTAAATTTAAAAATATTTTATTAAGAGTTAAATTTTATTTCATTGAAAAGATGTATTGTCTTTATAGACAAGAAGAGATTTCCTTCAGTTACTAATGGATGCTAAAATGGAAAGCGATAAAGAGCACCAGGAGAATAAAGAATCATCTAAATTCGGTAAAATCTTTTTCATCTGTAATTTAAGATAGTGTAATAAATGAGTACAACAACATTGTGATATCATATATTAGAGGAAAAGCTGGTTATGTGTACCTCCCCCCATTTGTTTTTGTTTTTTTGTTTTTTTTGTAATAAAGTTATAAGCTATCCTAAAACCAGGCACTATTGCGCAAAGAGTGTGGTATTTTGTTGGCATAAAGTACAACTTTTTGAAATAAATAAAATGTTCAAATTTTTCAATACCGTAAAATCTTGAAAAGAAGCCCGGGCGTCTATTTGTCACAATGATCCTGAAATTAGTAATCAAGAATATCTACTATTATCTAACAGTTATACGAGTTTTCTCTGAACTAAAATAAACATAATACCATTTCTGCAATAAAAAATTAACAAATCAAAATAATTAAAGTTTAAATCTTGCAGAAGGACATTCCGGGTTTGCATTATTTTATTTAACGGCAGAAATCACAGACATATAAGATGTCCCACAAAGGACTCCCTGATTTTAAGAGTAAATATCTCGGAAATGGAGATCGATAGAAGAATGAAACAAGTAGTATGCTTATTTCGAAAGCCGTAAAAAATCTGATACAGAATGTTCAAATTAGTTACAAATGTTGCGACAGGTGGCGCTGCACGTTGTAGTCGCCGTACGGAGTCCGAGAAATAAGATATAAACTATCTTTGGTAAGCAGCCATTGCAATCACATCACAATCGATTCAAAATGTGCACCTTTCGCGGTATAGGGATGGCGCAAACGAAGAATGAAGTTTTCAGTCACTTTCTGTAGTGGGCCAACAACAGAAATGGACCAACAAGCCTCACAGATCAACTTTTCAAGCTCGTCCAATGTTGCAGGACTAATTTGTAACTAATTTTGAAACTTTCTCCGTATCAGATTTTTACGGCTTTCGAAATTTTATTTATTTTTTTATTTTATTTATTATTGTAATCCAATACGTCCATCCAGAACCTGTATGGCCTGAGGCCGACGAGTTGGGTGCCCCTGTATGATGGTCTCAGCAGCCGGAGGGGGGGGGGGTTAAGATCGTGAGTCACTGATGAGTCGCCCATCCAGTGACTAGCCGTGCCTTCAGAGGAGTTGTGTTTCAGTGAAAGCCCACCAGGCCACGGCCTCCCCCTATCTACCATTTGTTTCATTCTTCTATCTACCTCCATTTCCGAAATATTTACTCTTAAAATCACAGAGTCCTTTGTGGAACACCCTGTAATAATATCCTTCTAGTGCGGCGCATTTACAACGAGCTCACTTTTGCCACCTTTGCCATCTTAACCATTCTTCACTCCGACTATCGTTTTCTTTTGCTATCATCGCAGAAGATGCAACTAGCGTCCATTTTTTCCGGTATTCTATTCAGGTTAAGGGCATCTTCCGATTCGGAATCATTATCTATAATTTCCTTCCTTTCTTCGTATTCTTTACTGCTGGTCATAGGTCCAGCTGCTCTCTGGGCATTGGTACGACTGCTTCTCCCTTGTACACTACTTTTATTAGTATGAAGACCACGGCCTCGGTTACGGCTACGATCGCATTCACCACCAAATCAAAATGTGAAATCAAACCCCGGGACCATATAACAAATATGAGCCGAATTAAAGAAAAGCACTGGGCTTGACAAACAACAATAACAGGTTCTAAAAAAAAGCTAACGTTAGTTTACCTTCAATATGTCAAAGACGGAACATTTTCAGTTAAGCTTATACAAGGTGATTCAGTCAATTTCTGACCATTTCACTCGAATGACGTGCATTAGGGATAAACAATTGAAAGAATATGAGCGCCATATCGAATTTCTAAATAGTTGGAGTTTGTATTGTTGCAACGGCGCTGCATGAAAATCGTATTGTTGAAAAATGGCGCCCAGTTTATCAACAGAGCAGAAATGCAAGGTTGTCGAATGGTATTTCGAGACAAAAACACCTGTAACCGTGCAAAGAAAGTTCCGGAAGGAGTATGAGTGTCGAGACGCACCAGGCAGGCAAGCAATCATGGATTTTGTCAAGCAATTTCGTGCCACTGGATGTGTTAAAGGCAAGAAAAAAGGCGGGAGCGAAGCTCGTGTTCGAACGGCCGAAATTGTCGAAAATGTTCGCACAAGGTTAATCGATTCCCCTACCAAAAAATCTGTTCGCCGCCTATCCGCTGAAGGGCTCTCGTATATCACGACCTGGCGAATTTTGAGAAAGCATTTACACCTGTTCCCGTATAAGATCCATGTTTATCAGGAGTTAACAAACACTGGAAGACAGAAGCGACAACAATTTGCGATGGAGTTTGGAGCAGAAATGGAAGCGACAACATTGTGGACAACCTGTGGGTCTCAGATGAGGCCTTCTTCCATCTGTCAGGTGACGTTAATAAACACAACGTTCGTTTTTGTGGTTCCCAGCACCCTCATGAGATCCATAAGTCACCTCTTCATCCACGAAAGGTTATGCCTTGGTGCGCGATTTCCAAAAGAGGCATCATTGGTCCGTTCTTTTTTGAGGGCACCGTAACGTCACAGGCTTACCTTAACATGTTGGAAACCTTCTTCATCCCCGAGCTGCGAAGGAGGCGTATATCGCTTCGACATCAATGGTTTCAACATGATGGGGCTAGGCCTCACACCACTAATGAAATGCTAGACTTTATCAATCAGAAATTCGGAAATCGTGTCATTTCAAACAGGTTTCCAGATCGATTCCGGGGGTGGCTTTCTTTGGCGCCCTACGAGTCCTGACCTAAACCCATGTGATTTTTATCTCTGGGGGTTCCTGAAAGACAGTGTGTTCACTAGAGCACCAAGAACCCTAGACCAGCTGCGACAAAGCATCGTCGACTGCTGCACCCATTCGGCTGCGAGCAGTTCAAAATGTTCGTGGTGGCCACATTGAGCATATCATCAAGACTTTTCCACGGGAATAAAAACTCCGAACTGCCTAAAATATCATACTAAAATGCTAAGTTTGTAAACATTAATGGGTCAATAAATCATAGTACTGAAATGGTCAGAAATTGACTGAATCACCCTGTATATCACAACCACAGTCTCTTTTGCACATTTCTGTAATAATTAAAACAAAAAAAAATATTCGACAAGAAAATCTTTCATCTACTTTATCGACAGTTGAATCAACAGGAAGCGATATTATACCTTAAATTTTGCAACTAGTTATTGCTTTATTGGATATTCTTCCCATTTCCTAGATGACATTAATAGTTGATTTATTAGGCTGGGGGGGCCAATTTACCTGCAGGGGGCCACTTTGTCACCTTTTCCTCTACAGTAAAAAGCAGGAGATATACTTAATCACTTGTTTAACTTGAGCAATACTAATCAAAAGCATTCATTTGCTATATGCATAAAATATAAAGTCTAAATTTATAAAGAGAAGTCTTTCATTTAGGTTTAAAATAACCTCTCAATAACAATTGTAAAACAAGTATATCAGTTGATTAAAATTCATTTAACCAGTCATTATCTATTTTTTAAATAAAGACATAAACTTGTTAAAATATTTGTCTTATTCGAAATTAAAGTCTAAATGTTTCATTTCTGTAAAATGACTAAGGGGTACAATATCCGATCTTATAAATTCTGTAGTAATGACCCATCTGCACGTCGTTGCCCAGGCGATTCTCTTCCTTTTGGCAGGATTCGAAACAACAGCCATCACTCTATCATTTATATTGTACAGTTTAATTCTAAACGAAGACGTACAGGAGAAACTTATAACAGAAATTGATGAATTTTTAAAACGAGATAAGGTGAGATAGTAAAATATTATGATATCTTCTAGTTATTTCAGTTTTTAATTAGACTTCAATTTATACAGAAGTGTGCAAATTATTAGAATGAACACATTTTTTTCTATGAACTACTTTGAGGTGTAATATAATTTTTATCAAAATGATTTCGTAAGATCAAATGTTAAAAAAAAAAACAAATATAAAGGAAAAGGCAATAAAGAAACTACTTCCTCAGTCATTTTCACTCAAGTTAGCATTCAGTTTGTAAGACCGCCGAGTTGCTTAATGTGCTCGTACGGTGTCACTGCAGTTGCAGATGAATCTATTCAGTGTTGGGGACCAAACAGCCAAATTTGAGTCGATCCATGTTTCATCGATGTAAACGGTAGGACGATTTTCTTCTCTTATTTTTTCATATTTCTCAGGTATTATCTCGCCATGCAAACATTTTCATTTGTTTGGAAACACGGCCAAGACTCATTTTTGCGCTACTTGATTTTAGCCATTTCCTCCTTTCATAACTATACACTGATCTCGAGGGGTCTGACAATACCCTGAGTCTTTGACAAAGGTAAAAATGAATCTCTGCGAATCTCACTGAATCTGTTCTGAATCCCATGTTTTTGAATCCTGAATCTGACTTCTCGAGCCAATATGTCGAACGAGATTCTCGTAAAAACGAGACGAGAAAACAGTTCCTGCTTTTGGCTTATGGAAGCGATTCACTCTGTGAAGATAGAGTTGATGTCTGGTTAAGCCTTTCCATACCCGTTCATTTGTTCATTCTTATGTCGGAATTGGTTGTGATGATATAATGACAACATCTGCAAGGTATGGAAGATTGTAAAATCTTTAATGATCAAAACATTTGCAACCATCTTTCAGGATTTGTGAGAAGGGGTCCTCTCGACGTGTGAACTCTTCCACTGCATCCCAAACAGGCCGCTTCGAACATCTTTTGCAACGTTGACGCATTATTGCGACAGTTATGTCATTTTCTGTACAGGCAACCATCCATTTCTGGCCATATGTTCATATGTGATTTTTATTGTTCTTTTCTGGTCAGGAATCTCCTCTTGAAGTTTGTCCCTATTATTTTTGTTCACTCTGTATAAGCCAACCCCAATGCGAGCAGTGTTGGAAACTCGGTTAAGAACAATTCCAAAGTCTAGTTTCTTTTTTGACATATATTTTGTTTCTCATACGAAATAATCTGATAACCGTCTGTTTATTTCGAAATTTCCTCGAGTAATTCTCGGTTTAATCATTTTATCTTAAATAAATCTTACACAAATCTCTGAATCCCTTAGTGGATTTATGAATCTTCGGAAGGATTCCAGGAATTCCGACAAATTTTTGAATCTGTTAACAATTCCCTGAATCTTGATCAAATTATCGAGATTCATGAATCTTTGCCATAATTTTGTTGAGTGTCAGACCCCTCGACTGATCTGCAACTACCAGCGACACCATACGAGCACATTAAGCAACTCTGTGGTCTTCTCGTGGCGTGCAGACAGTAAGACTGATTTGGATGGCAATGATGTTTTCTTTTGTTACCTTCGCTTTTAACGTTCTCGTTAAAAACATTTCGGTTAGAAAAATTTTGTTTTAAAAGGCTTTTCTCAAATATACCATCCTTGCTCATCAATGAGAATCATTAAGACTTTCACATCATCTGTATTGTTTTGTCAGTTAAAGCCTACTTCTTTGCTTCGTTTGTATGCATTTTGATAGTGTTTTTCGTGATACTTGAACGTTCCTCGGAGTTTTCTGTTCTGTTTAGACCAATTGTGCTCAGAGAAAGTTTCTTGAAAGGTAAGATTATGTGAACATTAGCAGATCTATCACCAGAAAATGCCTTAGTTAAGTTTCCATTAAAAAATTTGTAACTATTGTGTCCATTAAAGAGTTTTATAAAGAAAGCGCGGCCTTTTTTTAATCCTTAAAATTTGCACTTTTCTGCATTATAAGCAATATTATTCCATAGAAACAATAAATTTTTAAAACAATTCGTTTATTAAAAAGTACATTTGTTTCTCTACTAAAAAATAGGGAACCATCACCTACGAATCGCTTTCAGAGATGCAATACACAGACATGGTGATTTCGGAGACACTACGCATGTATCCACCTCTCGTCAGGTTGACCACGCTTATTGTAAAAGTAGAACAAAAGAATGTTATGGAGCAAATACTTTGAAACGAAAATAGATTTAAATGCCTAAATAATTTGGAAATTCCAGATTGTGATGATTTCAAAGAAGTACATCATTAATTTGCCATATTTATGTATCATTAATGAAAATAATGACTTTTGTTCAATGTAGTGTTCGGTAAACGTATATTGTATCGTTAAAGTGTGTTTCTGTAAAAGAAGATTTAATTACACAACATACTTTTGTTCTATTAGACTTTGCTATTGTATCTTTTAATAAACTGATCTGTAAAGTATTTGTTATTTACTATCTACTTGTACTGAATTTTTTTCTAGGCTTGAACGAACTTGTGAAGAAGAGGGTTACGTGCTGAATGGAATAAGTTTACGCAAAGGGATGCTTATTGGAATTCCTTCGTATAGTTTGCACTATGATGAAGAATTTTTCCCTAATCCTACAAAGTTCGACCCAGAAAGGTAAAAATGCTAACAGATAGCTATTGACATTGTCGTTTTCTTAGTTAATCATATGCACAGGTAGACACCATCAATTTAGATTGAGAATTTACTATTCATTAGTTTAATTTCTTCTTTATATTTAATGAAATTCAAGATTCTCCCAAGAAAATCGTGGTAAAATGAATCCTTACACCTATTTACCCTTTGGATATGGACTTAGAAACTGTGTGGGAATGCGTTTTGCCCTGTTGGAATTGAAATTAACTCTCGTTTTACTCTTGAGCAATTTCAAGATAAAAAAATGTGACAAAACTGAGGTGAGAACAATACAGAAAATCGGTGGCATAAATCTACATGAAAGTTTTTAGTTTAATGAAGATAACTGATAGGGTAGGGATGCAGGTTTTCCACAGGTCTGTGGGCATGGTTAGTTTATTTATGTGTTTTATATAAGTGATAAAAAATTCGAATTTTTTAAATTAAATTTTTCCTTGTGAGATGTTTCTTCTGTCTTCTAATAATAGAATTTTGCATTAACTGCATAAAGTGCTTGATGAAATGTTTTTCTAAATTTTTTCAGATCCCTTTTAAAAGAGTGACAAAGTCAGGGTTTCTACAACTCGAATCTCTATTAGTTTTATTAGAACCGAGATAAGAGAAAATGGAGTGGGTAACTGAAAATTGAAGATCGTCCATAACATCTGGTTCTTAATTTAAAAAAATTTATGTTTCAACACATTTATAGGCCTATATTTTCTTCGCTTATTGTAACTGTTTGGGATTTCCACGTGTGAATAAATCAATCCTATAATTCAAGTAATTTACTTCAAGTGTTTCTGATTCTTTACATTATTTTCATCATAATATTCCAATTTAATGTTTTTAATAATACATAGGAAAGTTGTAAATAAAGTAATGGCAAGATTGTCGTAAAAAAAAGAAAGCAACACATATGGCACTCACGAAATGGAGGAGCTACTGTGGATGCAGACACTTGGATTGAGTCGTCAGAGTCAGCCTTCCGAAAGTCCAGCAACATAGAGATGTGATTACTAACTGATATATTTATTTTTTCTTGCATTTTAAGGTGAAAAATGTGAAACATTTAGGAGCGTGTTGAGCTCATTGTGCTCTGTGGAAGAGACAGATACCCCCATAGAGACGTTCCAGCAGAATTTAATCAGAGGCACTGTAAATGATATCCAGTAGCATACAGAGCAGAATAAGCTCAACGTACTCTTAAGTATTCACCATTTTTCAACTACAGCAAGAAATATAACAATAAACGTATGTCCATGGTGCGGGACATTTGGCCCATTATGGACGGAGTGTGGGACAATGATCGTGGATAAAGATGTAAGTTGCCCATGGGAAAAATGCAAGGTGATTCCTTCAGGAAGCCAGTGAAAATAGTATATTCCCGTAAGCGTGATAGTGGCTTACGACTCTCAAGTGTGCGCTTCTGATACAACCCTTGATCATGTGATCAATTCAAAGATAGTTATATTTGATAAAACTGGAAAACAATTTTTCAAGAAATTTATGCTTCCGAAATAAAATTAGCGATTTTTTTTTTATTAATTTCGAAGTACTGAAACTTAATATAACCAACAAAAATTTTAACTGGCTTTTTTCTTTCCTCATTTAATCTGGCATTTATTTCTTATCTTTAATCTTTAAAACTATAATCCAGCATTCCAACAAAGGTTCCTGGTTCGAATCCAGGCTGTGGCATTTTCTTTCCTAGTTTCCATCAATAATTTGAACAGCTGAGGTATGGGTTTTCCCTCACAGACCATTCATGCGGTATTCTTTAAGGAATTACATACCGGTAGTCAAAACACAAAAAATTTTTCATAAAACACAAGAAATCAAAAAAAAAAAAATGAAGATGGAAAAAGTCAACGACAGCAAAACAAATAAAGGTTAACATATTTATCCTAACTTACTTACTTTTCAAACCCGCTTATCCGTTAGGGTCGCGGGGGCAGCAGCCCTATTGAGGATCTCCAGCGATTGCGATCTTCCGCCATCAGGCGCATGTCCTCCCTGGTAATATCCAAGCGACTCGAACCCAGATTCTCCATGTAGTTTAGCCACCTGGTTCTAGGCCGACCCCTTGGTCTCTTACCCACCGGCTTGGAAAATAACAACTGCCTAGGAAGACTAGTTTGTGGCATCCGTATCACGTGGCCATACCAGCGCAAGAGATCTCTCAATGCGGAGAAGTAGCGGCTCAACACCTAAAGATTCCCTTATTGTGCTGCTGTACACTCTATCTAGTAGGGTACACCTGCCACACCTCTCAGAAATCTCATTTCGGCCGCTTGTACCCGTGATCGCACTCTTTCGGTCATCAATCCCAGCTCGGAGAGCTTTGTTCCCAGCTCGCGTTTCGTTACCACGGATCGCCACAGTTCACGTCTGACACAGCTTGCTGCACCGATCCGAGCATCCAATTCTTTCTCCTGCCGTCCATCACTCGTGAATGCAATCCCGAGATACTTGAATTTCTCCACCTGTCTCAATGAGGCTCCCCTGACATGGAGAGCGCACTGAGCAGGCTGTCTTGAAAGGACCAGAACCTCGGTTTTAGCCACACTGATCTTCATCCCAGCTTCTTCACATTTGGCTTCAAACCGGTCTAGTGCATGCTGAAGGTTCGTGCGAGAAGACCCAAGTAGGACAAGGTCGTCAGCAAAGAGCAACCTCTCCACCAGGCAGTCGCCCACACAAACACGCTCATCGCCTCGGCTGCCCCTGTCTATCCAGTCCATAAAGATAATGAACAAGAGGGGCGACAGTACTATTTTATCCTAAAATAGTCAATTAATACAAGAAGTAAAAAGTAAATGAACTCACACTGTCTAATCAATATTCCCTTGAATAGAAATATAATGATCAGTGATTATTGATATTACCTTTGAACAATTTATTATACGTATAAACATAAAATAAGACTTTCACGCGTAATGTACTGTTCATTATCTTCTGAAATGCAAGCAAAAATAGTCAACTTTACTTCGAATACTCTTTGCCTGTTGACTGTATTCCAATGAAGAGCATCTCTAACGAGCGTTCAACAATGGTCAACATGCATCGAGTTGGTCCACTTTCCCCGATATCTTTTCTCCATCGTACCGACGAACTGGTGGAAAAGCGTACTTCTGACTATTCCGCAGTTATCCGGAAAGAAATCCAAATGGGAATCCAAAATATGGACTTTTAAAGGCCTACGTCAACCAAACTTATAAAAAAAAAACAACATGTCCTCAATCAGATCCTTGAAATTTTCTACCTTGATATTCCAGGGGATGTTTGTAGCGACCTGACAATATATCCCATAATTTTCGTTCACCATACTGTAGCAGTTTCTAAAAATTATCTCTGAAGAGTTGTGTGATTCGAGGACCCACGACTATCCTCTCAATCTTTGCTTTATTGAGTTTGGGAAATTTTTACGACTTGAAAACTGATCCGTTGCAGTTTTAACCAAGTTTTAAAATCATCAATATAGAGGAGATGATTTTATTGGGTTCAACATATTCTTTTCTCCAATCTTCAGAGACTCTTGGAAGCCATTCTCTCTTTATGTAATGCATATCAGTTGCTCGACTATCCAACCGCGAAAAAAACAACAATACTAAGTGTATACCTGGAGACTCGTCAAACATAGACGACACCTTCAGATCACCATATCCTGACCAGCGATGCTGGCACTATTCAATCCAATTCGACAAATGCTTTAGAGAAATTTATGTAAAAAAAAAAAATAAATAAATAAGAATTATGTAGTTATTATTTTAAGGAATCTATTGGTGATGAACATTTTGGAAATGTCACTCTAAATATTTTTGAATATTCGAGAGTCAATTTAATTGAATATCAAATTTTAATATGAATTTTTAAACAATTTTAACTTACATCCAAAATTTAAAAAATTAATTTAGAGAGTCTTTATGCTATTACTGGGGGAAATACGTCTGTCTGTTCGTTTGTAACTCGATCTTCTCGAAGGCTATGAAAGATATTCAAAAAATTTTTTTCGCCCCTTTTTTTCTTTAGTGTGTTGCCCACCCTTTTTGTAGGGTAGGGGCGTGATGTTGATGATGATAAATATGTTTCGAAGATCGTCGACATTGGTTCAATACCACGTGTTCTAGGTCACGATTATAATAACCCCCCTCCCCCCTTAAAACTTTTCAATGCAAAAAAATATTCTGTATAAAAGGTCAAAAAATTGGAAACGTCATGTTCTGAATGAAGATAACTACAAATTAATAACATAGTCGAAATTGATTCAGTAGTACATGTTCAATAGAAATTTTTTTACTAACATTGGAAATTTTCAATGCTAAGATACAGTATATAATATATCAAATATCTCGTAACGACATATCATGAATGAATATATAAAAGCAGTTAATAAGTTCGAAGATGGTCGAATTTGATTCACTGAAACTTGTTTAATGTTTTCCAAAAGCAGTCAGATATTTTGGAAATATGCTTTAAATAGTTTATGTAACGGCTTGGTTATGTCATTCCCTAATGGTTTATTTACAATACGCTTAATTGTAATAAGCATATGAAAATCAGGTTTGAAATCCCGAGCTTTGCTCTTTAGCCTGATACATCATTTATAATATGAAATAAATTTCACTTGTAGCATTATTATTATTATTATATTTTTTTTTTGCTTAAATGTTTTCTCTCATTTTAAGAGTATAATTAGAATAAAAATACATAAAATCAGATAAATATATTTTACATATACATTCTGTTACTTTTATACTTTTTAATCGAATTGCAATGAAGTTGCTTTTACCGTGTGGGAAATAACAGCATCCATTGATTTGTTTATAATTCAATTAAGATTGTTTATATTAGTTCGTATTTTTATGAAAGTGGTCATCACAAATTTTAATATTAAAATACCGGGTGTTTCAAAAATGACCGGTATATTTGAAAAATCTAAACGGGCAGCGATAGAAATACACCGTGAACTAATTTCGAAAGTTTGTCTGTCTGAAAATTTACTGTTGTCCCAAACATATTGCAACAAACGGTGTATTTCTATCGCTGCCCGTTTAGTTTTTATTGATTTTTCAAATATACCGGTATACCGGTCATTTTTGAAACACTCGGTATATATCAATATCAAATTTCATTAAATATGCTCGTATATGAAATATGTAACGTCTTCAAGAATATTATTTTTCATAAAATGCGTCAGATATTTTTTATACTTTTTCTTCATACTGAACTTCATTTAGGATCAAGATTAGGTGCCGCAATTAGATATCTGTTTTTGTGATAAAGACGAACTTTCAGCTTTTGTTTACGTAATAGCTAGAATTTTTACGCCCCTAAATAACAGCTTGATAAGATAGTAATACAATAAAACGATCTTAAACTTTATAAACACCATTGCTTTTTTTAAACGTTATTTATAAAGTTAAAGATTTATTATCAGATTTTTTTTATTAATTTCTTTTATCTATCCTATTCATTAGTTGATTATAAGTGATAGCGGAGTTCTGTCAATCTCCATGACATCATTCAGTGTTCAGGCTTCATTTAAAATTGGTTTTTAAGTGGCGAGTAGATTGGACGGCAAGGCCAGTCTATCGCATTTCTTACTGTTAGTCAAATCGACAATGGATCCGGTCGAGTTTCTTACTCACTACTTTTTACAACCATGGATTCTACTATTGATAGGAGCCTTAACTTTACTTTATTTGTAAGTAGAGTAAAAGAATTTTTATTTAATTTTAAAACATAATGTTAAATAATAAATCATTGTTTTCATTTTCAGTTATTAAAATATAATTTTTTTGCCTACCAGTTAGTCAATTTTAAGTTAATGATTATATTATTGATTGATTGGGTTCGAATTTTCACTAAATGACAAATTTAATATAATATCATAAAATTAATAATCTTATATCCCTTTTAGATTCCTATTGTCTGTCACTGACAGTAATCGTTTAAAAAATATGTGGGATACTCGAAATAGATTTATATGTTATTAGACTGATTTCTTAACATAAACAAAAGCCAATCGGTGGAATAATATACGTGATGCGCTCTATAATAGATTAATTAGAAAGTCATGTATGTCTATATAAATTTGTTAAATTATTAATAACGAAATACTTTGCATTGCATTTACCTATATTGATTACTTAATGTAACTTAATGAGAGCATTTTAATATTAAAATTTAATTGGCATTTTATCATGCGTTTTTCACACAAATGGTTTATAAGAGCAAGTCTTTTTCTGAAAATTTTAATTGATTTTTATTATCGTAAATACTTAAAGTCTATCATCTTTTAAATTTTTCTAATTTTATCATTAAAATTTTTTTTTTTTAAATAAAGCATATGTTCCTTTTAATTTATTGGCAGATCGGTATATTATGAGTGATCATGCATGAAAAAAGGATAACTGTGACAGTATTTAGAGTGTACATCATGTTAAATAGTCATTATTATGGCTATTACGAAATACACGGTTCTACGGCAGGAGTACAGTGCTCTGATAAACCCCAATAAGATTAATTGGATTCTTAAGAATCTCAAACAATATCTTGCCCAATACATGTGATAAAAGTTTTATCATAAAATTAAGCAGATAAGAAAATTTTATAACACATATCCTAAAAATACGAACGTTCGCATGTCGAAAGGTCCCTGGGTCGATGGATATCTGTGCTAGCGATCAGATATAAGTAGGCGTTATACAAATCTGTGCGACGAAGTATGAATGCTTTTATAAGCACATGAATTTGAGTGCTAAATAACACTAATGATATTTAAAAGAATTAGAAATTACTGTCAGTTTCAAAAGTTTGGGATATCTTAAGTTCTAAGTAAATTCAAAGAATTCACACTACAATGTTGACCAAAATAACTCATGGAATTTATTCAGCTTCACAATGGTTATCTCTTCAGAAAATATCAATATGTGGAAACATAGGTGTGATACCTTCATGAAACAAAAAATATGATACATTCATTGAAATAAATTTCCAAAATTAATCTTTTGAAAACACTTGTTTCAAAAGTTTGGGATAATATAAAATTCGTTAATTAAAACCCCAGATATGCAAATTTTCGAGTAACGTAAATTATCTTCTGATGGGATAGTAAATTTTTCATCATTAGAAAGATCAATAATTAAATAAATAGTCATACATGTTTGAGTATTATAGATAATTAAAATAAATTTATAAAAATTGGTGTAACTCCACAATTCTCAAAACGAGAACGATTTTTAATCATTGAATTACAGCAGCGCTCAGAAAATAAGGCACGAGTACAATTTTTGGCTTTTATTCTAACATTACTATAAGACTTGCGAGTTTTTTCAATAAGTGGTAGATGATTACATGGAAATACAACTTTATAAATAAAAATATCTCAATTTTTTTATAACATGTTGCTGTAAAAAAGAAAATTGTCTTTTATGTGTGTGTTCAAAAAATGAGGCACTGGTTAATTTTGATACATATTTCATACCAAACATGTTGCAAATCTGAAACAAAAGTGAGAAATCAAAGGAGATGATGTCTTACATTAGTACTTAGTCGGATAGCCGTTACTCTTGAAAACAGCTTGACATCTGCTAGGCATAGATTAGACTAACTTTGTCATGATTTCGGACGGAATCTTAAACCATTCTTCCTGAAGCATTTGAAATTTTTCATCCAAGTTCGATGCCTTTTTGTCTTTGCAGTGACGAAACAGAACCCCCCAGAGATGTTCGAGAACCCCCCTTCGAGATGGGGTTGAGATCAAGTACTCGAACTTTTTTGGAAGCCAGATAATGCTTAACAAGGTTGGACGTGTGTTTGGGGTCGTTGTCGTGTTGGAATAGGCAGCCTCTGGACATGCAGTTTTTTCCGTGGGGATGCATGTGATTCTGTAGAATATCTCTGTACATATTCTTATCCATAGAACCAACAACACGCACAAGAGGACCCACCCCACTTCTACTAAAGCAACCCCAAACCATCAGAGATCACCCTCCACGTTTCACTTGGGCACTTGGTATTTTGGATTAGAATGCTTGTTCTTGGGGCGTCGAATATACTGTATTCCGTCTGTTCCAAAGAGCAGAAACTTAGATTCGTCACTCCAGAGGATTTTCGCCCATTCGTTGGAGTTCCAGTGCTGGTACTTCTTTGCAAAGGCAAGTTGGGCCTTCCTGTTTCCTGCTGTAACGAGAAGTTTCTTTGCAGGACGGCTACCATTCAAGTCCGCTTCTACTAGACGCCGTTTTGTTGTGGAAACACTAACTTTCCCCATGAGCCTCTTGTATTTCACGGTTCAAATCCACTGCTGTAAATCTGGGTTGAGCTTTCGATAAACAACAAAGCGATAACCAACAAGCACGATCTTCCATTTCTGTGGTAGTACGTGGTCTTTCTGATCCAGGCTTTCGTTGGAGGTCTCCTCTTGCTCTCTTTCGTTGAATAATATTTCTTACTGTAGTTTTTGGAACATCGAAAGCAGATACAATGCTGTTGTAAGATTTCCCCTCCTCAGCGGCTTTTGTAATTGCCTTCTGGACTTTCAAATCGAGATGTACCCTTTGATTTGACATTTCCTAAAAAAATTGAAGGAGCATTATGTTACAGTTATTTTTATGCATTTTCTGGTGACAATGGAAACTTACTTTTTTTTTTTTTTTTTTATTATCTTTTAGCAAAAGTGACCTGTGCCTTATTTTTTGAATGTCGCCAAACCAGCAAAAGTGTCTGTTCAGTTTTTGTATGAGAATTATCTCCCAATTGTTGAGTCATATGAAGTGTTTCACCTTTCTACACCCTCCTGTAAAATATTGGTTCAGTCCGATAATCGTTTTTAAATTTACATACAGGGTGAATACAAGTCTGAACCCCCCTTTTATTTTTTGAACCGAAGCAGATATGTCAATTTTGATGAATCCAATGAATAGGAAGTTGTGGGTGGCCTATCCCTTGGTGCACTTTTCATCATCCCAAATATGCAAATTAGGACACATTCAAAATTTATCTCAAAAACCGTAAGGGATAGAGAAAAAAACCCAATTGCAAACTTGTTCAGCATAAAAAAACAAACAAAACAAAAAAAATCATCCAAATCGGACCAACCAATCACCCACAATCACGTGGTGAACTGTTTGTAGCTTACAAACAGTCACACTGCACAAACAAGTTACTTCAAACAGTTTAAAAAAAAAAGTTAATCAACAAAATGCTCGATGTGACGACCGTGGGCACCATAACACAATTGGGCACGGAACCTAACTGAGGCCAAAACATCGGCAAACATGACTGGTGTCACTCCTCGGCACGCTTCCTGGATTCGTTGAACCAGATCCTCCAGTGAGGCGGGCTGCGTAGCATAAACCTTGTCCTTCAGGTATCCCCACAAGAAAAAGTCAAGTGGTGTAAAATCAGGGGAGCGGGGTGGCCAACGAACTGGTCCTCCTCGGCCAATCCATTGTTGTCCAAATATCTCACTTAGACGCTCGCGAACAACCAACCCGTAATGTGGAGGAGTTCTATCATGCTGAAACCACTTGCGCTGATACGAGGCCAATGGCAAATTGTCAATGAAGTCTGTGACTATCACGTTGAGAATTTCAGTCCGGTAGCGTTCTGCAGTCAGTGTTCCATCGTAAAAATACGGTCCAACCACAGTGTCATTGTACAATCCACACCATACATTGATTGTGATTGGTTGGTCCGATTTGGATGATTTTTTTTTGCTTTGTTTGTTTTTTTATGCTGAACAAGTTTGCAATTGGGTTTTTTTCTCTATCCCTTACGGTTTTTGAGATAAATTTTGAATGTGCCCTAATTTGCATATTTGGGATGATGAAAAGTGCACCATGGGATTAGGCCACCCCCAACCTCCTATTCATTGGATTCATCAAAATTGACATATCTGCTTTGGTTCAAAAAATAAAAGGGGGGTTCAGACTTTTGTATTCACCCTGTATAAAATTGTACTCGTGCCTTATTTTATGAGCGCAACTGCAAAAAAAAAAACAACTTGACACAAGCTGAAATAGCATAACAATTAGGAAGAAGTCAAACACAGTTAGCACAATTTTAAAAATATGAGAAAAGGTCAAATAGTAGAGGTGAAAAATCAAACTGGTCGACCAAATCACCCAATGATCGTGTTCAAAGAAGACTGAAGCATATTTGGAAAAAAAGATCATGATATCTCATCTCACCATAAAAAAAAAAAAAAAAGATTTCATGCAGCATGGATTACGGATATTTAAATACAATGAATATTCAATCTGATGTTGCTATCAAAAAACCTCTTCTAACACGCACTCAAAAGAAGAAAGGTCTTCACTGGGTCAAAAAATTTGAGAATTGGACCCCCAACATGGGGTCATCATAGGCCATCTTTAGTGAGGAGTCCTTGTTTTCTCTCACTTTCAACTAAAGTAATCGTGCGTGGAGAGATAGGAAAGATGCTGCTATGCATTCAACTCTCAACCGAAAAGTAAAACACTCTTTAAAGCTGATGGTATGGGAAATTTTAATGGTCAAGGTGTTGATGAAATGCATTTTATGAAGAACCGGATCGATACCGAAGTTTATATTGAAATGATGGAATTTATTTCATTCCAAGCATTGAGAAGCTCTGTTCATCTGATACTGTTATCTTGCAACAGGATTTTGCACGAGCTTATACATTCAAAAAAATCAATGACATATTTTCAGGAAAGAGGAATAACTGTTCTAGAATGGCCAGGAAATTCGCTTGACCTGAATCCCATCGAAAATACGGGGAATTTATGAAGAACAGAATTCAGAATCAATGTCCAAGAAACAAAAATGATCTTATTGAATGTATCATATACACTACATGATCAAAGGAGTTGGGACACCCCTGTGAACACCTAGGGTGTTTCTCCTGGACTTGACTGGGCCCGCTCATCAAGGTGGACGGAAACCTCAATGCTGATGGCTACAGGACCATTTTGGATAACGGGGCACTTCCAGCGCTGTGGGAAAACTTCGGTGACGGGCCGTTCCTCTTCCAGCACGACAATGTTGCCTTACCACAAAACAAGATCCATATCCGACTGGTTTGACGAGATGCGGGTTGAAGAACTGGATTGGCTCGCCCAGAGTCCTGATCTTAACCCCATCGAACATCTTTGGGACGAATTGGAACGACGTGTGAGATCCAGGATGGTTCGCCCTACATCTGTCCAGGAACTGACCACAACACTCCTCGAGGAATGGAGGTCAATACCTGTGGACACATACCGTAAACTTGTGGACAGTATTCCATGTAGGGTGGAGGCAGTGATAGCAGCTCGGGGTGGTCCTACACACTACTGATTGAAGCTTTTTGCGGCTTTACGGTAGAGCAACAGGTATCCCAACTCCTTTGATCATGTAGTGTATGTTTGGAAAAATATTACTCAGAAACTTTGCTCTGGCCATACTTATAGAGTGCCGAAAAGAACTGACAATGTTATTAAAACAAAAAGTGACTTTACAAAGAGATAAAATGAATTATTCCTAACTTTTGAAACAAGTGTTTTGAAAAGATTAATTTCAAAATTTTTTTTTCATGGATGTAATGCATATTTTGCTCTGAAAAGATAACTATAGTGAACCTGAACTATGGTATCAGTTGTTTCGTTCAAGTGGTAGTGTGATTTTTTTTTAATTTGCTTAGAAAGCATACCTTAGGATATCCTAAAGTTTTGAAACTGACTGTACATGACTTAATATTTGCATGAGAATGATTTTTGTGTAACCCATTTATCCCAAGAATATTTTGAAATCTCATATTTATGAAGTTTGTGTAAACATTTCAAGACTAATTTAGTAATTTCAAACATTTTTTAGTTATCTAACATGGGATTACGATTATTGGAAAAAGCAAGGGATCAAAGGCGACAAACCAAGGCTAATACTTGGTACTTTAAGGGATCCAATGAATAACGTAAAATAACCATTTCTAACCTAAATCTCATGTTTTATATTAAGCATATTACTCTAAACTTTAAACTTATAAAATTGATAATGCTTATTATTTTGTTTTTTAGGCCCAAGAAGTTCAAGATATGGAAATGTATAAGAAGTATGGACGGATCTTTGGGTAATATTAACGACTACCTTTAATAAAAGATATGTAGACGCTGACGGGATAAAGTAGCATATGACGAGAAATAATGGGAAAGTATTAAAAGAAACTATCGTGATTTTTACACACAGAATACCATGTGCTTAGAATAGAAATAAATTCCAAAGCAACAATAGTGTAGATATGTTTGCCAGTTTGAAAGCTTTTACAGAGTGGTACAATAATCTTTCCGCTTTCCTTATAAAGTCGTTTTAAAGCATGAGAATCCTTCCATAAAGTATATAAGAGTAAAGGGTAATTCTTTACAAATATTTATAGTTTTTTGGCCATTCTTTGTGATCATTTATGAATACAGGTCGAACCTTACTATAACGAACCCCACTATAACGAAATTTCACTCTAACGAATTATTTTTCTGGTCCCGCCTAGACCTAACTAATCTAATGTACAAAAAACTTCACTTTACTGAATTTCAGTTTTACGAAATTTCACTTTAACAAATACACTTTCGAGCCCCTACACATTTCAGCAAAACCTCGATGTAACGAATTTTGAATCGATACTCGATATCGCCCATCACTTCATCGCTTCCAGTCCAGCACATGGTTTCCGAGCATGGCCAAACGACAACATCTAACCCTTGAAAAGAAGCTGGAAATTTTGGAAGTCGTTGCTTCTTCTGGCAAACGCAAAAATGACATAGCTGCGCAGTTCGGAATTCCAACTTCGACATTATCAACAATTATCAAGGATAAGAAGCGGGTTGAGGAGAACGCTATCAAGCTGGGGACGAACCGAAAAAACGTGCATTTAGCTGACTACAGTGATACTGACGAAGCAGTCTCCAAATGGTTTACAGCTGCTGGAACGAAAAATGTTCCTGTGAGTGGACCTCTGATGTGTGAAAAAGCCCTAGAATTTGTAAGAAAGCTTGGTCATCCTACCTTTCAAGCCAGCAACTGTTGGTTTGCATAGATTTAAATCAGATTTGACATAAGGTGACAAAGTACAGTGTACAAAATTTCAAATACAGTACTTTACAGTAAATAAAAACTTAACGTGGCTTTAGTGTGTCTTTTTTAGCCTATTAGGGCTCCCCCTCATTTTAATGAAGTTTCAGTATAACGAATTTTTTATTGTTCCCCTGAGATTCGTTATAGCGAGGTTCGATCTGTAATGGATTATCCAGATGGTTAAAGCTAAAAGCTAATGCTCTCTTTCACGCTTATTTTAATAATCAAACGTTTTCTCCATCATAATCCAACAAAAATAATACTCCTCACGAACTTTTATTACCAGTCTCATTCGTCAATAGAAGGAGTATATTAAAACGTTTGCAGGACATGACAAAAAATAAGAAATCAAAAATAATAAAGTCATGTCCAAAAGTTAAGCATAATCAATATCAGAATACATTTGACAATCCAACTTCCAGAAGAAAGTTAAACTTGGTGTATCTCTGTTACACCGCCGCCATACTGGCCCTTTTCCTTGGTGTTGGAATTATAACGGATTCCACGTTCCCTCCCTTAGTAAGCCGAATGTGGACGTTGCTCCATTGATCCAAAGTCCAGTTAAGATTTTTCGACTGCAGTTTAAATGGACCCTATGAGTCGCAGGGGTAAGCGGGACAAACTGCCGGACGTCTGGCATAAAGACCAGCTTCCTTTACCCTCCAGTAAATTGTTTGTCTGGAAACTCTTGTTCCTGAAACGGATCAAACTGGCAGGTTAGGTCCTCTGATGTCTTGCAGTTAATTGTGAGTTAACCCTTGAGCGGCCTTGCATTGGTCAGTGTGTAATATCTCCTGTGTTTTGAAACCGTCTCTAAAGTGTGGAAATCACACCTTATGGAACATTATGTTCTCTGGACTTTCGTTTGTGACTGGCCTGCTTCGAGTCTTACGATTATTCTGCCTTTCCTGGCAAGATCAATTTGGCGTCCGTGGTCCATATTAAACGCAAAATCAACGATAACAAAGAGTTCTCTTAGCGTGGCTTGCAAGAGTGTGTAATGTGATCCTATGGTTTACTCTACTGTAATACTTTGATCACTTTGCATAAATTTGCAGTTCTAAGATAATCCGCTTGTGAATCGACATTGGTTAACCGTCTAATAGACGATTTCACGTTAACATGATAATGAGATACGCGCATACGCAATAGAACTTCCGGAGGGCAGAAAATTAAAAACGGCTGCACAAAACTGTGAAATGCAGCAGAAAACTAAGTTGTTTTTTTTTAGATTTCTCACAAATAAACACCAGTAAAATATTTTTACTCTTTAAATGTATTATTAATTACTGTTATTACACTAATCTAGCTGATTTTCTCAACTTGAAAATTTTTTAATCGTGCATCTCCTACATCAGTATACTTAACGGCCCATCAAATGCCTTGAATGTGGATGCATTGTCATTACGGAAGTATTTATAAATGTCTATAAATCCCAAGTTAGGCAGGTTATTTAATTTCCAATCATTGACTACTTCATCATTGATACTAATATCTGGAGAGCTCTACTTCTTCAGGTGATACTCCCTACGAGGGAATTCTGCGCCATAACAATGATACATAACGACTGCTACGAGATGATAGGAGCAGTCGGGACGGATGGCTTTACGTGCCTTCCGAAGCACCAGGGGGTACAAAGACAGACATAATTGGTAGAGCTCCAGCTAGTGTCAATTCCCCCAGCTGCTGGGCATCCAAGTTTGGTCCAAGCTGTGTTACCTCGATCCTGGCCCCAGAAGTAATACATCCAGTAGCTGACAAGGTTACTTAACTTCACCGAACAGCGAACTGATCATTGAAACTATCTGGAGATGATTGGTTTGGTTTGATTTGGTTTGTTTGGTGTTAACGTCCATTTCAACTGCTGTGGTCATTTCAGGACGGCGTTATAGGGGCCGCATATTTTGCCTCGCAAGGATTCGTTAACGTATAGCCGGCAAACAACTACACGGGACCAACGGCTTTACTTCCCTTCCGAAGGAAGTGCGTGATCTCATGAATTTCCCCCTGAAAAAATCCTCATCTTCCTCGGCAGGGATCGAACCCGCGTCCTCGGGCATCAGAGGCGATCACGCAACCACTGAGCCACCAAGGCCGATATCTGAAAATGAATGACAGCAGCATTCTGTTGTAGCATTATCTAGTTTCTGCTCCCTGGTTGCAATCACGGTTTTTTTTTTTTAACTCCAATGTTCTTTTAATTAGAATTATTTTTGTACATTTTTGAATGTCTAATTTGTACTTCCTTGCCTTCTTTAGTTTTATTAAATCTTTCTCTTAAAAACAAACGTATTTTTTTCGTTGTTAGAGATAACGCTAGCGCTTGTGATGCATTGGTTATCCAATCTTTCTCTGCGCTTTGCCCTCCGGAAGCAGAACAGCGCATGCGCCAATGACGTCGTGCTCCTTACTATGAAAGGATCTATTGATATTCATCATACTGTATTTACATACCAACGGTTGTCGTTTTTCTGGATCTGAACCTTTAAATGTTATTTTTTACAATTATGC
>JAHWFO010022892.1:650883-663535 GCA_023313115.1 Rhysida immarginata
CTTATAACAGAAATTGATGAATTTTTAAAACGAGATAAGGTGAGATAAGTTTAATATTATAATATCTCCAATTATTCAATCATTAATTGGTTCTCAATTTATATAATTCTTGTATTAAAAAGTACTTTTTTCCTCCAATTAAAAAATATAGGGAACGATTACCTACGAATCGCTTTCAGAGATGCAATACACCGACATGGTGATTTCGGAGACACTTCGCATGTATCCAGCTGTTGTCAGGTTGACCATCCTTATTGTAAACGTGAAACAAAAGAATGTTATGGAACAAATACATTGAAACGAGATTAGATTTAAATGCCTCAATAATTTGGAAATTCCAGATTGTGATGATTTCAAATTAGTGCATCATATATTTGCCGTATTTCTCATCACTAATAAAAATAATGATTTTTGTTCAATGTAGTATTCGGTAAAAATATATGATTTGTTGTATGAATTGAAAATCTATCGTTAAATTTTTCTGTAAAAGAAGATTTACACAAGTGCATATAGAAATTATTTTGAATAAAATACATTTCGGTTGCTGAAGATTACACAACATACTTTTGTTCTATTAGACTTTGTTATTATATCTTTTGGCATTAATCATTCGATCTAGAAAGTATTTATGCTATTTACAATCTACAAGTACTGAATTTTTTTCAGGCTTGAACGATCTTGCGAAGAAGAGGGTTACGTGCTGGATGGAATAACTTTACGCAAAGGGATGCTGATTGGAATTCCTTCGTATTGTATGCACTATGATGAAGAATTTTTCCCTAATCCTACAAAGTTCGACCCAGAAAGGTAAAAATGCTCGCAGGCAATTATTCAAAATAACTGTCGATGTTGTTCGTTAAACATAGCCATAAGTAGCCACCATACATGTAGATCGAGAATTATTATTCACTCGTTTAACTTCCTCTTTATATTTAATTAAATTCCAGGTTCTCTCCAGAAAATCGTGCTAAAATGAATCCTTACACCTATTTACCCTTTGGATTTGGACTTAGAAATTGTGTGGGAATGCGTTTTGCCCTGTTGGAATTGAAGTTAACGCTTGTTTTACTCTTGAGCAATTTCAGGATAAAAAAATGCGACAAAACTCAGGTGAGAACGATACAGAAAATTAGTGGCATAAATCCACATGAAACGTTTATAGTGCGTTTCAGAGCAACTTGACTGTGTTAGAACAGTTACGGGACCGAATAACATGCAGTTGATCCAATATCAATGCGCGATAATGGCTGCCTCTGAGGATGGCTTCCTTGCAAAGAAGTAACTCTCACCAATCACAACAACTTACGCCGCACTACTTTTCTATGCGAAGTCACATCAGGGCGTGAAAAGGTTGCGTAACAAGTTGCTCTGAAACGCACTATAGTTTAATGAAGACTTCAATTTGGTTTCGCTGGCATGCGGGTTCGATTGTGCGCATTCATAGTTTATGCATGAGTGATAAAAATTTGAATTTTTTGGATAATTTAATTATTTGAATTGAATGTTTTAGCATTGTGAGATGTCTTTTATATCTTCTAATAATACCATTTTCCATTAACCGCTTAAAGTGCTTGACGAAATGTTTTGCTTAATATTTTCAGATCCCTTACCAAAGAGCGAAAAAGTCAGGATTTCTACAAATCGAGTCCCTGTTAGTTTTGTTAGAACCGAGATAAGAAGAAATGGAGGCGTAGCTGATGAAACTGAAGACCGTCCATAATATCTGGTTCTTAATTTAAAATATTTAATTTGTTAACCACTAATATTGTACAGTAAATTAATTTGGCACATGCTGATTTCATATGGATGTAACTGTTTGGGATTTCAACGTGTGAATAAATAAATATTCTAACTCAAGTAATATATTTCAAGCGTTTCTGATTCTTTACATTATTTTCATTATGATATTGCAATTTAATGTTTTTTTATATTATTATCTTGATAGAGAAAGTTGTCATTAACATATAATGACAAAAAAACTGATTACTTAAACATTCTTGCAAATAGCATACTATAATATTTAAGAAGGTTGTAAATAAAGTAATGGCAAGATTGCCCTAAGAATCGAAGGAGGAGCTACTGTTGACGCAAGTACTTCAATTGAGTCGTCAAAATGAACTAGTACTGTACACTTTCCTAATGTAAGTTTACTTTTCTCTATGGCTTTGTTTTATGAAGAATTTTGTGATTGTTCAGTGAAACAGCATCAACAAAGACTGCAAGTGTTCTTCGCGCAAGAATAGAGTGTATCTTTTATAAGAATGGGATTATTGCCATCGTTAAGCAAATTGTGACGTCGTTGTTTGTTTAATGAGTTCTTTTGTGATCTTATGTCAATGGAAAAAGTTTGTATAGATTCGGAAAATCTTAACTTGGATAATACTAATAAGACGGTATGGCAATTGTCTGCTCTCATCAGTCTTTATTGGTTTAATTCTGCTGAGCTAAAACTATTATTTACTTGGTTTCATTTTGATGGGTGCCTAAATGGTCACTAAGTGGTGCCTGTGCGACCGAATGGGGCCTGTCTGTTTTCTTCATTAGCATACTTAGAGTATGGCGATGATACACGAGGAGGAGAGATGAGGACCCAAATCGTTCAGCACATTTCCCGTAATTGGTGGCGGTTCAAACCGTTTACGATGATGTCTGCTGGAGATCCTTACAAAACCAAGCTAGCATATTTCAGCGAAATGTCTAAACACGAAACTTACGGTGCCACCAGTGAACAAAGTGCAGCCGGGGAGCTTTTTCCGTTTGAATTCCTAGTTTATAGGAATGGCAATTGTCTTATCGAAGTGGGAGAAGCTCTTGATGGAGTGAAGAGGCTGAAGTTTTCGGGCGATTTAATGAGAGGTCATTTTGATGTTCTAATAACACCACAGGAAGACATTTTTGTTAAACCCCTTCTGAGAAATCTTCGTCGGCCTAAAATGTGCACGGATACTCGCCTTCACGTACAATCTGCAAAGGAACATTATTGAGGCAATCATTATTTCAATTGGTATATTGGTCAAGGGGAGACAGTACTTATTCCACGGATTCCGCTCATACAATCGGACTATCATTTCAATTTTAAACGAGTCCAATTCCCCGTAAAATTATCCTTTGCCATGACGATAAAAAGGCACAGGAACAGACTCTTAATATGGTTGGCATAGATCTACGGCAAGATTTTCCATGGCCAATTATATGTTGCCTGCTCAAGAGTTAGCTGCGCTAAAAATTTGGTAATTTTACAACCTGAAGGCATAACATCAAATGTAGTGTACACAGAAATTCTTTGAAGTTTTGGATTGTACATAAAAAAATTCCAGAAAAAAATATCCACAATGAGAAAAATTAATGGGTTTGAGTATCAAATTCGAGAAAAAAACTATTTAACTCAGGATGGCCCCTTGAGTTAAATGGACACCCTTTTCAACCCAGGGTTTAGCCCTATTTTTGGCTATTTTGATAATTATCTCGGGGTTTAAACTTGATTAAAATTTACCAATGCGTTACCTGAACAGAAGTTAAAACAATAAGACTTTCGCGCAGGAAATTCTAAAGGTCAAAGTCATTCTATGCTATTCCAAAGCATTCTAAATTATCTCGGGCAACGCCGGGTACCACTGCTAGTATGAGATAAATTTCGCCCGTACAACTGTTTTGTTTTTGTTTTTTGTTTTTTTGCTTAAATGTTTTCTTTCATTTTAAGAGTATAATTAGAATAAAACATAAAAAAATAGATATATTTTACATATATTTTACATTTTGTTACTTTCGTACTTTTTTAATCGAATTGCAATGAAGTTGCTTTAACAGAGTAGGAAATAACAGCACTCATTGAATGTTTATTTTAGTTCGAATTTTTATGAAAGTGGTAATCACAAATTTTTAATATTAAAATATACATCCATATCAAATTTAAAAATATGAAATATGTGAAGCCTTCAGGATATTATTTTTCAGAAAACGCGCAGATATTTTTTACACTTTTTCTTCATATAGAACTTAATTCGAAGATTCAAGATTAGCTGCGACAATTAGATATTTGCTTTTGTGATAACGATGTCTTTCTACCTTAATATTACGTAAAGGCTAGAATTTTTACGTCAGAAAATAAAAGTTCGATAAGATAGTAATACAATAAAACAATCTTAGACTTTCTATATGTATTTTAAAAAGCAATGGTGTTTATAAAGTTAAAGCTTTATTATCAGACCTTTTATTAATTTCTTTTATCTATCCTATTGTGAGTGATAGTGGAGCTCTGTTACTCTCCATGACATCATTCAGTGTTCAAGCTTAATTTAAAATTGGTTTTTAAGTGGCTAGTAGATTGGGCGGCAAGGCCACTAATACGGCATTTCTTAGTCAAATCGGCAATGGATCCGGTCGGGTTTCTTGTCCATTACTTTTTACAACCATGGATTCTACTATTAATAGGAGCCTTAACTTTAATTTACTTGTAAGTAGGGTAACAATTTTTTATTTATTTTTAAAACTTATTAAATAGTAAATCATTGTTTTCATTTTCAGTTAATGCAAATTTTTTTTTCATATCAGCGAGTCAATTCTACTTAATGATTATGTTATATAAATAATGGATACTATCGATTGATTGGATTCGAATTTTCACCAAATGATTAGTTTGGTTTGTTTGGTATTAACGTCCTTTTCAACTACCATGGTCATTTCAGGACGGCGTTATAGGGGCCGCAAATTTTGCCTCGCAAGGGTTCTTTAACGTGCAGCCGGCAAACGACTACACGGGACCAACGGCTTTACTTCCCTTCCGAAAGAAGTGCGTGATCTCAGGATTTTCCCCCTGAAAAAATCCTCGTCGTCCTCGGCCGGGGTCGAACCCGCGTCCTCGGGCATCAGAGGCGATCACGCAACCACTAAGCCTCACCAAATGACAGATTTAATATAAATGTCTACGTGTTCCAGAAGAATATCATAAGATTAATAATCTTATATCCCTTTAGATTCCTATTGTTGATCACTGACAGTAATCGTTTCTAAAAAAAAATATGCATGATAATCGAAATAGGTTTATGTTATTAGACTGATTTCCTAACATTAACAAAAGTCAATCGATAGCATAATATATGTAAAGCGCATTATCATAAATTAGTCAGAAAATTATGTCTATATAAATTTGTTAAATTATTAATAATGAAATACTTTGCATTGCATTTACCGGTATTGATTATTTAATGTAACTTAATGATAGCATTTTAATATTAAAATTTAATTGACTTTTTATCATGTGTTTTTCACACAAATGGTTCATAAGAGCAAGCATTTTTCTGAAACCTTTAATTGATTTTTATTATCGTAAATATCAGGTTGTTGCAAAAGTTTCTTCCGGTTTTAGAACCTGTGCCCAAGAAGGGCTCATTTTCCGAGGGGGATGTTCATATGTTTTCAAACAAATTATTGCATTCGATTCCTGAATATCTTTGCTATATTATATCCAAGAATCAACTTTCTGACTATACATCTGTGAGTGCCATCAACGGTCTGAAATGGACCTTTCACGCGAGCATATTCGAGCAATAATCTTCTACGAGTATTCTGGAAAGATCAGTGCTGCGCAATGTCACCGAAACATTTGCCAACGTTTAGGTGATGGCACTATTAGTTTACGTACAATAGAAGAATGGTATCGCTGGTTCAGACGCGGAGATAGCACTCTTCAAGATGCACCTCTCTGGTCGGCCAATCATGATTTCAGATGGTGATCTACGCCAAGCAATTGATGAAGATCACAATGTAACAACGAGGGAACTCGCAGAACAGTTCAAGGTTCGCTTTTCAACCATTGCCCGGCATCTGCATGAGCTGAATCTGTCATTCAAGTTCAATCGTTTTTGTGTTGGAATAAAAATCCGGAAAAAACGTTTGCAACAACCTAATTTTGTAACGTCTTTTGAATTTTTCCATTTTTATCATTTAAAATTTTTTTAAAAAATAAAACAAGTTCCTTTTTAATTTATTGGCAGATCGGTAAATTATGGATGACCATGCATGAGCAAAGTATTTAGAGTGTACATCATGTTAAATATTCATTATTACAGCTATTATATAATTTATTATATAAATTCGACGGCATATAAAAGGTCATCCAATCTACTGGTCCTCCTAGCTCCTCCGTGTCCCTCCTCAATCAAGAACCAGCTTTATCGTCCTAATAGGAAAGGACTCCTTATCCTCAGGATGGCTTCTTGTCTAGTTCAGTGTACTTCCCCTGGTTACTTCCTGGAGCAGTACGTGAAATATATGAGATGTAACGTTATGTTCTTTACACCCCTGAAGTTTCAGGATAATTCGTCAAGTATTTTTCTAGATATTCGACAGAACGTCTAAAATCAAAGGTGTTCATATTATTTTGTTCAACCCCTGTACAATAAAAAAATTTGTGGAAATGTGTATTCGCTTTATTATTTTAAAGTATTATATCTACAGTTTGATGACCTCCTATATTCTGATATCCAAAACCTTAGAAACGGACTGTATATGACCTAGTATTTGATTGAAAATGATTGTAAAACCTAATTATCCCAAGAATATTTCGAAGTCTTATATTTATGAAGGTGGTGTAAACATTTCAAGACTAATTTAGCAATGTTCACACATTTTTTTAGATTTCTAACATGGGATTACGATTATTGGAAAAAGCAAGGGATCAAATGCGACAAACCAAGATTAATACTTGGTACCTTAATGGATCCATTGAAATTCGTAAAATAACCATTTCTAAATTTCATGTTTAATATTAAGCACATTGCTCTAAACTTTAAACTTATAAAATTGATATTGGTCATTATTTTTTTTTAGCCCCAAGAAGTTCAAGATATGGCAATGTATAAGAAATATGGACGGATTTTTGGGTAATATTAACGATTGCCTTTAACAAAAGATATGTAAACGCTGAAGTGAGAAAGTTTTAAAAGTAATAAAAGAAACTAACGTGACTTTTACACAGTGAATGACATTAGCCTAGATTAGATGTAAATTCCAAAGCAAATATAATACAGAAATGTTTGCTAGTTTGAAAACGATTACAGAGTGGAACAGTAATCTTTCTGCTACCCTTAAAAATCTTATTTCTGTTTTTTTTTTTTTTTTAGAATGTATGAAGCAAGAAGGCCTGTTCTTATGGTAGCTGATCCGGATCTCTTGAAAACTATATTTGTAAAAGATTTCCAAGCATTTCGTAATAGAAGGGTTAGTTAAAAGACTTATTCAAAGTCTTTTTTGCGTTTGATAATAAAACTTTTAATATGCAGTGTATGCGAAAATCGTAGTACTAAGATAAATGTGATCTAGGTTTCTTATATAAATGAATAGACTTACATAGAACTGTTTATATACAGAACTCGTATTTTCTGAACTATTACTTGGAGCAATGATAATCCTTATACACAGCATAGCATTGAATGGATTTGCTTAGTAGAAGATATGACCCTGTACATTACACACCCCAGAGGCTATTAATTGTGAAGCCTCCGAACAAAACTGCAGCCATCGTGGTGCAAAAAGTTGAATCGCAACTTATCAATAAACACCATCGATTTCCAGTAAACAATCTGAAGTCCTTCATTGCAGCTCATGACATTATTAGTCAAGGAAATCGCATCAATAATGATGAGCCTCGAGTTCGAAGCAGACATTATCTAACAGGCAGGGCCGGATTTAGATGAAAGGAGGCCCCTAGGCTATACCACTTATGAGGCCCTTTCACCTCCCATTTTTAATGCTAACAATTTGAATGTAGGCCCCTCTTGATCTTGAGGCCCTAGGCTGAAGCCTAGTTAGCCTATAGGAAAATCCGGCCCTGCTAACAGGGCTACCGCCTGAGTTTTCTTTTGTTGAAAGAACTACCAGCTGCTTTTTATATCCATAATGGATGGTTGGTCATTATGTGACCATATCGTATTATGTCCGTTCGGCAATAAATCTGGCGAACTACAAGGACAGGGGTGAAAAGATAACGGTTCTATGAAGTCGACGCATTGTCTTACTGATATTGTGTCGGGAACTGTCTGAACGAAGGTAGAGATCGTGAATTAAATGCACTTAGAGGTCGATATGATGCTGCAGAGTGGATGCCTGCAGAAAGAAAGTCGCAGCAATGGGCGATGAGCGAACACACGCGTTTGCTTATGTGAGGCAGGTATCACCGTTTTCCTAAACAGTGCGGCAAGGATTGAAATTTCTAGGCGGGCGTTTAAAACTATCCAACTATATGTTGTTTTACAGCTTGCGTGAATAAATAATTGAAATCTGCTTCAACTTTAAGAATAAGCCTGTATAAATTGTCTACTATTTATGTGCTCCATTTATATGCTATACAAGAATGTTTAGAGGGCATTACGCTCCAAACACGTTTGTACGTGTCCTGTAAATCCTAACGAACTGCTCCTGCGATTTGCAGGTTAATCCCGTTACTCTTTATGGTGTTGCATTTTTCACAAACTGCATTTTCTATTAATGTAGCAAATATAAAAAAAATAATGTTTGCTTTATGAAAAGGTATTTCCAACTTCTTCAAAAGATACCATTGTCAGATGCTTTTTGTCTATTATGATGGACGACGACTGGAAAGAACTTCGAAACATTGTAACGCCAACATTTACTACAGGAAAACTTAAGCAGGTATCAGAAGTTCTATACTTCATTATATATAATTCTCTTTCATGTATTTAAATCTTTACTATATTAATTATGCCTTGCATAAAACACATTTTAGAAGGGTAGACTAGCTTTTTATTATTAATCTATACATTAAAAAAAACATGTCCTGGCTGACTGATTCATCAACGTCGAGCCCGCTGAAGTTTTTGACAGTAGGTTTATTTTATGAAAGGATTTTACGAAATTCATCCCCTAAGAAGGATTAAAATTTATATAAAAATCTGTCATCAATCGTCACGGATTAAAAGTTACTAATTAAGTTAAATCCATGAAAATTGGTATTTGGCCCTTTGGTAAGAAATTAAGAAAGGCGTGTTTCACGATTTTTGGAAATTTACCCCTTACGGGGGTAAAATAGGGATCAAAATTTTTAGGGGAATTTCTTAGTGGGTGCTTACGTTTGACAAGGAACCTCTTGCCAAAAATATAGAGTGATGAATCAGCTGGCTTTCCACTGAGATCTTACTTACAATAGGCGATGGAAATTACCCATCACTGGAAGGTAAGGCACAGTATCCAAATCACTCCTTCAAATTTACGTACAGTTGTTACCTCCTTAGCAAAGCTAACTGCTAAAATATATCCTGATATAAGTAACATCAATAGTGCGAGCATGCTCTATTAACACCAAAAAACGATAAAGCAACTGCAATTAATCAGTTACTGTGAAACGCCTTCGAAGAACAAGTTTTCGAATACAAATCTTTTGATTCTGTTATTCAAACCGATGACGCCGTCCATTACCCTGTGGAATTTCTAAATTGTTTGAATCTTTCTGGCCTTCCACCGTATACAATCATTCTTTAAATTGGAGCACCTGTATTGTGTTTTCATTCCAAGGATACATTGATCCCATCAGATTATCCGTTCGAGTTTAAAAGGATACAGTTCCCTCTAAGTCGTGTTTTGCCATGCCTATCAATAAATCGTTGAAAATGGTCGGCATTGTTTTAAGAGGGGAGTGCTTTTCTCATGCTCAGTTTTACGTAGAATGTTCTAGGGTGAGCTCCGCCAGTAATCCGGTCATCTTAGCCCCAGAAGGGAAATGCAATTTACAAAGAGGTGTTAGGCTGAGATGACCAGCTCACTTATTTATACTTACTTCTTTTATGTTTTAAATTGTTTTAATATAAATATAAATTATTTTTAACATATTTAGATGCTTTATCTAATTGAGGAGTGTGGTCAGAATTTAATAAAACATCTAAGGCAATATGCAGATAAAAAAGTAGCAGTTGAAATGAAAACGTAAGTACTTGTTTGTGTTCTTAATATTTTTCCTCTTAAAAGGAAGCTATCAGAATTTTAATACAATGATAATTAAAACATCCAGTAGTCAGTTTGGTACTGTTATTTCGGGCACCTGTTACGATTACCATCATCGAGAAAACCATAAAGCATATGTTGAACTACAGCCTATCATTTTTATCAGATAATTAATCTTAAAAGTTTCTCTGCCTATCGACTGCTAACGCTTACGAATTTAATTTTTAGACATCTGTGCTCATTTACTATGGACGTTATAGCAACTTGCGCATTTGGAACCAAACTGGATTCTCTCAATGATCCCGAAAGCGAATTTGTACGACATGCACGAAATGCTTTAAATAATCCTCCAAAAACTACCATACTGGCCTGTGAGCAGTTATTTTTTTAATTTTTCAAATATTATTTATCTCAAACAAATGAGCTTAAATTTTTTTCAAAGTTTAATGCAAGAAATGTGTTCTTTAATTTATCTTCCTTCAGTTCTATTTCCTTCGTTAATAGAATTTCTTCCACCCTTCATATCACGAGAATCTATGCAATATTTCAAAGATTTGTTGGATAAAGTGATTGATGCGAAGCAAAAAGGAAAAGTGGTAATTAAATTAAAATAATTTACTAAGAATTAAATTTTACTCCATTGAAAAGACGTGTTTTCTTTTTAGACAAGAAGAGATTTCCTTCAGTTACTAATGGATGCTAAAATGGAAAACGATAAAGAACACCAGGAGAATAAAGATTCATCTAAATTCGGTAAAATCTTTTCCATCTGTATTTTAAGATACTGTGATAACGGAGTGCAACAATATTGAAACATCAAATATTACAACAAAAAGCTAGAGATATAGCTCATTGGTTTAATTTGATCAGTACTAATGAAAAGCATTAATATGCTATATTATACAGGGCGAGTCAAAAGTCTGTTACCTCCTTCCTATCTTGGATACCAATGTAGTTACGCAAATTCCAATACAGGGAATGAATAGAAACTTGAAGGAACTTGAGCTTGCAATGAGGCTTGTAGGTGATCCGCTCATCGGATTTTGGTGAACTTTTTTTTTTGTTTTGTTTGGAATTTGCTGCTGAACAAATGTGCAATTGGAATTTTTTTGTGTAACTCTTACGGTTTTCGACATAGATTTTGGATGTGTCCTACTTTGCATATTTGAGACGATGAAAGGTGCTCCATCAGATAGAGAGATTTAAAAAACCTAAACAAGTATTCGCATAGGTTTAAAAAACTCTCAACAGTGTACTGCAAGAGAAGAAATTTCATTTAACGAGACATTATCTTCTTTTTTAAAAAATGACACAAATTTGTTAAAATATTTGTCTTATTCGAGATTAAAGATTAAACACTAAACATTTAATTTCTGTAATTTAATTAATGTGTACAATATACGATCTTATAAATTCTGTAGTAATGACCCATCTGCACATCGTTGCCCAGGCGATTCTCTTCCTTTTGGCAGGCTTCGAAACAACAGCCATTACTCTATCATTTATATTGTACAGTTTAATTCTAAACGAAGACGTACAGGAAAAGCTTATAACAGAAATTGATGAATTTTTAAAACGAGATAAGGTGAGATAAGTTTAATATTATAATATCTTCCAGTTATTCAATCCTTAATTGGTTCTCAATTTATGATATTCATGTATTAAAAAGTACAATTTTTCTCCAATTAAAACAAAAATAGGGAACGATCACCTACGAATCGCTTTCAGAGATGCAATACACTGACATGGTGATTTCGGAGACACTTCGCATGTATCCACCTGTTGTCAGGTTGACCACACGTATTGTAAAAGTGGAGCAAAAGAATGTTATGGAGTAAATACTTTGAAACGAAAATATATTCAAAAGCCTCAATATTTTTGAAATTCCAGATTGTGATGATTTCAAAGAAGTACGTCATATATTTGCCATATTTATGTATCACTAATGAAAATAATGACGTATGTGCAATATAGTATTCGGTAAACGTATATTGCTTATAGTATGTCTTTAAAATGTTTCTGTAAAAGAAAATTTAAATAAGTGCATAGACAGGTTATATTGAATGAAATACATTTCGGTTGCTGTAGATTACACAACATACTTTTGTTCTATTAGACTTTGTTATTATACCTTTTGGCGTTAATCATTTGATCTAGAAAGTATTTATGCTATTTACTATCTACAAGTACTGAATATTTTTTCAGGATTGAACGATCTTGCGAAGAAGATGGTTACGTGATGAATGGAATAATTTTACGCAAAGGGATGCTTATTGGAATTCCTTCGTATTGTATGCACTATGATGAAGAATTTTTCCCTAATCCGACAATGTTCGACCCAGAAAGGTAAAAATGCTAGTGGGTAACTATTGTCCAAGTTGTTTTCTCCGTTAAACATATCCATAAGTTAACATAAAGGGAGGGGGGGGGGATCTATCCACAAGGAAAATTGAAATACCGGATACGTATTTCGGCCACCATGTAGCCATCTTCAGCGATGAGAGACAAAAGTCAACTAAAGAATATAAAGCAACAATCGAACAGTGAAGTTCTTCCGTCAGTTCTTCTGTACTATTGTTCAGGTGGGACGGAAACAGTACTTTCACGAGGCTCACCCTTCCTGAATAAATTCCAAAGGAAATACACTGAAGTAGGCAAGAAGCCTGACTAACCCAAGAGGTCTTCCACATTGTGAAAA
>JAHWFO010022892.1:675489-690718 GCA_023313115.1 Rhysida immarginata
CCCCCCCTCCAAAATGTATATATATATTTTAAAATCGTATCTGCATTGCGTTTATTATCAGAATATTAAATAATATTTACATTTTATAATAAGTAATATTGATTTTTTTAACTTTTATTTTTTCCCCTGCGTATTATACCCCGAAAATTATGGTAACTACTGTCCACATGCCACGAGAAGACTGCTGAGTTGCTTAATGTGCTCGTATGGTGTCGCTGCAGTTGCAGATGAATCTATTTAGTGTTGGGGGACAAACAGCAAAATTTGGGTCGATGCATGTTTCATCGATGTAAACTATAGGACTATTTTCTTCTCTTATTTTTTTCATATTTCTCAGGTATCTACCTCTCCATGCAAACGTTTTCATTTGTTTGGAAACACGGCCAGAACTCATTTTTGCGCTTCTTAATTTTAGTGCTTTTCCTCCCATCATAACTATAGACTGATCTGCAACTACAGCGACACCATACGAGCACATTAAGCAACTCAGCGGTCTTCTCGTGGCTTGCGAACAGTATCTGGCAATCACAACACAGACAACCACGAATATGCCCCAAAACTTAACTATTCCACCTTAAGGGTCCCTCGTTGTGGTACCTGCCTGGATGACTTTCCTAAAGCTAAAAAAAATCATTACCACTAAAACCCATTCCATCGTAGTTTCTCTTCTGCTAGTTGTCATCATAGCTCAATTCCACACTCATCGTCACAAACTCGCCACTCCATCAAATTTGTAATTCGTAACCCATGAAATGCATTTAAGTACTTTTGCTAAAAGTTTTCAGTAATAAATTTTGACTCTTGTGTTAATTTAGTTTCATGAAACAATGAAAGGCCTTTTCAATTATGCTTACAGTTAATTGGAAACTAGGCTAAATTTTAATGAAAGCTCTCGCAAAAGTTAATTAAATTCTTTTGCTCTATTAAAGAAGTAGAATTTAATTTACAGATTAAAATATTGATATTAAAAATTGCATTTACAAAAGTTACATTTAAAGGTGTTAAACTAAGCAATTTAAGTTTCCTCAACTAGATTTTAATTTGGAAGTTAAAACCTCATTCAGCTGAAAACAAAAAAAACAAAAAAAAAACTTAAATTTAAATTTTCAAACTCCAAACTACATAAATTAAAATTAACTTTATGGTTGGCTGTGCTTAAAGATTAAAAATAAAGCATCTCCAACAAAGATTTAGAGCCATATTTCCACAAGTGTGTTGAATTGTTTTTGTTTTTTTTGTGCTTGATATGGGTTAGGACGTGGGCATTACGGCTTCTCTATAGCTAAGTCAACCGTAATTTTGTTGTCCTAAGTGGAAAATATGGCTTTCACCTAAGAAAGATTAAAGAAGAGAGGATACTCTACACTGAGTGGCCAGATTATTATGATCATCTGACATTTGTAGGAAAATTAGCTATGATTTCGCGCTGAAGTTGCTAGAGGGCCAGACCAGGCTGTTTACCACGACAGTAAAAGTGACTTGTTTCTGAACATATAGGTAAACGACGCGATTTAACAGCCTTTGAACGTGGGATGATTGTTGGCGCACGGAGCCATGAAGCGAGTATCAGCAAAACAGTTATATTCGTTAAATTTTCAAGAGCAACTGTTGTTAAAGTGTTTAAAGACTGGACTGTCAGCCGGAAAACTGGCTCTGAACGTGCGAGTTGTGGTCGTCAGCGATTAGCCATGTTCGGGCAGAACGGAGAGTGCCAAGACTGGTACAAAACACCAGAAGGGCAACAGTGCATCAAATAACTGCAGATCTTAATCAGAAGCCCTCTCAAATGATCTCTGAACACACTGTTCATCGTACACTGCATCGTATGGGATATGGAAGCCGAAGGCCTGTTCGAACACATTTGCTGCCTGCAGTTAACAAGATAAAACTTCTCTAATTCGCACAGGAACACTAGAATTGACAGTCGAGAATTGAAAAAAACATGTGGTCCAATGAATCGCGTTTCCAGTTCCATCATGCAGATGGCAGAACAAGAATTTGGCGGAAATAGAATGAAATCATGGACCCCATTTGCATCAGTAGACCCTTCAAGCTAGTGGGGACAGTGCTATGGTTTTGGACAGGTTTTCCTGGCATGAATTGGGCCTTTTAATTCGTGTGGAACAACGTCTGAATAGCACACATACTTAATATCATTGCTGATCAATTTCATCCTATCATGTTGATGGCGTATCCCAATGGAGATGGCTTCTTCCAACAAGACAATGCGCAGTTCACACGAGGAAGACTTAACCTTGCGTAGGTGACCCCCACAATCACCAGATTTCAATCCAATTCAGCATTTGTGGGACGAAGTTGAAAGAGCCATCAGGCAGGTAGTTCCACAACCATCAAATCTCACACAACTGGACAGTGCTATTCATCAGGCATGGTGTCAGATTCCTCGCATCACCTTTCAACATATCGTGAAGAATCGCCACAGTATTGAAGGCAAAAGGCGGCCCAACAAAATACTGATGGGGTGGTCAAAATAATCTGGCCACTCAGTGTATACTTATCTTTGTAAAAGAGAAAGATCAGCGACCATCATCATGGATCGAACGAGAAAGATCAGCGACCAGATCCTCCAGTTCTTGGTACATGGGAGTCGACACACTAGAAAATAAAATTTTAAAGATTAATTTAACACCTAGAAGCCTTCCAAATTAATTTTTGAATTAAGATTTCAAATAAGGGCACTAATAATTACTAAATGAAGAATGGTCTTATGAGGATTTTTACACGCCAAACCTCAGATGTTTAAATAATTGATGAAAACCAACCATCTGAGTTTCAGCGTGTAAAAATCCTCATAAGACCATTCAATACTTTTTAAATAATTGATGAAAATAGAAAAGAAATTAACACAAATTCCAGGCTGTGGAATTTTTCTTTCCTATATTCATCAATTATTTAAATAATAATTAGCTTTAACGTGTTAGCGTAATATTAATTATTAATAGTGATAATGAGAGTTTAAAACTGGTGAATGCGTTTAAAATTCATCACATTGGTATTATAGCTGAACACATTTAACAGTTCTTAATATTTCATTTAAAACAATCCTGATAAACTTGCAGCATTAAAAAATGCAAAAGAAAGATTAAGTATGAAAAAAATTTGCATCCATGAATTAATTTGGCTTTAAAAATAATTATTTCAATATCACATAAAGCACAAAAAGAGCCAAACTCACTATGAAACTTATTCTGGAAACAATAAAAATCTGTTGTCTTCTACCATGAAGAATCAAACCGAATTTTAAATAACCGCCAATGATTGAATTGATGAATGCGCATGCGCAGTGAATATATTTGAATAGGACAGGCCCGTTTAAAGTGGGGGAGAAGTAGTAAATATAAAAATTTTAATTGACCTCCCCCTCCCCATATCCACCCTTGGCAACTGCGGTTTGGCAACTTCCAAATACAAACACCTCGATTTTATATGCATAAAAATGAAAACTTATCTGTCCCTAATTTTCCGTTAATATTTGAAACCGTCCATATACTCGATTTTATACAGAGTGATCCAAAAATCAGTCATTATATATAAAATGAAAACCATTAAACATGCCGACTTCAAATCTGCAGTGGATATTCTCTAATCAATGTGCGACACTGATTGAGCCTACAGTAAATGTTCAAAGTGACCCCCATTCTCCTGCTTACACAAACGAACGCGACTTTACATGTGCTTGGAAACCAATAACCTAGAAAAAACAACTGGACTGCGCTTGGCGCGGTTTGGGGTGAAGCCACCGGAAGTGTGCAATCCGCCATGTTGGGGGGGTCAGAAGTAGAATATAAGCAATGCGGAGTAAGTAAGGTTTTGGCTTATTTTTCTTATAGAATCGGCGATATTTAACATTTTAATTATTGATATGATTATTAGGTTTATTTTTTTTATGTAGTAAAATAGAAGAGTACTCCAGGTATTTAAAAGCTTTGAAAATTGTGTAAAAAAAATACTACAGTGACAGTAAGTGACTGCACTGTTGGAATGTTAATATTCACAAATTTATTGATGAGCAAATAAAATAGTTCTGGTTACATGTGATCTGATTTTGATTCCTGTTTCTTTATCAGAGAGTTTATTACACAATTAATTTATTCTTATAACTGTAACTCTTAGAAATTAATTTTATCAGTCTAAAAACATGATTATTAGTGGGGGAAGAATCGTAAAGATGCTCATCCAGACTACTGATAAATGGCTTTTGGGTAACTTCGTGAAAAACACAAGAAGAAATATTTTCTGCAACACTTCTTGCTTGTGGAAGCCTGTTGTTGTTTGCTGCCATCATCCTTCGAAAGTATCTTTCCGTGGTTTCGCAAACATCCATCACATCCTGGCTTGGATGTTTCAGACCACCATAAGCTGATTTTCAGAAAAACCCATGGTAGTCTAAAATATCCAAGCCAAGATGTGATGGATGTTTGTGAAGCCACGGAAACATGCTTTCGAAGATAATGGCAGCAAACAACAACAGGCTTCCACAAGCAAGAAGTGCTTCTTCCCCCACTAATAATCATGTTTTTAGACTGATAAAATTAATTTCTAAGAGTTACAGTAATATAAGAATGAATCATTTGTGTAATAAACTCTGATAAAGAAACAGAGGAATCAAAATCAGATCACAATTAACCAGAACTTTTTATTTGCTCATCAATAAATTTGTGAATATTAACATTCCGCCATTGTAGTTACTCACTGTCACTGTAGTATTTTTTACACAATTTCCAAAGCTTTTTAAATACCTGGAGTATTCTTCTATTTAACTACATAAAAAGGAAATAAACCTAATAATCATATCAGTAATTAAAATGTTAAAACTCCCCGATTTTATGAGGTAAAGAAGCCTAAAACTTAATTACTCCACATTGCTTATATTCTACTTCTGCCCCTCCAACATGGCGGCGCTGCCACTTCCGGTGGCCTCACCTCTAGTAAGGAGCCAACAGCGCCAAGCGCAGTCCAGTTGTTTTTTCTAGGTCATTGTTGGAAACGCGTTGCAGCATGTCCTCCGAAATGGCACGGATTTCCGAGCGAATAACGTAAACTTTCATTAATAGATGTACCTCAAAATCTAAGGATTTTCGGACATATATTTCTTGTTTTTATGTGACGAACCCGCCCTCAAAGTTTGTAAACATATTTTTGATATTTATTTATTTATTTATTAATAGCACACCAAAGGTATATAATACATAAATTAACAATCATATAAATTTAAAATCAGTCTGATTATCCAGGATTTTCAATTTATGTGCAAAATGACAACAATTAAAATTAGTACAGTTAAAGATTTGAGATCTTAAGTCATAAGGTAAGCTATTCCATAATTTGTATGTATTAAAAGGAAATTTACAAAGTTTAAAATGGGTTATCTTTGGAAATACAAAAAGAAATCTCCGAGGAGTACGTATTGCACAATTTGAGTTAAAATCATGTATACGTATTATATATAATAATATATACCCTATATTTTCATTTAACCATCGTTTTCCGTACAAACTTATTACAAGTTGGATAAACATGACTGCCCATGATCACACTGATTATAATCAGAGAAGACTGAATCGACAGGCCTAAGATTATTGCAAGAAGCGCCACTATCATCATTTGGCGGCAAAAATTGTAACCTGATCAGGATCGGATTTTTTGCTGTGTGAACACCTGGACTTGTAGAAATGGCTTGAACACATTTCAAATTGAATGTGTGTAGGATGATCATGATCAAGTATTGTTTTATTATCACTGCGTCTGGCAAGAAGGCGTACGCATGCACATTTTGTGCGGGATACTTTATCCTGTACTCCGTCTCTCTATATCGGTAGAGAAACTTACGTGACTAAAGTGACCTCTTTAGAAAGTAGTCTCTTTACATGTCACTCCTCTCACATGACTCAGACTTTTTATCACCTTAGTGATTATTTTCTTTTTTCTTCCAAAACGTCAAAAAAGTAATTATATTATTTTTTTAATTTCTGAAATAGAATTTGAAAAGCTTCAGCCATTTTTGTTCTACCGAATGAGAACGCTGACCTTCAGCTTCAAGGAAAGGTCAAAGCTCATGACGTCATAAGTTGTGCGCAGTGCGGAGCACTTTTCGTTTCGAGTCGCATTTATTTGCGGTGCATATACCGAGTTTCTATACCGATATATAGAGACGGAGTATATGTGTTGCATGATAACGCACATTGTAATTTGGTTGAAATAGTGAGGATAGTTTCGAGGAGGTGGCAATGGGAGTTGCTGGAGTCTTCTCATTATGCATCGGATATGTCTCCTTGTGACTATGACTTCTTCCTCCGGATGAAGGAACCCCTGAAGGAAGTACGGTCTCCGAACAGAAACCACTTGGCTAACGGAATCATATAGGCTCTCGCACATCTCGCAAAAGGTACAGGACATTACGGCTGACTCTTATATTTCTTTATTTATTATTTATATGTTGCTATTACCTATTACGTTAATGCTGATCAGTTAACATTTATAAATATTTTATTAAATTTGTTCTACTTTAACATTCTTTGCAATAATGAACAGAAAATACTGAAACATGTACAACCATTCTTATTAAAAAGAGAAAAGATTATAGAAAATTCCTTAAAAAATTTAAAAGATTTGAAATAATTCAATCAGTGGTACAATATTCTCTGAAACTGGTAATTTTCCTAATGGAAGTGTCTCTTGTACAAGACTGGTTCAAATACTATGCCGATAACACCGCTGAGAAATAAAATTTCTTTCTCCGGCAAAAAGTTGAAACTAACCTAACTTAATCTAATCTAAGTGTGTTGAATTCATATATGCAAACCATTTTGACTCAGCACATGCAGGTTCTTTGCAATATTCAAATAAAATTTTCATTATGTAGTGTTTGCAATACAATTAACCAGTTGTGTGCAATATGTAAAATAATGGATGAAAAAGGATCCAACCGCAATGATAATGCAAAAAAAACAACAACAAAAAAAACACAGTGCTTTAAAATTATTATATTGTGAAGGAATAGTAAACTTACTGCAGGAAACTATTTTTTTCCATTTATTTATTAATATCCGGAGGTATGGCGTGAAAAAATCCTAAAAGCATTTCCAGTTATATTAAACTACTTTCTCCTCCGCTTTGATGTGAATAAGCGCTGAGTTGATTTGTGGTCTGCACAAGTTAATTTGTGTTCAACGCGGAGTTGATTTATGTTCTGGTTATCTCTAACCCGGCAGTAGTCAGCTATCATGGAGAGATCCCAACTCCCCTGGTATCTTCGTTCCATCTCATTTATGGAATCGTTTTCATGGAACCGTTCTCCCTGTTCATAACTGAAATCCCCTAAAATTAGAGGGCTTTAAACATAAACAAAATGCGAAATTGTGAAAAATGCATACCTGATACCGTTTTTTTTTTTTTTTTAAATATCAGGACATATTAATTTTTTGATGTAAAATCTTCGCAGGCCGTTGTAATTATTTCATCTGGGAGAAAATAATTTTTGTAATATTTTTATATTAAAATCTTTAAATCAATCAGTGAATGAATTTTTCATTTTCGTTTTTCTAATGGTATGACGAAGGCAGAATAGGGGAGAGACACAGAATGGACAGCTCAGCATTTCGATGGTAATGACCTTGAAGCAGCGCTCCTACCCGAATTTCGTGGCAGAGATATCTCTCTTGAGAGGAACCTACAAACTTATATTTTCAAAATGTTCAAAATGCATCGTGCCACACGCACTAGACTCTGTCCAATGAGAGCCTGTCCAATGAAATTTCTAATTTCTATCGTTAGACATTGTTAATTTCACTTTGCTAGAATGTCTAATAATTTGTAATTTAACTGTGCATGCTCAGTTCATCTTTCATTGGACAGAGTATAGCATTCGACAATCTTTCTTTATTTTCTTTGGTCTACCACTTCGCGCTTTCACTGATGTTGTTCCTTGAAATTTCCACTTACAGTTAAACGGTGTATTCACAGAATGACAGAAAACCTCCCATACAGATTTGTCGCATACATGACATCCTATTAACATACCATTTTGGAATCACCATTATGAATCACAAATGACTCCAGTAAGGCATGTATCTTTTTATATTACCTTAAATATCACAGACGTGTAAATTTAAACAAGTAACATTGTTTTGAAGGGATGGCCGGAAACATTTGATCATAATACATTCTAATACATGTAAAGTTTTCTTATGAAAAACTAGATAGCATCCTGGACTTGTTTTTCATTAATTTTACGCCTCCTAAATAAAAAAAATAAAGCTTCATCATTCATAATCTATCACTTCTTCACAATAAAGATTGCTTAAAATCACTTTAAAATTGCAGTCAACGAATAATTGGCAGAAGTGAAACAAAATATAAAGCGTTTATACAAATATTTGTTTTTAAATTTTCACATTGGGTCTATTTCGAAATTAAATCTAGCAGGGGATCAGCCTGCTGAGGCTTTGCTTGATTTTCCAAGCTTGTTAGTAAAGGAACAAACACAAACATCCACGCCCTCAGCGGGATTCGAACCCTCTCGAGAGCGACAAGACCGCAGATTAAGAAGAAAAACAAGACCTGTGTTTTCTCTTTAATCTGTGGACGAGACCTGCGCTCTCGGCCACTGAACAATTAAATTAATTAAACAATTAAACAACTACATTAATACCCGTCTTCGCTCAGGTTGATTGAATAAATGCAGGTTGTTTAAGGTAAAATAATTCCCAGGAAAACAACCCCGCATGAAAAATGCGGGTTTTTTCACTTATAAAATTCGCGCAACCGCGCTGCAAGTCATTAAAACCCTATAAAATCCTTATTCACCCATTTAAAGTAATTTATTTAGTTCGTGAAAATGTAAAATATGAATGTATTATCGATATAAACTTAAAAAGCTAATATTATTGATCTAAGGAATTTAAATGATTAATTTTAAATTTAAATGTGGTCGGTCTCCTTTTAATGGGGAAAATCGTAAAATTAATAAAAACAAAAAAATAAATAATAAATAAAGTCACCAATCTTGAAAAACGATGAAGAAACTTGTGAGATGGAAGAAAACTCAAAGGATGTAGTCTATTGAAGATGTTGTTGATAGCAGAAATAAACCCAGTCCATTGAGGATGTAGATGAAGTCTTGTGAAGATAATGTTGACAGTGGAAAACGATAAACTTGAAGGAAGTGTTGGTTTTGAAATACAGATGAAATTTTGAAGAGGGTGATCCAAATATTTGAGATAAAATTTATATAAAACGTTTTCGAGAATATTTCTCATCATCAACAACATCTTCAATAGACTTCAAACACAAGTTTCTTCATCGTTTTTCAAGATTGGTGACTTTATTTATTATTTATATTTTTGTTTTTATTAATTTTACGATTTTCCCCATTAAAAGGAGACTGACCACATTTATATTTAAAATTAAAAAGCTAATATTGTATTTTCTTCGAAGACTCATTTGTAGACAACATTTTTGTTTATCCACCAGGAGCAAAGATGAAAAAGTTTTCTGCAGAACCAATGCGTAAACAAGTGGATTTTAAATAAATTTAAAATTAAACCGACTTAAATGAAACTAATATGGGACCATCTTGGTGCTAAACCGAATTCAATGGAAAAAGAATTTTTAAAATCGGTTTATAAATGACGGAAATATCGATGAACATACATAAAATAAAAATACATCCAGACGGACATAGAACCTCCTCCTTTTTGTATCGGCCTCGGTGGCTCAGCGGTTGCATGATCACCTCTGATGCCCGAGTACGCGGGTTCGATCCCGGCCGAGGACGACGAGGATTTTTCAGGGGGAAATTCTGAGATCACGCACTTCCTTCGGAAGGGAAGTAAAGTCGTTAGTCCCGTGTAGTCGTTTGCCGGCTGCACGTTTTAAAGAACCCTTGCGAGGCAAAATTTGCGGCCCCTATAACGCCGTCCTGAAATGACCACAGCAATTGAAAAGGACGTTAATACTAAACAAACCAAACAAACCTCCTTTTTGAAGTCGGTTAATTGATTCCCGCTGCTTTTAATGACTGTCTTTACGCTTTTTGGATCATCATAATATTGCTTTAATTTAAATAATGTTCCGTGTAAGAGTGGATTGTTGGTTATTGTTGGCTTGTCATTATTGTTGGCTTGTATTATAGATAGTATTATCTCTCATGCTTCACCTATAAATTTAAATATATATTGTTGCATGAAAAACAGGCGTTTTTTCCCCATCACGGTCTATAGATATACATGGTCATCGAGCTCCATTGTTAAAATGAAGCTAACGTTTCTAGCTCCCAATAGGGCGGGAACTCAACTGAAAAGTGGCGCCGCATGTATAATCGGCCCAAAAACGCCTGCAGCGCCGCCCTATTGACAGACAGAAACTTTACTTTCATTTTCAGTTTCAATGAAAAACTTCTATCGCAGGTCACGGTCGGCCCTGGTGCGATTTATGCGGCACCTGGCGCGATCTGTTTTCCTTAGCTTCTCGAAACAATGGAAAATGGCCGAAGCTCGATGACCATGAATATCTATAGACCGTGTTCCCCACTCATAAAACCCGTGCAACCCGCGAAAATCCATGGGAAAGTAGAGATTATTGCATAAAAAAACCTTTCCCGGACTATGTTATAGCATAAAAAAAAATGACGCCCATTGGTTTCGCGATTGTAGAGATTATTGCAGACAGACAGATACAGATTGACTTTTATTAATATAGATTAATTCTTGTATAAAGTGTTGATTAAATTTGGTTCATCATTTATTCATTTACGTTTTTCATTGTTTATTAATAAAAATTGCTTCACCTATCTCTCATGCAAAATTGACCAAGAAACGCTATCACTCCGATTTCTTGAATAAATTGCCCCGACTCAAGGCTCTAAAAAGTTCCGGCCGAGCCATAGTTCAAAGGCTTTTGACTATTTTTTTGAGGAAAAAGTAAAAAGTTATACACTTTTTATGTATTATACAGGGTGGTAAGAAATTATGGCGACAAACTAAGGCAGGTGATTGCCGACGCGACAAGGAACAAAACTTGTCCTCTGAACCTATATCTGGAAATGCTGCGTTTGAAATGCATTTAATTACATGTTTTTAATCTGTCATAGCACTGGTCTCTTCTAACGATGTTAGAAAAAGACCTGTTCTTTGAGAGGGTTCGTCAGTCTCTGCTTTGACGTGCAACGCTTGCATTTTTTATTCCCATTAGTGTTAGCAAACCTGTATAATTATCTTATTTCATTTCGAAGTTCAATAACATGTACTTAAAAATTTCCAGTATTGATAAAGTTTCAAATAAGTTAATTGATTTATTTACTCTGAAAAGGAAAAATTATTTTATTTATCATTCCACGTGTGCCTAAGTTATTGGAAGAGTTGTAGTTGTTCCTTGAAATATGAAAATAGCTTCGAGTATAAATGGATTTTTCAGCACGTTGATGATAAACATTTTTAAAAAGGAATAATTTCTCTTTTCCTTTGAGTTTTGTTAAGAATAAATTTAATAATAATCCTATTTAATAAAACCCTCTCTTAAAACAGAATATTGAATTGCATAAGGATAAGAATTTCTGAAGTGAGCCTCTCAAAAACAAACACGTAATTTAAAACTTTTATTAATAAAGAAATGAATATTTTTAATGTTCTTAATGGATTTTTTAAGATATTTTTTTTTTCTCAATGATATTTTTAATATTCAACAATTGTTTAAAAAACACATTAAATCTATATTTATTAATGATTTAAAATTGAAACAAAATTTTGGTGATCTTTGTTTTTACGTAAATGTCATCATTGTCAAACCCTGCACGCGTCTCGGTCGCGCGAATTAGCGGAAATCTAAGCGGCGTATATTCTGCAAATAAATTTGACACCTCATTTTATATTTTTAATATATTTTATTAAACATTAACATATTATTTATCAATAATTTTAAACATTCGAGTATTGTGTTCTAAAAAAAATACTCAATATATATAAGTATATATATAATTCTTTTATATCATATACAAAAATTACTCAATTTTTGTGTGATTTCTTCGTAATTTTGTTAATTACTCTGTTCACACTTTGAATATAATTTGCACAGGAATTCACAATTATTAATTGGTTCAAAGCGCATTATATTGCCACGTACAATTTTAGAGTCTTTGCAAGAGAATAACGGGATTCAAGTTGTTTTCCATGCATTGTGTGTTCATTCTTCGTAAAAAAAAAAAATTCGAAGTCTATATTTTTAAAAAATGTTTTCGCCTATTCGTATAGATCTTTCGGTGAAGTAATTGGTCGTCCATTAACACGCTGCATACGAGTTTTGCGTGCATGTCTTTTGACAGTACCTCCGAGGCCATCGCAAGCCTCTTTACCATGCGAAGTCAAGAAAAGGTTCCACTCAACTTCTACATCATGATCATCTTTATCATAAAGTAAATTAATGAAGTTTGACTTGTTTTTGTACTGAGAATCAGCACCGTCGGAAAAATGGAATGTTTTGTTTAAATTTTGTAAGCCGAAATTTTTCAAATTATTCAATTGCAAATTAGTTAATTTACTGTCACAGAATCATGTTTAAGTTTTCCGATACTATTACGAAATTTTATTTCATTATTTTTGTTGTAATAAATTGCATAAACATGAAGAGTTATTTGCTAAGTAGCCCAGTGGTACGATTGAATAGCATTTTGAAAACTCAAGTATAATTTTCCGCGAAAAATGACCAAAAAGGATGACAAAAACAAACCTCACCGAAATTTTTTTTAAACAAATCGTTAATAAATACAGATTCATTGAGTTTAAAAATTGTTGAAATCGATTGAGAACATTAAAAAATATTAATATCTTTATTAAAAATATCTTTAATTATTTTTTTTTTTATTTTATTTATTTATTTTTTTTTTTTTACACATTTTTTTTTCATTCTTTTATGTTTTGTTATAAAATTTATACTTTTTACTTATCTTTAAAATTTCAAAGATTTGAAATAATTAGCTTGAGATATGACTTTTAAAGAAATAAAGAACAAAAAAAAAATGAATTTTAATGGTGAAAAATCTGTTATACAAGAAACAAGTATAACCAAGCTAATGTTGCAACCTGATTAGCTGTACAATTATTTAATCCATTTATTTATTTATTTATTTAAAATACAAGAGACATCCATCCACGGCCAGTATGGCCTACGGCCGACGAGGTAGGTCCCTGGATGAGGGTCAAACAGTAATACAAGGATTCATATAATTAAAGGAATAGGAAGATAAGTTGGAAAAAAAGAAGGAAAAAAGAAAAAAAAAAATGGAGGAAAAAAGTTTATTGGGAGATATTGAGTAAAGTAGGAGAGGAGCGAATTTCAGGTGTTAAATTGGACCATAATCTAATACGTGCATTAAGAACTCTTTTGAGCAGATAAGTATGTTTGATCAAAGGGATTGATAACGAGTCCTTGTTGCGTAAATTATATGAGGGGGTTATTGATGTAAAAAGGTGTTGGGGAAGAGTTGTAATTAAGTTGAAATTTACGGCTTTGTAAATGAATAAGTTAAGGAGGCACAGTTAGTATATCGGAATTATTCCAACCGAATTAAAAAGATGTGAAACCGGGTCTGATTTCTTCAACTTAAATAGTATCCTTACGAACCATTTTTGAATGCGATGCAGGCGTAAAAGATTAGTTTTTGTAGTTGATCCCCAGAATTGTAAGCCATGAGTGAAAGTTGAATTAGAGCGAAATAAAGTAAAAGCAGGATCTTGTTAGGGAGATAATGCAAACGAGAAAAAAAAAAAAAGTTTCCAGTCCGATAACAGACAACGTTGGCGTAACAATGTTCCAGTAAACGTTGGCGTAACAATGTTCCAGTAAACGTTGGCGTAACAATGTTACGAAGTTCTTTCCAGTCGTCATCAATCATAACACAAGAAACTTTTGATAATGGTATCTCTTGAAGTTGGAAAATCCTTTAGATAAAACAGGCATTATTTTTTATATTTATTTATTTATTTATTTCAGAGTAAGTTTCCAGTCCGATATTTTTCAGATAGGTCTATGAATCCATTATCGTTGTTTAATAGTCTATCCGGTATCTGTCTCAAAATAGACGAGTTTCTAAAAGGTTTCATGTAATTTATAAATAAGCCTAAATAAGCTTTAAAACCTTCCGATAATTATAATTAAAGAGGTTAGGTTATTAATATATTTAAACAGGTTTACTTCCGGAGTAATAAGTTGTGTACTTTTGGAGTTTGTGGTGTTAGAGAATGTCCATTTGATGAAGTTGATGAATTCTGGTGTTATTTATGGACAACTCTACTCTACTGATGTTGAAATACGAGTAGAAGTGGTAGTGAAGAACTGATGGCAGTAAATTACAAGTAATGGTTAATTTTGAATTTTCAAAAGCATCCAAAAGCATCCAAATCAGAAAGGCGATCATTTTCGCAAAATGTTTTAAACATTTCTCCAAAAATATCATTTTATAAACCTATTTATCAATTTCCATAATTAGGCCAAATATCTCTATACAATTAGTCGAATGAGTTAATCCTTTCAAAAAAATTATTAAAAATATTTCCTCGAAAAACTCTAAAATAAAATACTTTCTGTAAAATAGGTTTATAAAATCCCATAGAAACACTTTTTTTTCTATGTAGAAAATCAAAATTCTACAATTTTTAAATGTCATGACTCAAGGTTTGATTGTTCATCCATTCTGATCCATTCAAGGTTTTAACAATATAAATGAATAACTTCTCAAACGTGCCCTCCTCCCTCTCCACTACCGGAAAGTTGCTTTGTTTTTTTTCTTTCTCCGTCAGTCTATGAACCAATTTTCTCGAAACGTAAGAAAATTTTTTAATTGCAATGAGACTCGTAAATGGTAACTCAAGTGCTTATAAGTTATTATAGTCAAAACTTAATATCCTACATAGATGTTAGAAACATCGATATCACTATTGAAAGAGGTGGTAAGGGAAGTTAAATATGTTACAATTCAAAGTGTAATCGATATACCGTAGAGATTTTTCAAAATGATGGATGAACCGCCCATTACAGCTGGAGAATGAGTTTCTTAATGAGCAATTACAGAACTAAAGAACACAAACATCGAAGAGAAGTGGGAATATACTGTGGATAAAGACATGATGCAAAAAAAGACGAACCTCTTGTCCACAAACGTTTTAATGGGCGAATACGTATTTCGATCTCTTTGAGATCATTATTCAACGCAAAATGC
>JAHWFO010022892.1:698319-733351 GCA_023313115.1 Rhysida immarginata
TATAGCCAGGGTGTTCGTCTGCGATTGGCTGGGGATTAAAAAATGCAAAACAGACTGACAGTAAATCAAAATAAAAAGACGAGGAAGAGAATGGAAGCTGGAAGGACAGGTCTCCTGAGCTTTGCCAGCCAACCCACTCTACAACAAGCCAAAGACATTGGAAGGATAATGGAGGACTCAGCCTTCAGCCGAGCAGTAAGATAGATTGTTCGAACTTTACTCATAATAGGCAATTTGTGTGTTTTTAAAGCTTCTCGAGGAGGACTATTGCCTAACCCGGACCCGAGGACGAAAGAAAAGAAGCCAGCCCGAGTTGCCTCGACGTTCAGCGGTCTAGAATCGGATTTGAGGGAAATAGTCTCACGGAGCCATCGGAGCCGCAGAGGCGTTAGGCGAAGAAAGCAGTCGAGTGACTTCGTTCGGGAAGGTGGCAAGGAATCTCTGAGTTTCACGAACAGTCAATCAGGCAAGTGAATGTTCTGATAGTTGCCGAAATATTTACAAAGGAACTTTCACGCAGCCAGGTGGAAGTGGACCTTTTCAAAACGGGCGCCCACCAACGGGAAGACGCCCAGGATCCACCAGAACGATCGGACACGGTATACGCCCCGTCCGCCCAGAGGAATCGCCCAGTGGTTTACGGTCAGTTAAACAGGCAAGTATATGTTCGGATAATTGCCTAAATCATTCCAAGAGAACTTACATGCATTCAGGTGTGAGTGGACCTTCTCAAGATTTGCCCCCCCCCCCCACCGAGCGTACGCCCAGGACCCACCAGGACGCTCGAAAACTGAGCACACACCGTCCGCCCAGAAGAGCCGCCAAAGGAGGAGGCCTCGCCATTCAGTGAGCAGCCCGAGGTAACGGGCGACGCATTCCCCAGGTTGGAGTGCCACGTAAGCCCACAAAGTGCTAACGTCTGTGCGTCTCTACATCTGATCGACGAGGGTTCGGATCGAACGGAATCGAGCTACCGAACGCCATCCCCAGCATCAGAGGAGTTTGACGGACAAGGCCACCCAACCAGCCCGGCGCCCTCACTTCAGTCCTCAGCAAAGGATTTCAACAGGCCGACCGAGGAAAGGATAGCGGATACGGCCAACAGTACCTTTTGGCCGCGCCGAGATCTCGAGTCGCGTGTCGCGCTTGGCTTCGTCGGTTTTCCTATCTAGTGAGTGCATTAGGGCATATACTTAGAACTGATAAGAATTCTTGTTTAATTCGTTTAAGTCTAGCTATTCCCTATTCTGCAAGGACAAGATATAAGTGAATCGCCAATAAGTCGGGTCGGTGTTTGATATAGTATGCTAATCTTGTATTGTTTATTATTTACAGATTCTGCGGTCGTGCTCCCAAACCCGATCGGGTCGACGCGTTCCAAAGTAACGGCGTCAGTTTTACAGTATTGGATATACCATTGTGGACCTCAATTTCCTGGTTACAACGGGGCTTCACGCCAACCGGATGTTTCCACGGCAGGTCAGCGACCTTAGAGGAACGGCCTACACATTGAAGGCAAGATAGAAGACCACGTTTGTAACGGTAAGACCACAATTGTAAAGATTGCATTTATTCACTTATTATCAAAGTGTACCTCTATTAAAGCAAAGAATTAAACTTATTCATGAAATTTAACCCTTTCCGCCTCCTTCCTTCTCTTACACGAATTGTTAGCCTCTGGGGGGATAGGCTCGACTCTGCTATTCGAAGTCTATCTTAACACAGTTTGTGATCGTGACATCATTCCAAATCGTTTGATATATTGCATGCCATATCTTAGCATTGAAATTTCCAATGAGCCATAATTGTTCCACTAAACCAGGTTACTTTGAACCAATTTCGACTATCATTAATTTTACGTTATATTCATTCATGACACATTCCGAGTTGTTTGATATATAACATGCCATATCTTATTGAAAATTTTTGAGGGGGTCATATGTGTAACATTAGAGGACATGTCATTATATTAATTACAACCATTTTATAAATAATTCAAAACACTGATAGCATAAAGCACCTTTCGGTACTTAATAATTGCCACTAGACGGTAAGGGAGAGTGGGGGGGGGGTAACAGGAACGCTTTTAGAATTTTATTATGTAAATTATTTGATTTCTTTGATTTAAATTTTATGAATTTTTGCCTATTTATTTTCTAATTTGAAAGCTGCATTTTTTATTTTGAAAAGATTATTTTTTCAATTGAAAACTACATTTTAGCAATTGCAAAAAGCTGTAAGTTACTGATTGACCACCTCAGTTATCCGATAGAGTAACTGTTTACGCGTATTCAGTCGAGCTCTTTTAGGTGATCTGAAAGGTAAAAATGTAAACGGTTTAGATCAGGGGACCTCGGAGAAGCCAAGCGATGGGACCTCCACGACCAATGCATCTGTTGGGATAATGCATGCGTAGCTCACTAGGTCTCTCAGACGCGCCTGGGAGACCTCTAGCGGCAGTGAAACTAAACTTGACGATTCCCTCTTTCCAATGGAATGCAGATCGTTTATCTACTTGACATCGGATGAAGACTTGATACACCTATAGATATAGATTCATATACCAGTTATGACTTAAAAGGACATCAACAATATTACACATTGTGAATCACTCTATAAAACATAAGAGTTATCGTGTTGTTATAGAGGAATGTAATTATTTTTTTCCAGCGTTATATGGAAACCATGTTGAGAGAATACCGTGTTATAGGAGGGTTGATTGTATTTCCAAAAATTCGATTTTATTCGAGATTCCCTTTCCTAATCCTCCATTAATCCCAACAGCATTTTAGGGGTTGTCCTCAGAAGCACATACTTTTTCTTTTACAAGTATGCTTTGTTTCGTGTTCTGGGTTAGCTTCCTCCAGGCGAGCTTCAAGCAGCAATTGAAGAAAATCTTTTCTCGGCTAGAAATATAAGAAAAACACTGCTAGTTTTATATTATAAAATGGTTCAAACACAAAGCACTGTCCTTATGACGCCGAGAACTTAATCAGATTGAAGGAAAACAAAACTACTATTCCGCAAGATAACAGTTTATTAATAAGCATATGATATACATTTCGGCCATTAGGTACCCATCATCAATATGGATAAAGAATTATAACGTCGGAAGCCATTTATATAAACATGGGCTGTTAACATTGCCCAAATATGCTTATTAAACTGCTATTTTGTGGAATAGTGGTTCCGTTTTCTTTCCATCTCTTAAACAGTTACACAAATGGGATTTAATTTGATATATGGATTGAATCGCGTGTAAAGAAAAAAATATATGGAAAGGAAAGCGACAACGCTGATTAATAATACGAAAGAACATAGCAAATGAATGGGAAACGAAAACCGAAATAGACTGGACAGTGAATAGGCTGTATCCGAATGAATTTGATTTAAGTTTAAATTAATAATAATAATAATTAATAATAATAATAATAATAATAATAATAATAATAATAATGTAACAACAACAGGGAAGATCCCTTCAGATGGAACCTGAAGGAAAAGCCCCGTGTTGCCCCCTACAGGCCAAAGCCCAGAACATGGTTGATGAGTGAAACATATAAAAAAAGAGAAAAAAAGAAGAAAAAAAACAACATTGGCTAACAAAGCCAAGTCGATCAGAAAAAACAAAACGGTGAAAACAAAGATAGAATCAATAAATAAATGATTAGACAATACAATATACAACCTCTGACAATTAAGTTCGGTGAATGACGTCACACCCTAATCTGTGCGAGCTTTGCGCGAGTAACAATGCATGTGAATACAAGCCCAGTCAGGTCACGTTTGTGCGTGCAATGGTTATAGCAGATGCTAGTTTCTTCAGTTGAAGGTGTAGTGTGAGCACGTAACTGGATAATGGATCAAAGAGGAACACTGCCGTAATCGTGCAACAGTTTCTGGCCAACAAAGGGGTCGTATCCATAGCTCATCCACCTTATTCACCAGACTTGGCACCGGCAGACTTTTTCTTGTCCCCACGCCTGAAACGGGCCTTAAAGGGACACAGATTTGCAGACATTCAAGCAAACGTGAACTTAAAGCCATCCCTAAGGAGCTTCCAGGACTTGTACGCCCGATCCCAAAAGTGTATTGCCTTCCAGGGTGATTATTTCGAAGGACAATAAAGTAAATGTGGCTCTATCTGTTTTGTATTTTGTTGTGTAAACTCATTCACCGAACTTAATTGTCAGAGATTGTATAATTGTTTAAGTACAAATATATAAACATGAAGAAAAAAAAAACTTAAGAAAATAAGTACAAATGCAAACTATTGGCAGCAGCCAAGTTTGTCTTTAAAATGGTTAAAATAATTCTGAATTAATTTATTCACCGGGTTAATACGCGCAATATGTGATCTCCATCTAAAAACAGAATCAATTACATAGCCCCTACGGGACATCCTAAGGGATTAAAAATTAAAATCAGGTAACAGAACTGGCACAGCGATTCTGCTATGCCAAATACTAAGCAAGATGTTAAACAAATACTAACTATGCGATTTATATTAAATTCAACCAGCTTATAAGTAAAAAGATTCAAGGATTTTAGATGATTAAGAAATTATTAAAGCTACGCCATTTGCGTTGGATTTTATGCAAAATTTGGATATTACCTCCAAACCATATCCAAACGCAATAAGTGAATTTAGGAATCAAACGCTTTAAACAATATATGAAAAGTTTTAATATCCTGAAGACCAGTACAATCCTTCCAATCTTCAATACCATGATATAGTTTAACATCATCTGCGTACAATAATATTCTAGAATGATAGGGCGCCAACACCAGTGACAAGGAGAACAAATATGTTAAACAGTAGAGGCCCCAAAGGAGAACCCTGAGTAAACTCCACTTTTGATGATAAAAGTCGGGCCCGGTTGAACTTGAAAACGCATAGTAAAACTTCTATCTTTAAGCATTGTACTGAACCAATCCAGGGCAGATTTAGATAAACTAATATAAGATAACTTCGTTAACAGTAGGGAAATGTTTACTTTATCAAAGGTCTTTGAAAAATCTAGGAAGAGGGCATCGACCTGCTTCCTATTATCCAGATGCATAGTAACATAGTGCATAAATGTTGCAAGATTAGTCTGAGTGCTTCTATTGGCACGAAAACCATGCTGTTCATCCGGAAGAAATGGCTCAACATAATTTGTCAGTTGATCGGCCACCAACGACTGTAATAACTTAGATGGAAATGAGATAATAGTAATAGGCCTATAGGCCTTTTGAGCAGATGGGTCAACTTTTTTCAGAATAGGCTGTATAAGCACTCTTCCATTCAGTCGGAAAACGTCCTAACGTCAAGGAAGTATTAAACAAATGCAAGAAGGGAGCTAACATTCCTGAAAAACATACCTTAAAAATGTAATCTGGAATGTTAGGCAAGGTGCAAGCTTTAGATGCCGAAAGTCTTTTGAAACGATCTAGAATGGACAGACAACATCTGAAACTGAAAGGTAGAGTTAATACGTTGCCAACATTTAGCAAGATCACCATCCTCTGTAAGTGCATCATCATTATCCAAGAATGGCCTCCTCCTGGCTGTTATTTACAATCTGATCATGCCGCAAAATGGTGTCATCAGTCTTATTCTCCCCACTGGAGAGTCGATTTGACTCATGCAGCTTTCCAACAACAACGACAGGAGCACTCCTTCAGGCCAAATAGAAAGGTCGAAAAGAATATCAAAATCATCCCTCAAAAAAAAACCCACAAATGAGGAGTAGGTATGAAATTTTGTTTTTAACTTTATGCACTTAATTAACGAAGGGAAAAGGTCGACTACAAAGTCGCAGAGCTGTTTAATTGAAATCGTCGGTTGAAGACGAGTAAAAAACAGTCTTTTGTCCTTCTTATTAACATTAGACGCTTTAATCAGTCTATCATTTCTCACATTAGAACCAATAAGCGCAGTCTTAGGCCTTTCATTCCTATGTGTACCCATTCGACTAGAAATTGGCGGAATTATACGATTTTTAGTAAGCGACTCATTCTTCTTACTAGCATAGCATATTGAAGCACTACCAGGAACTGCCGACTTACACGGAGCAACAAAATGAGTGGGTGGCGCATTTAACGCATACAATTTATCCTTTAACTCTAATGCACATACAATTTTGTCTATCTTTCTATTTATCTCTACATTATCATTCTGTAGCTTTGTCGCCAGAGTAATAAATTCATTAACAGATTTAATTAACTCCTCAACCGCTACCACTAATTGACTAACATTAGACTTATCTTGGATGCCAGAAGCACACAAAGCGGAGAAACAGCTCGTTAGGCTCATCAGTTCCTGCCGTACTGTTGCTATTATCTTCAACACAACTGGAACAACGCCATGTTGCCTTAATCCGTTGTACTTCCATCTTTAGCCACATTCACACATTTTGCATGAAACAAAATGTGGCAACCTGTACAAGCTACCGACCATGTATAAGGCTGCCGACCATGTATAGAATCATTGCAAGCCGGGCAAAAACCAATAGTACCCTGCCTCCCTTTTTATCCTTTGCCATAGAAAGGGAGCGAAGAGAACACGCGTCCGTCCCAAGACTCCACCTGGTGAATAATATTATCTAGCATTCTTTAGAAGTGCCCGAAGACGCGGGTTCGAACCCGGCCGAGGACGAGGATTTTTTCAGGGAGACAATCCTGAGATCACGCACTTACTTCGGAAGGGATGTAAAGCCGTTGGTCCCGTGTAGTCGTTTGCCGGCTGCACGTTAAAGAACCCTTGCGAGGCAAAATTTGCGGCCCCTATAACGCCGTCCTGAAATGACCATGGCAGTTGAAAAGGACGTTAATACCAAACAAACCAAACCAACCAAAACATTCTTTAGAAGTAAAATTAACACCTTGTAATTGGGTTTATCAATTTCCGAATCCAAATTTAAATGAACTTTACAATAGCTATCGCACAGGCAATGAATGACAAATATTAAAAAAAAAATACATGCTTTATCTACCTCTGGTTCCGTAATTCTCGCTTTTATTACATCTTCTAAAATATTGGCAAAATATCTTAATTTATTATCCGGTAGAAATCCACTAAACATCTTAAAGAGTCTCACTGAAATAACTGAAAGAAAAGATAAGAAATATTTTATAGTCAATGAAAATAAAAATAATTGTTATAAGCAACATGAATGCCAGAAAAGAACCGACATGCCAACAAAAATATTCTCGATGGAAGCGAAAAGACTTGTTTAGCATTTTGGATGAATTCGTTATCAGGATTTTCTAAAGAATTGATCTTGGTACCAAAGGAACACGTAGCAATGACATCAACAGAAAACGCCGAAGTGCATCTAGAAAATGAGAAAAACCGACATTTTTTTAAACTAAGAAATTAATTGGAGAATGTAGATTTCAAATTAAGATAATTAATTTGAATCCGCCATATTCTAAGCTATTTCAATGATTTTATTGTAAATATCTAACTTAAGTAAATACCAAGTAAATCTACTAGAACTGCATTATACAGGGTGTCCCGTAATGAGTAAACGAAAATTTGGTAAATGGTAGTATGGGTGATTCAAAGCAAAAAGTTCGTATGAACATGGGTCCGAATTTGAACGATAACTAAGATATGAACAGAAAAATGCCGCCACGTAGATCAACAAATCAATAAATAACTCGTATTCTATAACATCTAGAATGAAGAAATTTTGAAGGGAATAATGGCGTACATACAAACTGTATTCCGTTAAGATTTGCCAAATTTTCGTTCATTCATGACGGGACATCCTGCATAGTCTATCCAAGAAAAAAAATGAGGTGTGGTCACCACCCGACTTTCTTATACGTAAATGTCCTGGTCCAAATACAGAAAAAAATTAAACTGTCTAAAATGGCTACTTCCGATAGAAATTTTGAAAAAGTTTGTGAATAAAAGTTACTTCAAATTAGCTTCTAAACACCTTGGTATAGATTCCAAATTTTCCTATAACATCTTTCGCCTATATTAGCAAAAAACTGGATTTTGAAAAGAGTAAAACTGGTACTTCCAGTTGGAATTTTGAAAAATTTCGTTAACAAAAGTTGTTTAAAATTAGCTTCTAAATACTTATGTATACTTCACAAATTTTCCTATACAGTCTTATTTCGCCTGAATTAGCCAAAAACTGGATTTTGACAAGAGTAAAACTGGTACTTCCGTTTGGAATTTTGAAAAATTTTCTTAACAAAAGTTGTTTAAAATTGAAATTGGAACACTTTTTAATCCCATAAAAATTTTCATAAACGCAATGTTTAACGAGATATTTCAAAACTTATATTTTGGCGCTGGAGTAAACTGATACTTCCGGTTCACCGATTCTACTGGAAAACTAATCAGACTTCCCGAGGAAGATTATAATCTTAAGTTTAAAGTTTGGTCTCGATAGCTTTAGCAGTTTGGACGCTATCGTGGACACACACAGACAGACATTTTCCAGAAATCACTTTTTCGTAATCTAGGGACCCTAAAACGTGAAGATCAGTGAAAATCTGAGGTCGAAATTTTTCGTGATTACAATACTTTACTTTCTATGTATAAGAAAGTAAAAACAAAACTGCGATTGTACCAGATTAAATTTTTGATTAAATTTTTAGACATTCTTTAGTATTTAATAGAAAATTGGGAATTCTGAAATTGAAAGTCCGTAATTGGACACTTCCACTATTTATTTGGATGGTCAGATTAAAAACAACCGTTGCGTAACGATTATTTTGCATTATTCCCGTCGTTAATAAACGAATTGTATAAAAATTAAATTGTGTACTTTTAAATTTTATGAACCTTTACTCAAGTTATAAAATTTTGTTATATGTAATAAAATATATACTCACTCTCTGGCATCAAATGGTTGATTTTCGCTTTCAAGTTTTTCTAAGTGATTCACGAGTTGCTCGCAGCATTCCTCTATTAAAAGTATCATCTAACGAAGAAAATGAGAAAATGTGTTAGTACAGGTTTAAAGATCAATTAGGGTAACGTAAGCAGTCAATTACTTGTTTCATTTTTTCCGAAGTGAACGTAGGCGTCACGATGTTGCGGACGTTTTTCCATTCTTCGTCTTTCAATGCAGTTAAGAAATTCGTCATAATGTCATCATCTATATCCAATATCTGTATTGAATGAAAACCAGTTGATGTTCAATATCTATGTTGAATGAAAGTTCATATAACATTTGGAACAGTTATTATAATCAAATTCCGAACTGACTCACCATTCTGTTACGGAATATGTTGAAGTCTTTCACTAGTACCTTCCGTATTAGGTCAGGTTCAGCAACAAATAACATGGGATTTCGTCCAATATAAGCACTGAAAAGAATTTTAGGAACCTTTAAGCATTAAGTCTTCTTAAATTATTATGCATATTTTGTATACAAACAACAGGTTACCCAAAAATTCTTCCATGTTTTTTGTATTCTCTTGAATCAAATTCTTCTACAGTCTATTAAAAGAAATGGAAAATTAATATTTACACCTTGTAATAAATACAGAGGTTGAGTCAAAAGTAGTGGCCTACTCGTGAGGGGGAGGGGGGGGTGAGTTTGACGAATTCTGGACGAAGACCATTTAGCACAAGGGTATATCGCAGTTTATTAAGAGAAGAGTGGGAAGAAACGTCAGTCCGAATTTGAATGCCATAGACATTGTGCCACCTGCGTCAGCCAGTGTAAAAATATGGCAGAAAAATTGGTGATACGCGGGCTCCTTCGTCACTATTGGAAAAAGGGGATCGGTGCGCGAGCAGCAGCCGCGCAAAATTTGCAGGGTGGAAGGTCAGGGTGTGACCAATGAACTTACAGCATGACGGTGGTTCTCCCGATTTTCGTCTGGACACATGGGCCTGGAAGATGCGCCAAGGAGCGGAAGACCCAAAGAAGTCCTATGGCAACAAGTGGAAGCCAACCCAGGCAGCACCACCCGTGGACTAGCGGTGGACATAAGGACATCACAATCGTGTGTGGTTCGACATCTGCACGCCATGGGAAAGGTCAACAGGAGCTGCCGAGTTGTCCCCCACGAGCTGACGCCCGCGCAAGCACAAAACGGTTGAAGGTGTCGTCAAGTCCTGGAAAAAATTCGAGATTGCCACATCTAGCATACAGCCCCGACCTGGCACCTTCTGACTACCATCTCTTCCGGTCCATGGCGCCCTTCCTGCGTGGAGGGCACTTCACCAATGTCAGTGAGGTTGAAGACTCCGTGCGTGACTTTTTCGCCCAGAAACCGGAGAAGTGGTTCCGCGAGGGCATCCGCCAACTGGCTGATCGTTGGATGAAGACCATCGAGCATGATGGACTCTACTTTGAAGATTAGCAATGAGTGGTTCCTGTCTTGTGCCCATTTAAAAGTTGGTGCGGTGGTCGGCCACTACTTTTGACTCAACCTTTGTAAAATTAAAATTAGGGTTCAAAGTTGTAATTTATTATAAAGAAATTTTCAGAGCCGAAATCCGACCCCAAGAAATGGGATACATATGGGAGAGATAATCCGTGAACATATATGAAAATCATTCAAGTTCGAAGTCTGCGTCGAGATAGATATTGGAATCAAATCAACATTTAGCATATGGTCCTCTATACAAGATATTGTAGCTGAAAAATTCTACTTTGGTTATTATATGAAACATGTAGACGTCCCGTTATTGTTTTAAAAACAATGAGCATACTCTATTCATTCGTTAAATTAAAGGCTTCATTTGAAAAAAAAAATGCATCAAAGCACTGTTTTCACATCTGATCGTTTGAGTCTAATTTGAATGTTGATGCATTGACTCCTGTTGGGTAAAATACTATCATTAGCCGCACTCAAAAAATAAGTTAAACCCCGGTTTTAACGTTTTAGAGTTTTTTTAGTTTTAAATATTCTGACGTCACCTTAGCTCTAAAACCAAAAACCTTGCAAAACACAAAACCGCGGAATTTTTCTTTTCATAAACGTTTTTCATAAAACCGTGGTTTACACATACCCATAGCAATCCAGCCTCGTTCTAAGATCTCGATCGCATTTACAGGCTGTAAGTTTAAAGCGCACATTAATCGTCTAAGTGACTGTACGCGATTAGTGTTCCATTCAGTTATTTACAGATACATAATATTTGACATTAAATTTTGTACACTTCCCCCTAAACGTTTGCCAGCCAGGGAGCGCCAGTATGTAAGACCCACAAAATGGAACCAGATAATCATATCCAAAGCCCCCATAACCTTACGAGTGTAGCTATTGTCAAATAGCATGTATACAAGTAGTCAAAAAGAAAAACTACCATACAAATTACTTGATGGGCTGATAATGCCTGCATAGGAAGTCGTGGGATAAATGGGCCCAAATGAAAAAAAAAAACAGTCCTTCCGAATGCATGTCATTTTTTTTTTTTTTTATTATTATGACTAAGAACTCAGCAACCCGTTGTTTATTGAAAAACCCATCGTTTTGCCTTTGCAAGCTTAAAGAGAAAAAAATTCTGGAAAACTCTGGAGTAAAACAACATGAAGTGTCGAAAAAAAACAAAAAAACTAAAACAGTATAAAAGGATAAATGTTTAGCTTAACTCAGTCCACTGCAGAACTCTCCCACAGGGGGTAGTTGGTCTCATCATCCACGTTGACCAGACGGGTTGGGAGGTGCATTTTTGAGCTTCTGCCAGCTTTTTACGAAGGCTACAAGGTCTTAGTAGCATCCGGGACCGACGGCTTAACATGCCCTTCACTGTGGTCGCCCATCCAGTAACTAGCCGTGCTGAGCGATGCTTAACTTCCAGAGCTGGCTTGCTCTGCGAAAGCCCGCTGGCCCACGGCACCCCCCAATTAGACCAAAAAAACCCCTGTGGGAGAGGCCTATGTTTTGCAGTGGACTGAGAAGGCTGTACAGTATATTATAATAAAAAGGCAAAAAATTAACGAATCTATTGCGGACATACGAATGTATCCATGCAAAATTTCCTAATGTTTTGCTGAACACTCTTAAAAAGTTTACGAGTGGAAAATAAAAAAAATGGCAAATTATATCAATATTCGGAATGTTCTTAAAAATAAAAAAGCTGCACGATTTTATTATAATGCAGGTACACTACCTTGCCAAAGCCATGGGACACTCCTAATTTACATAATTTAAGTGTTGATCCCAACCACAGCCTACTATATAGGTAACAGCCTGCTCAATCGACACGATTTCCATTGAAATCTTAAGACCGCCTTAGTTCAACGACTTCTCACGTGAGGGCGCTTTTAGTGGGGGAAAACCTTGGTAACAACTGTGTTTACCAAGAGCTACAGCTGATCAAGTCTTTAAGTGTCAAAATGAAACAATATTCCTAGATATTAATATGCACCATTAACAAGCCAAAGAATGTTACTTTTCAAAAAAAAAAATGCGACATGTTATAAAAATTTTTTTTAACAATTATATAAGATTAAGTATTAAATAATGTTAATATATAAGATTGATATATTAATATATAAAATTAAGATTATATATTAATAATATATAAGATTAATATTTATTATTATTATTTTTTTTTTATTTTTTATTTTTTTATTTTTATTTTATTTATTGATTAGTAATCCAGTATATTATATATTAATATATATACAAGATTACATATATATGTAAATATGCAGCCTGTAGGCTAACCAGTATAAAACAATAGAATGGTAGCAGTGGTAAGGCTTTTTCAATACTAAAAAGGCTTTCTTCACCCTAAGTGCCTTTATAACCAGGCACTCTACTTCACCCTAATTAAAAGCGCCCTCCTCCTTTACTGCGGTGAAACTTGGAAACGGTCGATTGAACAGGCTGTTATCTATATAGTAGGCTGTGTCCCAACACTACACGAAGTTACTCGCATGCTGTAGGAATGGCTCAAAGAGAGCAGCTTTGGGACTTCGAGAGGGGTACAATTATTCGGTCCCTCCTTGCAGGCAAAAGTGTTAGACGCTTGTCCTGCTAAAGATTCCCAAATCATCCGTTCAAAACGTCATCCGGGCGTGAAAAAATAAGAGTACGACAAGTGTTCAGCCCAGGACCGGAAGACCTAAGTTTATGTCGGCCAGAGATTTTGCAGGGTGGTCACTGCAAACAAGATCCTTCACAGATTCCACTGGGACAACTGTAAGCACCAGGACTATTCGCAGGGAACTGCATTCACTGGGTTTTCATGGCAGAGCTGCGGCCCACACATCCCCATCAGCATCTGCAACGCAGCGAGGAGATTGCAATGGTGCAAAGAGACGTCACTGGACTCTGGAGCAATGGCAGATAGTTGAATGGAGTGACGAGTCACGATTTACACCATCTGGCAATCGAATGGGAGGATTTATGTATGGCGAATGCCCGGAGAAGGTGATATGGCAATTTGTGTGGAGCCCACAATAAATTTTGGCGGAGGGTCAGTGATTATGTGGAGGGTGCTTTTCGTGATTTGGTCTGAGTCCAATCGTTCCTGTGGCTGGTCATCTGAACGCGGAGCGTTACCAAGACATCCTGGACAACGCCGCACTCCCTGCTCTCTGGAGCACTTTGGAAATGGTATCTTTTCTCTTTCAACACATAATGCACCTTGCCACAAAGCAAGGGTTGTAGGAAAATAGTTTGATGAAATGGGGGTGCAAGAACTTGCTTGGCCTGCACAGAGCCCCAATCTCACCCCATCGAAGATCTTTGGGATGTGTTGGAGCGTCGACTGCGCGCAGGAACGGAGCGCCTGAAATCTAAACTGTCGAAGTGACTTTTGGCAGAATGGCGAAAAATTGTGATAGCAGCAAAAGGTGGACCAACTAGATACTAACATGCATTTTTCTAAGAGTTTCCATTAAGTTGGTGTCCCTTGGCTTTTGGCAAAGTAGTGTATGTCCTTCATTATAGCATATTTAAGTGTTTTTACCTCCATTTTCCATATACGCATGGATCCAATTAATGGCCATGGTTTTGATGAATTTACTCCTAGTTTCTTCCAATATCCATAATTCCATGTCGAATAGCTAAAATAAATAAATTTAATACATTATTTAAAAGGAACCATATATTTGTCTTAATACTGATAGTTCGAAGTCTGTTGTACCTCTCCTACCTATGCATAAAATGCATGCCTAAAATAGAAGTTTCTGTTGCAATACATTTAAGGAAATACAGTTAAGGAAAAATATTTGCAAATAGGTAGTATCCGAAGACATGTTTAAGTGATGTTAATGATATCTGAATGACAAGTAAAATTCGTGATATTCATGTGTCCACATGTCACAGTAATGCACATAAAATGCCACTGCACAAACAGCAAAATCACAATTGCTGCTGGTATTGACTGACAACACTGAGTGATAACAGGATGCCTGTATCATTTGGATAGTGGGCTTGCATGAGGCTGGTTGGTCCGCTCGTCAAACTGATTGTCACGTGAACCGTGGAGTACCATGACACGGTGTATTGCAGCATGCAAAGAATTCCGCACGTCAAGAAGACCAGGTTCTGGCCGTCAATTTTGCACCATAGACTGTGAGGACAGATCAGAAGATGTGCGATAGCGGATCCAACCTCAACATCCACAAAGATCATGCAATGTACGCGGCCGTTTCTAGCAAGAGCAGTGTCCCGCAGGACCATTCGGAGACGTCTGAATGAAAGTGGACTACAGGCACGACGTCCTCTGCTCAGATTACCATTGATACCGTTCCACCGTCAAGCACGTCTTCTGTGGTGTAGAGAACGAAAGGATTGGAAGCAGGAATGGCGGCACATTTTTTTCTCGGATGAATCAAGGTTCACTCTCGGTCACAAGGATGGACGCATAAGGACATGGCTTCCCATTCGGCACTCTTGTGAAATTCCATAGAGGTCTGATACCAGGATTTATGGTGTAGGCAGCTAGTGCTTACAACTCCAAGACCTGTACGGTGTTTGTGTATGGTACAATGACACCCCACCAGCATGTCCGTGAGATCCTTCAGCCCCATTTTCTGCCATTTCTCTAACCCATATACCGCAGCCATTGTTCAACAGAAGAGGATGACGGCACCATCGAATTCCCGCCCGCCTGAATACCAGAGGGAACCACACCAGCTATTGAACTTATATAGATCCTTTTTTGTCAAATGCGAATGCCTAATTTGTAGATCACAACTTAATAACAAAATATTTTTCATGTAAAAACAGTTTACATAAAGTTTCCATATCCAGTAGTGTATATATTGGGTTGTGTCATAAGTATTAGCCGATTTCGCTTAGGCTACTTTGCATGAGCCCTACGGTGCATATTATAACAGGAACTACGACAACCCCCTACAAAATAGGTGGGACTGGTGTAGAAGTTATTCCAGTAGTTGCACGTGTAGCGGACCAGACTAGTTATTTTGCACGAATACAAACTTGGACGGAATGTGCGGGACGGAATGTTAATGGAGCATGAGGTGCCTACACGACTAGTGACAAATGTGTAGATTATTTGCTTAGTTAGGCGTTGGTGATATGGACATTAATCGTAAGCCAGGAGACGTGTGTCCGGTAAAGTGCGATACCGAACAGTTACGGCAGAAAGTGGAACAAAAACTTCCACTGTACGTGAGCATACATTAACACCGGCAACTGTACCCCGACTCCTGATAAAAATGGGCAAGTCGAAAAAGCTGGACCGTTAGGTTCCACATGCCCGCAACGAAACACTCCAATGCTTGGAAACGTCATTACCCTCAAACATCGTGAGGCTCTAACAGTTTCTGCATCGCGTCGTTACTGTAAGCTCGCTGGTGAATTGTGTAGGTCCAAAACTCCAAGACGGTCGTCCACCTATGTCTTTTGCAACCCAGAAAAAAATAAATGCTTTGGGGTACGAGGTTCATATAGTTAAATTAATTTAAGATATTAAATCCAGAAAATTTTTGAAAATTATTTGAATATACTTTATGGCAGATAGCTGCTATAACCGACTGATAATTATTTAGCTCTGTATCATAGTTACTAGTGTTAATCACGTTCCATTTTAGAAAATGAATTCTATGGAATATAAAGTTTCTATTTAAGTGTTTTATACAGAAGATAAATTATATAAGCGTTCGAAATTCTATTCTTAAAAATAAGCCAGACTCTCATTACATTTGACATTTTTGACGATTCCAGATTTCAAAACTTAAATTTTCTTGTTTGTAAACTTACTGTCAAGTATGCACTCTAAAACAAACAATCGTCCGTCCACATTAATATTTGAAAGTTGAAAGCTTCAAGACGGTAAAAATAATAATAATAACTAACTTAATACACAGTTATAAAATTAATTGAATGAACAATGCCATCACGTGGAAGTTGACTTACTAATAGAAGGCAAGAAGTAAACCTAGGAGAAGTGCCAACCAAGATGGAAAGTGAGAAATCGAATCGACGAGTTGCTCAGCCAACGTCATTGCTTCCTTTAGTTCATAGTTGCGAGAGATTTCAACGTCCGTGAAGAATGAAAGAAAAAGATAAGTTACCTATGCAAGTAACGTCAAATTCATAGGAGATTATACCAAAAAAGATAATAGCAGAAACTCTTCGATAAAAAGCGAGAAAGCGATCGCAGCACACTCTAGCGGTTCGCAGTTATAACTAAACAAACTACTTATATTTCAAGCATGAGAATTTTGATACATACTATTTAATACTTTTAGATCTTGAAAACGGCTGGAAGAGAAAGTATTTGTGCTATTTATGGATGTGAATAAATAGAGACGACAAAATAATACGGGATGTTTCTACAGGTTTCGGGTTGTCCATCAATTACTTAACGGAAACTTGTCTCATTTTTATCTCCTTCTGCCCTCCCTATAACGTATCCGAAATGCCTTAATTTTACGTCATATAAAGAAAACCAATCCCAAAAGGAGTCCAAAGAAGGGAAAGAAGAGGAATGGGAGCCAGAATAAACAATTTATGATGAAGTGGGGACTAGTGGCACTTCCAAGGATGATAAAAAAAAAATAAAGAAATTGTAGAGCATTTAATCTTGAGAAAAAAAGTAAAAAATAAGTTAGCTAGATTTTAATGCCTGAATTTTATCTGCAGAGGGTGCTTATGAAAATTAACAATAGATTAGACAAAATCAATACAAGGTATGATCTTAAGGTTCTGGAAAAGCATGGTCTATGCACACGTGCGAACTCCATTGTTGTCTGCTGTATTTACTGAAGAGTCGATTTTTGCACGCTCTAGTGCATGACTTTGTATGCAACTCCAGCTTAACAATATATTTTAACAATCGTACATCGTAACGAAACTGTCAGCTAATGTTACGTATTTGTTGCTGAACCCGTACCATTAGCTGATAGCTTTGTAAACTTTTGCAATACTAGCGCCAGCTGTTGATCGCTTACTGAATTGCACATCGCAACCCGAGATTTTCCAGTTTAAAGGATAAATGGCACCAAAAATATCGCTATCGAGCTAATAAATAATCAGAAAGAATGTAACATAAAAAAGAAAACAACAAGTTTTTATGGAAAAAGTTACAAATTTTTTAAGAAAGAGGCAAAAAATAGCCGAAATGGGCCCCCCCTCCCCCCATTCAAAACGTTAGCTGTGCGTGACGTCATCTTTGCCATCGTTGCTTGTAAATCGCGCTACGGCCTGTAAATCTCGTCGGCCTCGGTTAGCAAAGCTGACGTCATAAACAACGCTATCGAGGCCAACGAGAGACAGGCCAGGGCACTCAAAAGTCACCTGATCATCGGAGGGCAAGAATGAGATACGCGCTAATGAGATACGCGCATGTGCAATAGAACTTCCGGAGGGCAAGAATATTAAAAATGGCTGCACAAAACGGCGAAATGCAGCTGCTAGAGCAGAAAAGTTTTTTTTTTAATTTGTAAGTAAAAAAAATAGTACTACTCTAAAATATTTTTATTCTTTAAATGTATTATTAATTACTGTTATTGTACTAATCTAGTTAATATAAAACAAAAAACTGATTTTCTCATCTTGAAAAATTTGAATGTGGATGCATTGTCATTACGGAGATATTTATAAATCCCAGTTTAGGTAGATTATTTAATTTCTGATCATTGAGTCTTCATAGCGTACTCCAGTGATCTGGAGAGTTCTTCTTCAGGTACAGAGGGTAGATCATCCCTTGGGTGATGATCTTGACGCCTATTCTGCGAGAAAATTTTGCGCCATCCCAGTGATAAATAACGACCGCTATGAGATGACAGTAGCAGCTGGGACCGACGTCTTTACGTGCCCTCCAAGCACAGCGGGTACAAAGATAGAAATCACTGGTAGGGGTCCAGCCAGTGGCTCTCCCCAGCTGCTGGGCATCCAGTGCACTGTGTTACCTCATTGCTGGTCCCAGAAGCCGTCTCACCCAGCAACAGGTCCATCAAGCCACTGGCTTGAGTGAAATGACAGCTGTCACCCAACCAGTGACTGGCCGCGCTAAAGATTGCTTATCTTCACTGAACAGCGAACTGATCAGTGAAACAACTAGGTCACCACCAATCCCTATCTGGAGATGAATGACAGCACCATTATCTGTTGTAGCATTATCTACTCTCTACTCATGGAAGTTATCCTTTCTCTGACTCCCCTAGATATTTATATCCAGGGAATTGCTAGAAAAAGTTCTTATCGTCTGGGTCATCAAGGGCTATGGGTAGACTTCCCTGGGGTGAAATCTCATACCATCATTAGCAGGATTATGACCAGCAGTATTTTGCAAATGCCCTCCGATATTGCGGAAACTCGTACCTTCCCTGAGCTCTCGAGTGAGGTCATCATAGACCCCATGGTAGAGCAGCGAGGGGGGAGTTGGCATTTTCCTAAGGGTGCGATCATTTGGTATACGGATGGCTCCCGACATCATGGTTACTCTGGCCTGGGTGTTTACTGTGGTGAACCCAAAACCCTTCGCTCTCGTCGACTTGGTCGGTGGGTCACAGTCTTCCATGCAGAGATGTTAGCTATTATTTACTGTTTACAGATATGTATAGATAAACTCTACGTTTGTAGAAAAATCTTCATACTCAGTGACAGTCAGGCGGCCCTCAAGGCCATTAAATCTTCCAAGATAACTTCTAAAATTACCTTGTAATGTCGTCAACTCCTACAGGTTGACTCTCCAAAATAGCGTTACGTTATTATGGGTCCCTGGACATAAAGGTATAGTTGGAAATGAGGTCGCAGATACCTTAGCAAAACAAACATCTCTTAGCAGAACCTTTTTGCGGTATTTCCAAAAATTAATAAATTAATAACATCTCTTATCAAGCGATGACAAAAAGGTGGGAACAGATCACTGATCAAAGACATGCTAGACTCATGATTAAGAAACCTATTCGTAGTCTAACAACTAGTATTCTGCAGCTTAGTAGGAATAAATTACGGGTTATCATGGGCTTTCTTACAGGTCATGATTTACTACGAAAACATTTGCATAGAATGGGGATCCTCCAGGAGAAACCACTATGTTTAAGGTGTAATTTGGCGGATGAAACTGCCCATCATATTCTTTTTGAATGTGTCGCTTTGGCACATTTTCCTCACCTCACCATAAATTTCACTTTTCTTGAGGACATTCACCAGGAGAAATTCCGCTTTCTTATCGAGTCTGGCTTCCTGTAGGTTCTCCTAGGTTTATGGGTCTTGGCGCAAAATTCCCTCGTTGGTGCCTAGGTTTATCTCTGGTTTTCCTTTGATTAACCTACCCGCTCTTATAAGATAAGATAAGATAAGATACTCTCTAATCCCTGGTTGTAGTAACGTTTTCTTTTTGTAACGCCAATATTTTTTTAATTAGAATCGTTTTTGTTCATGAATGTGTAATTTGTACTTCTTTGCTAATAGATGAAGATCGACCTTCTTTAGTTTTATTAAATCTTTCTCTTGAAACACGAACGTATTTTTGTCGTTGTTAGAATAACGCTAGCGCTTGCGATGCATTCGCTATCCAATCTTCCTTTGCGCTTTGCCCTCCGGAAGAGAACAGCGCATGCGCCATGACGTCGTGCTCCTTACTCACTGACCTATATAAATAACTGGGTGGCGCTTCCGGCGAAAAACTTGACGCCACCGGAAGTTGCCCTTACTATGATGGCGGATGGCATGAAATCTCATCGTGTATGCAAAGTTTGTTTGATTGTTGGATCAATTCTGATTTTTAATGCCAGAAACAGAGCATTGTAAAGGTAAACAAAGTAAACTTAACAATTGGTCAAAGTAAAATGTTAATTAATTAAAAATAAGCTTTTAAATATTTTAAATCAAATCTTTAATGTGTGTAAGGTTGGATTAAGCAGTCTCTGTTTCGTAAATATTATTTACTTTATACTCTGCCAAACCAAAAAGATAATATTTAATTATATTAGTAAACAATTTTAATTTTAAATTTTCTTATCAAATTAATTATATTGGAATAATCTCGAATAAAAAGTCACAAAAAATGTCATAAACTATTGCCCCTACCAGTATGGCGTCCAGTGGCGTCACCCTTCTTAATCCTCTTAATGAGGGATGCGCCATCCAGTTATTTATATAAGTCCTTACTGCGGGAGTTTTTGACAAAATTCAAAATGATTTATATTACCGGAAGTGGCCTTTAAATTATGATTTCTCTATTAAAAATGAAAGTAAAAAAATAATAAAATTGATATTTAGTATCAGGAAAGTATTCAAAACTATATGAAATCAACTTCCGATTTGGTGTCATTTGCCCTTTAAAGGTGCTTTCCAATAGCTCCCTTTTTGCTTGAAGCTTTGAGCGTTTTGCGTGTGATTTTTCAAGCTCAAGCTATCCTAAACACCAGGTTGATATGCGCTAGTTGCGTGAAGCGAGAGGAGTTTCAAGCTGCTTTTCACTTCAAGCTTTGATTTTAAAGAAACTTGCTGCTTGGAAATGACCTAAGCACATGCGCACTACACTCCTTTCCCTGATGCCTGCAGTGGATGCGTACATGGGGTCGCTATTAGAATGAATACAAAGGAGAATGTATTTGTTTCCCTTTTCTCCTTTGTATTCATGATTTGTTTGAAGAATACCTTCAGTTTATTATTATTTCTTCTTTGAATATTGTAGTATGGTTTAAAAGTTTTTTTAATTAATTATTTATTTCTTTTCTTTTATTTATTTTATTTTATTTTATTTTATTTTATTTATTTATTTATTTATTTATTATTTTATTTAATTTATTTATTATTTATTTGTTTATTTTATAACATTTGATTTATTTATCTACATTGTTATATCCTGTATTATAGGACAAATAAACCATAGGAAGCATCGAAAAAGGTTTGTCCATATAATATGTATACTTCAGGTAGTCAAAGAAAAGAAAATGAGCTTACTGTTTTTAATAATAAAAACTTTAATAAAACATGATTATGTTATATTTTAAGTGTATTTACAGATCTTGCCGCATAAATATTAACGGTAATGTTTAACTAAAGAAAATTACAAATACTGGAATTGGAAAATATATAGTATTCGTAGTAACATTCGGTATTCAATATTTGACTGTACAAAAATATATTTCAGGGATTCATCTTCAGTAATGTTATAGTTTCGTTTTTTAATCGGAATTATTAAAGCAGTTAATTACACAGCAAAGAATTCCTCATTTCCGTTTTTCTAACTGTAAATGTATTGAAGAGGGCTGTAAAAGGACGCTAAAATCTCTTTTGAAAGGAATCTGAAAATAAAAAATTCCAAATTGACATTATGAACTTAACTGAGAGAATGGTAAATGAATTTTTTATAACATCATTATTAAATAATTACAGGCAGGTTGGTCAATTAGTAAACATAGACTATAGTTAAAATAACAAGAAACCAAAACTATATAAAATCAAAAAGCTAGTAATAACAAAATTTACCTCTTAAAAATAGAGATTTATACAAAATTGTTCCCTAAGCACATTTCGGCAACACCGTTGCTATAATTCATCGGAATGTGAATGAGTTGGGGGAGAAAAAAGGAAACAACAGTTAAGAGTAAAGTCCAATCAGGTGCCATTTCGGGTCTGGTTGTCTTTGATGTGGGAGGTGGTTTCTATCGGTGGCTTCCATAACACTGTAGTTAACCAGCTGAAATGACACCTCATTGAAATTTTCTCTTTTACTTGTTGTTTCTTTTTTTTTTCTCCTTCCAACTTATTCACATTCCGCTGAATGATGTCAACGATGTTGGCGAAATGTACATACAGAAAAATTTTGTATAAATCTGTTGTATTATTTAATTATGCATCTTGTTTACACAGTTATAATTTACTACTGTTTAATATCATTATTAAAAGCAACATTTATTCGCGTTTTTATTAAACTATTGAAACATAAAAAACTTACATCTAGACGTAATCAGACAGGATTCAAGCAAACAAGAAGAGGGAAAAAGAAACTGATTGAACTTAAAGAACTTTTTGATAAAGAGGCGGGTAGACATGACCGGACGATAGCAGAAGATTAAGTAGAATATTGAAATTGAAGTTGAAATTGAAAATTGGGACTCGATTTCATTATCCTCCTTCAGCTTCCTTCATTCGCCTTCTTCGTCTTCTGGTATCTTAATTCTCCTCTTTCTGGTCTTACATTCAGTAAGTTCTTTTTACCCTTCTCGTTATTTATCTATAGATGCTATGATATTTATTCAATCAAAACGGAAAAAAAAAATAGAATAATACTTCAGTTTTAGAGCATTTCTTGACACGGAATTTTCTGAATATGTATATCATTCCAATTTTAAGTTCCAGAAGGGCGAATCTCATCCCGACGCAATTCCGTGGGCCATGTCCAAAAGGTAAGTACGTGTAGGGATCACGTGCGTTACGATTTTCAGGAGTAAATCTAGAAAACGAAAAGTAAATTCGTCATTCCTTTCTATAAACAGAAAGCGCAAAGTATAACGAACTGAAAGGAAAGTTTTAACAGTCATGCATGAGAGTTGGTTCTCATGTATTCGATCTTTCTATTTTCTGGGAAATGGACATGCGCGAAATAGAATAAACATATAGCATAAACAAAGAGTCCTGTTATTGATACCCAAAAACAGCTGATCTTATATAAATTTGGGATGTTAAAAACTGAAATGACATTTAAAAATGCTGATTGGTTCTAATTTGTATGATATAAACAATCACCTAATGAAGTTAGTCATATAAAAAAGTCGAGTATTTTCTCTTAAATACAAGAGAAAAGTCAAGCGAAGCCGAAGCGACACAAACTGAAGACAAAACTACGTGAGAAATTTAAACTTTTAAACGTTTTAAACTTAGTTTACCGATTTAGTTTTGCTTGATAAACACATACAATATACCGGGTGTCTCAAAAGGCGCGTGCCAAATGAATTAATTGGTTGCTTTGATTTTGTAGGTGAAATAGTGAAGTAGAGGAATAATGCTGACACCGGAACAACGTGTAGAGCTGATACTTCTTTGTGGAGATCATCACAGAACATCTCGAGAAGCTGCAGACGAATTTCATCGCCGGTACCCTGATATTCCCAAACCCACTAGCTACACTTTTCGCGTGACAGAAAAAAATTTGGATCATGTGAGACACTGTCTTCGAGTGCATGGCGCACATTTTGAACATGAACGATAAGCTTGCGAAACCGTGTGAACATAAAGCCAACATTCATAAACTTTTCATATGGCACGCGACTTTTGAGACACACGGTATTATTCCATGTACACACAATTGCCAATACCGTTTAGCTTTATTGTATATGTGAAAAGATATTGGTCTATATGTAAGTATTAAATTTCGGCTACTATTTACTTATCCATGGTTGAAATACGTAAACGTTCCGTTTGCATAAACAAAAACCAATTGACAAATTTCATTGTTATATTTGAATTCAGCATGTGAAATTCATTAAGAAATGGCACATTTCATTTCCGAAACTGAAAGAAGTTGAAAATTTGTAGATGAGTGTACTCAGCGATAGTAAACAACTTGGAAATGTATGAAGACGATATAAACTTGGTAATCATTCTGTAGACATGGTCATTTATGTGATTATATTTCGAGAATGGGTTCAGGAATATCAATCAGATTAATGTTATGCGGAGAAAAGTCACTGACGTCTTTCTCTGTTAGTTTTTTGGGGGTAGGGCCAGGATGCCAATTTAAGATGTTTCTTTCTTAAAATTCTATTAAATTTTTGGATATTTTTAGAATGAATGACTCATATTATTTTGTCCAACCCCTGTATAGTATTAAGATTTTTTTGACATAATTATTATCTGAAATTAACCATCATTTAGAAAGAGATTGTACACTTAAATTTGTAAGAGAAACTGTTTATATATTTTTGTTACAAACCTCTCTGGATCGAAGACTTTTGGATTCGGATAAAATTCTTCATCGTAATGCATCGATTGCAGCGGAATTCCGACTACCATTTCTTTATTCAGAACAATATTATCTGTTAACTTATATCCATCTACTTGGCAAACTCTGTCTACCCTTAAAAATTAGAGCAAGAAAAGCAATGTTTAAAATTCTATTTTAAGTTTTTTTTTTAATTTATAATATTAAATTTGAAAGTTTATTCAATACCTTCCCAGGGGAGGATACATGCGCAAAGTTTCTGATATCACCATGTCTAGGTACTGCATTTGTGCAATGGCATCGTAAGTAAGCGTATCCTGATTAAATTACAGATTAAAATATATCAAAACAATTCAGTATATGTGGAGATGATAAAATACTTTAACAAGTTAAAGATTTTTCTATCGAAAAATGGGAGGAAAAATTCTGCGACCTGGATTCAAACCAGGAACCTCGGCTGTCATGGTCGACGCCTCTACCAGTTAGGCTATCGCAGACACCCGGACAGCTATGCTGTCTCAAGGTGTCTTAAAGACAACCAAGTTGTCAAGGTTGAAAGCCCAATGGGAGGCGGGCACCTGGTTCACAGATCGAGAATCTGTCCTATCCAACCATCAGAAAGTTAGTGGAACTCGCAAATAAATTAATAACTGGTAGAGACGTCGGCATGACAGCCGAGGTTCCTGGTTCGAACCCAGGTCGCAGAATTTTTCCTTCCATTTTTCGATAGAAAAATCTTTACCTGATGCTTGAGAGGCTTATCTCCAGTTTATAATATTAATTATTATTAACGTAAACAAGTTGTTTAAGAGATCTTTAAGATCATTAAGCCAATTTCGAAGTTGCTTAGAAGATTATTATAAATAATGGACTTATAAGTAATAGTTGATATAAAATTATTTATTCGACATGTTTCGGCCAAAGGCCATCTTCAGGAATAATAGAAATTGACAAAATTGGTATGGGTTGGAGATGGGATGTATTGTCGTGGGAGAGTTTTGGTCTTGGCGAATGAGAAGTTTGGTTGCTGTATATAAACGGCCTTCTTGGGGAATGACGTTGAGTAATATACACATGTAGGTGAGCAGTTATGATGTAATAGGGATGAGTAAAATGTATTATTTATAAGTACACTATTTATAATAATCCAGTAATACAAGAACCACAGTTCTATTAATCTTAGAAGATAAAATATCAGCATTATTATTTGGTTTAATTTTTCCTTATGGTAGTTATGTATAACTTGTTTACATATATTCCTTTAGTGAAGTCAACTTTACAATCGGAATGGCATTTTAAAAGGATGTTACAATTTCGTATGTTAGTACCATCATCCCAATTTAAGATGGAATTCCATTGTAGTTTATAGGAGGGGGAGAAAAATATTACGTTGTTCTTCATCATTTCATCTATTTCTTTGATGAGTTTTTCTTGGCAGTCTTCGTTCAAAGCTAAGTTGTATAGCGACAAACAGAATATCGTGGAAGTTGTCTCGGATCCTGCTATTAAGAAGAGAATCGCCTGGGCCAGTACCTGAGTCTTTGTTAAAACTAAAATGGACAAATACATGTTTTTAATTTCATAATTAAAAGCTTTTACCAAAAAAAACTTTTTAACTTACAAGAGAACCCCACATAGCCTTTTTTTTACGCGCAAGTACACCCTGGAAGCGATAGCGTTGCGCAGCAGTGAAGCGCTCCGGAAGTGCGCAGAGTTCAACAAACATGGTGGAAAGAGGGGAAGCGAACTTCTTAGCGGCGATCGCCAAAGAATTGCAGTTAGAGCACTATTATTAAGCATAAAACCTTAATTTTGCTGTACAATTATTCGTCTCGAAATAATTTATAATACGAGGTAGGCATCCATGAATACTATTTTTATTTAAAATTGTAAAGCACCGCGACACATACGTCCTCACTAACGCAACGTATTACTCGAAGTTGCACATGAAGCCAGACCCGTGTTTGATTACCAAATTACTTAATAAAATGAAATAATAAATTAAGGAAATGGTTATTAATTACTATAGACATTTTGTACTGGAAGGCAATTAGATAATTGTAATAATCTATTTTTAAAAAGTAAGTTTGTTTAGAAACTTGAGAAGCCATTCAATTGCTGTCTGCTGCTGTCTATTTCATCTGAAGTGGACTCGTGCTTATTGCTGTGAGTAGTGGAAGCAAGAAGTTCCATTAAGCGCATTAATACATCTCTTTAACAATGGAGTCCTTGTATGACTACGTGTGCTCAAATTTTTTCGTTTTCGTTGTTTAATCTTGAAAGAAACAAAATTTCGCGCTCTCTTATTTTGCAAGCATCTATTGTAGCTTCAATTGAGTAACATATTTCAATTTGGTGGAAATCTGTGACGTACATGTTCGAGGGATTCCCTTGTTAGTTAAAACTTTCTGTGTAAACTATAATAAAGTCAATGGATTATTCAAATTATTTCGACAGGAAAAATATTCTAAATATTGACAAATTTAAAAATACAAAATTAAATGAAAACAAGTTGACGGTATCTTTTGCTATCTATTTTAATTAAAAATGATATTGCAATGAAATGACAGATTAATTAACAAACAGTTCTACAAATTTCCGAAAGAATTATTACCAATAAGAAACAAATATTTCAAAACTAGAATGTGGAGTTAAATATTACAAAAATTAGATTTATTCTAGATTTTCCTTCATTATTCTGCATTATATGTAACAGAATTTTTCGGGGATATCCTGAGAGGCACATACTTTTTTTTTTAGTTGATTGCGTTGTATCATTTTCTGGATCAGTTTCCTCCAGCTTAGCCTCAAGCAGCAATTGAAGAAAATCTTTTCTCGGCTGGAATTATCAATAAGACAAATACTATACTTCTGTTTATATAATAAAAAGGGTTTAAAAAGACTTAATACGGTATAAAATGATTAAATGTAGTATAAAAAGTAATTAATTCCCGATATGTTCTGGAGAGACATTTGGAAAGGATAAAACCAAGTAATAATGTGAGAGAACATGAAAAGAGGGAATAGATGCAAGCGAAAAGCACAAAAGATAGATTAGAGAGTATTTACTCATATAATAACTAGCGTTTTATATTCTAAGGAAGAGCGATAGCTGTGAAACAGAAATACATTTATTAATAAGAAATTAAAGAATATTATATTCCCCGAGTATAGTAAGGCAAGTGTCAGACCCTGCAGTCATCTATTTTTACCCCTTTATCTGCACATTTTACCTCCCCCATCCTATTTTTTTAATCAAAAAATTGATTTTCTCGAATGTAGTATTAGAAAATGTAAGAGCTCTATCTTCTTTCCTTTCTCATCATTTCTGATCGTATGATATATCACATGTCATTTGTTGCCCTAGTTCTAAAAACCAAGTGACTGCCACCTCCGTAACTCCGACCCCATGGAACAATTGGGCCTAAACTTTATAATAATGTAGATCTTGCTAGAGGAATCTGGATACTGAATTTCACTCCTCTACGTACATAAATAGCACATAGATCTTTTGTCACCTCTGTCTTCCATCCCCGTAATTCCGATCCCACCTACGACAATCAAAAAGCAAACTAAATAGTGAATGTGAACATGCCCATAGTAAACTACATTCCGTATTTCAACCTTCTACCTCAAAAAATTTAGAAATTATGAAGGGGACGGACGGACATTGTAAAAACAATAAGTAGCTCCATTCTTCCGCTACTTAATAATATACACTAAATTGTAGATTATGAGCACTTGAGGTCGACAAAGCGATCTTCGCGTGCGCGAGCTCACGTCAACAATACTTAAAAGATGAACAGTGCATTCATTCTTGACAAATCGATTGTTATAACACTCATGCCAAAAGTCATAGAATAGCACCTAATAACGCGTGGGACCTCCTCTAACCCGGCGAAGTGCCACAGTGCATTGATTCCACAAGTCGGTGGAAGATATCTGAAGACATTGCCAACCATTCCGACTGGAGAGCTTCCCACAATTGCCTATTACGGAGCCACCACAGGCTTGCACAGTGCATGCTTGACAACTTTGGTCAATCGCCTCATGGGGTTTGCGCCACACATGAGCCCTACCATCAGCTCATATCAACTGGAATCGAGACTCCTCAAAACCAGGTCACACGTTTCCAGTTGTCAAGTGTACAGTCTATGTGTCCATTGGCCCAGGAGAGACGTTGCTGACGATGTCTTGTTATTAGCAAAGGCACCCTCGTGGGTCTTCTGCTTCCATATCCCATGATACCTGATTTCGTTGCACAGTTCGCATCACCCTGGTTAAAATCTGATGTCATCTGGCGTACTGTCAGTTGCCTGTTAGCGGTGACCATCCTACTCAGACGCCTTTGGTCCCGTTCATTTAGAAGGTGTGGTCGACCACTGCGTTGTCCATGGTGGGAGGTAATGCCGTCAAGTTGGTACTCTCGGTAGACTCTTGAACCGTGGGATGTTGAATTCTTGAGCCACCTTCGATATTGAATGACCCATACATTGTGTCCACATATCAGGCCACATTCGAACTCTGATAGCTCTCGTCGTGTAGCTACTGTTACACTGAACACCACACCCCTTACTCATGACAGTGTAACTAAACCTACTGACACTGATTTGCCCATTTATACTGTTTGTAACTTTAAAAATAGTCCACTGCTATTCCATGACTTTTGGCATGTGAATGTACGACATGCCATTAGCTAGGTATTCTTTACGGTCACTATTTTAGCACGTGAATTCGACTTGAAGGGGTCCACGAAAAATTCTGAAAAGTTGATACAGCCGAGCTAAGATCTTGATGGCCAAATTTCTGAAAACAGAATTTGAAAAAGTTAATCCGTTTTCAAGTTATCATGCAAACTACGGACGGGCGGCCGTTGGCCTCGTTCATCCACGGTCCTGTTTCGTCCGGAGTTGTCTTTGTTGGAGGTTGCTTTTTGACATAACTGCCATTCACGGAACACCGTTGACACTGTTGCACGGGAAAACACGAGGAGGTTTGCGAAATGCTCAACCGCGCCCGTCGAGCTCTAACGATCATGCCTCGTTCAAAGTCGGTCAAATTCTTGGATTTACCCAAATTCAGTCCACTTCTGCTGCTGACTGCAACATGTGATCCAATGCATCCATTTTATACACCGCTTCGGCCTGTTCCATTGTTTGGATGTCACCGGGAGGCCGATCCATTTTCCGTAAGATATTTCTCTAATAAATTGGTCGTTCAGTGTAATTCTTGGAAAAATTATCACCCTCTTTATTAGTAGCTTTAGCAAAAAGCTGAAGATAAATTTGGAGTTCAGATTTGGAATCGGCACACTCAAGTTAGTCTAGAACACCTACATTTGTCAAAGTAGCTGACAAAAAGTATTTTTTTATTGACCTGTGTAATAGGTTTGTGTTTTGAGCAATGCGAATTTGGGTTAATCTTCGCTATCCGCACATAGCGCGATGATTGATCATGCGACCATGGTAAACGAATTTTTTATTAATTTAACCATCACTTCTTAGCCATCTACTGTGACTAAAGAGAAAAAGGGGTATATATCCAGGGGGCTCCCCCCCTCCCCCGTCTTTAAAAAATAAATTCACTTACCTTGGTCGCATGATCAGTCATCGCACGATGTGCGGTTAGTAAAGATTAACCCGAATGTGAATCAAAAATAATCTTAATTAAAAAATCGCTATATCCTTATCTAATGACACCATCTTGTAACTTAATATTTATCAATTTCCGAACCCAAATCGAACTGAATTTTATGATATCTATCGTCCGTGCCATATGAGTTACTAATGATATCCAAAAAGTAAATAAAAGCTCTGGGAGGATATATTTTGTTCTTATAATAATTAAACATCAATAAATCTCTATAATAATGCCGTCAAGCAAAACATGTTCTCCAATTAAATAATAAATTAGCATTACTAAAGATTTTTCCTACCTCCGATTCTGCACTTCTCGATTTTATTACATCTTCTAAAATGTCGGCAAAATATTTCAATTTATTATCTGGTAGAAATCCACTAAACATCTTAAAGAGATTTTCTGAAATGACTGGGAAGAAAGAAACGAAATATTATTTTATAATCAAAGAAAATTCTGTTATAAGCAATCTAAATGCTAGAAAAGAACTCACATGCCAGAATAAAAAGCCTCGATGGAAACGAAAAGACTTTTCTAGCATTTTGGATAAATTCGTTATCGGGATTTTCTAAAGAATTGATTTTGGTACCAAAGGAGCACGTGGCAATGACATCAACAGCAAACGCTGAAGTGCATCTAGAAAATAAGTAAGAAAACCGACATTTCTTAACAAAGAACATTGAAGAGTTTAGATTTCAAATTTAATTAATTTGAATCCGTTGCTTTCGAAACTATTTCAGTAATTTTGTTGCAAAAATCTAACTTAGGTAAATGGATTTTATCCACTAGCAGTTACAGTCTGTCCAAGAAAATAAAAACGGTGACAGTGTCCGATTAAATTTCTGATTCAATTTTTAGATATTTTTTAATATTAAATTAGAATCGGACACGACTACATTATAGTAGAATTTTATCAAGCTTCGATTTTTTGTTATATGAAGTAAAAATATACTCTACTGTCTAGCATCGAAAATAGGTTGATTTTCATTTTCAAGTTTTTCTAAATGATTAACGAGTTGCTGAGAGCATTCCTCCATTAAACGCATCATCTAATGAAGAAAATAAGAATTTCAATTATATTCATATACGAGGTCTGTTCAAAAAATACGTAGACTGACGTCATAAAACAAAATATACTTTATTCAGAAGTTACACATCTGGGTCCCCTTCAAAGTACTCTCCTCCCCGACGCACACACTTATCCCAACGGTGTTTCCACTTTTGGAAACAGTCCAGGAACGCTTCTTTTGTGATGTCCTTCAGCGCCTTCGTCGCATTTGCCTTTATGTCGGGAATCGTCTCAAATCTCCTTCCTTTCAAAGGTCTTCTGAGTTTGGGAAACAAGAAGAAGTCACAAGGAGCGAGGTCAGGTGAGTAGGGTGGGTGAGGAAGAACAGTGATCGAGTGTTTGGCCAAAAACTCTCGAGTTCTGAGGGCTGAATGGGCTGGAGCGTTGTCGTGATGAAACAACCAGTCACCTCTCGTCCACATTTCTGGCCTTTTCCACTCGTCCAGTGGCAGTTTTTCCGAGTTTAACACAAAATTTCACAGCAACTCTTTGCTCGTTCAAGTCACTCATTCTAAAAATCCGCCAAACGAAAAAAAACACACTTCACAAACAACCGCGTAGCTAATCAACCAATACTGATATTTGCAATCAAAAAACTGCCTTGTAATCAGCGGATCTGTCAGAAAATGGCGACACCAAGCGATTTTGATTGGGACCAACAGGGCCCGCGCAATTCAAACAGTCTACGTATTTTTTGAACAGACCTCGTAAGTTCAGGTAAAAATATAACTGGGGCAATCGAAGCGGACAGTTACTTGTTTCATTTTTCCCGTTGTGAACGTAGGCGTTACAATGTTGCGGACGTTTTTCCATTCCTCGTCTTTCAATACGCTTAAGAAATTCATCATAATATCATCACCCATCTCGAATACCTGTATTGAGTAAAATTCATTTAGTTCATATAATAGTTAGACTGTTATTATAATCATATTTCGAACTGACTCACCAATCGGTTTCGGAATACGTTGAAGTCTTTCACTAGTACCTTTCGTATTAGGTCAGGTTCAGCGATAAATAGCATAGGATTTCGTCCGATAAAAGCACTGAAAATAATTTCAGGACCCTTAAGCATTAAGTCCTCTCTTAAATTATTATGCATATTTTATATAAAAATTACAGTTTACCCAAAAACTCTTCCGTGCTTTTTATATTCTCTTGAATCAAAGTCTTCTATAGTCTATTGAAAAAAACGGGAAATCAATACAACTTATAATAAATAAAATTAAATCAGCATTCAAAAATCATAATTTATTAAAACGTAATTTTCACAAGGAACTATCGGGTCGCTTTTGATCAAGTGTGGCCAACTGACGGTTAGAGTAAGTTCCGTCAATTTTAATATCAATTTTGTTTGTAGGATTATCGATACTCAGTCTGAATGCAATTGCCTTATCAAACAACTATTACGTCTCCTCGTTCATTTAGCCACGAATGATATGAAGTGCCCACTTTCCAAATCGATTAAATTATTTTTTAATTTTTTTTTTTTTTAATTTTAGAAGCAAAGCAATTGATTGATGCTTTATTCTTAATATTGGCGGAATTATATATAGAATTTAAAGTAAAACGTTTAGGAAAATTTAACACATTAATAGTAAATCGTTTTAAACAAATTTCTCATGCACCTTGAGATTTATCTGTCCCTTAATAAATTAGGATTAAAAGTATAAGTTATCCCTACGGATTGAGAACATTCACGAAAAATATGTCAGACGGCACAGGGAGCAGATGAAGACGCACGCAGGTCGTCATAAAACCTTTAATAAAAATGTACTAGTATGATGATAATTTTTTCTCCAATAAAAAAATATTTTTGAAGGTTGAATTCGATGGTGTATTTTATTTTTATTTACTCTTGCGAAATCAATTAACTCTACGCTCTATTACCAGACTTTTGCCTCATCCTGTATAACAAAGCGTTTTTACCTCCATTTTTCGGATGCTCATGTTTCCAATTAATGGCCAAGGTTTTGTTCCATTTACTCCTCGTTTCTTCCAGTATCCATGATGCCATGTCAAATAACTAAAATAAATAAATTTAATTTATTATCTAAAAAGAGCCATGAATATAAAGGGTAAATCAAATGTAGGTTTATTATACAGGGTGTATCAGGTTCGATGGTCGTGAAGTACCTAGCGAGATCCTTTGCATGATTACAAACTTAAAGTTCCTTATGACTGAATAGCTTGAAAAAAAAAATTGATGGCATTCGCGTAAAAACAGAGATCACCAAATTTTTTTTTCAAATTCTAAATCGTTAATAAATACTGATTCAATGTGTTTTTTTCAAAATTGTTGAAATCTATTAAAAAAAATTATTATTTTTTTTTTACACAAATTTTTTTTTCCTCATTCTATTATGTTTTGTTATGAAATATATACGTTTTAATTGTTATTTTTAAAATTTCAAAGAGATTGGAAAAATTAGCTTGAGAGATGACTTTTTAAACAAAAGTACCAAAAAATGTATTTGTTTAAAACTTTTTAACAAATGGAAATTTTTTAAAAATATTTTGGGAATTTTAATACTCCGTTAGGTACTATCAAATTATAATAGAAGTTTTAAATTTCACATGTTTGTTTTAGAGGGGCCCACTTTAGGAATTCTTACCCAATATTAATAAAATTTTAATATACAGCGTGGTCCATTTAAGTGTAGACATGGAAATATCTCGAAAACAAAACATTGTACGAAAAAATGTCCAAAATAAAAAGTGAATTATTTCGCGGGGGAAATTAATTAGCCAAAAAATTACCCCCCTCCCCCCCTTGTGAGGGGGGGGGGGGTGATAACTTTGAAATCTTAAATAGGAACCCCTGTTTTTAATGGTGTATTCAGATTGTACACAATATCCGAGAAATGTTTATTCTTGGTGTTTTTTCAATTGATCCAACCGTTTAGGAGATAGAGATCCTGAAATTATGGAACTTTTAAAGTTTTGAATCCAATTTTATCGATGAAGACAAAGAGATAGAGTGTGAGTCTTACAGACATACCTATTCTACTTTTTAATGGTCTTTAAGAATCCGAAGTCAGAATTTCAAAAATCCAATATTTTTCAATACACACGCACAGACTCTGCCTCCATAGGACTGCTGCCTTCAAGACTTTGCTTGTGCACTAAAATATTTTGAATTTTTGAAATTCTAACTTCGGATTCTTAAAGACCATCAAAAAGTAGGATACGTATGTCTGCAAGACCGACCCTCTATCTCTTTTTCTTCATCGATAAAATTGGGTTCAAAACTTTAAAAGTTCCACACTTTCAGGACCTCTATCTCCTAAACGGTTGGATCAATTGAAAAAACACCAAGAATAAAATATTTCTCGAATATTGTATATAATCTGAATGTACCATTAAAAATGGGGGTTCCTATTTAAGATTTCAAAGTCGTCGTCCCCCCCCCCCCCCTCAAAAAAGGGGGGGGAGGCTAATTTTTTGGCTAATGAATTTCCCCCGCGAAGTAATTAACTTTTGATTTTGGACATTTTTTCGTACAATGCTTAGTTTTCGAGATATTTCCATGTCTACACTTAAATGGGCCACCCTGTATAATTTGAAAAAATATTAGTATATAACTTCATACATTTAAATTAATTTGAAAAGATTGTCAAGAAGTTCAGAAAGTCTTTGAAAATTTCTTCGACATTCTCCTATGCACAGATAGTTATGCCCGATAGATAATTTAGCTATGCATTATAATTACTAGTAAGGGTTAATCACTGTCTATTTTAGAAAATATATTATAATCACTGAATATTTAAGAAAAAATTAATGCGTAACCAGTTTTTATTCAGTGTTAGTATTTAAAGTTTCTATGTAAGATTCTTACATTAAAGATAAATTATATAAATTTCAAAAAAAAATAAGGAGAACTGTCAAATGTACAACTTTCTGACAGGAAGATTTTCATGTCAAGCATTTGACAGTTTTGATGCTTCCAAATTGAAAAACTTCAGATTTTCTTATTTGTTAACTTACTATCAAATCGTATAACTTTAAAACAAACACTCGTCTGTTGTATATATATATAT